>CM050518.1:89246171-89553671 GCA_027563665.1 Antrozous pallidus | reverse complement strand
CCGGAATCGAACCTGGGACCCTTCAGTCTGCAGGCCGATGCTCTATCCACTGAGCCAAACTGGTTTTGGCTCATTATTACTTTTCATTGGTCTTCATTTGCGCGCACAGGAAAGGCATCCTGAATCAGACTGAGGATAACCAGCTCATTTTACACATAAGAAACCTCGATGAGGAGAGATCCAGCTGTTTGCCTGAGGTCACCCTGCCAGAGGTGGCCCGGCTGGGACTCAACTGGCTTTCGGAACTCTTAGGGCTCCGGAGTCCGTCCATTGAATGTCCCTGGAGTGTGGTGGGGCGTGTGAGTTGTTTGCAACCTGCAGAATATGGCAAAGTGCTAGGGAGACCCTCCTTGCTGGCTTGAGGACAGGAGTGGCCCCATGGGAGAAGCAGGGAACTGCAGGGGGTCTCTTAGACCACAGGGTGGCCTCCAGCAGAGAGCAGGCAAAAACGGGGGGGCTTCAGGCATAGAGCCCAAGGAAACGGATACTGCCAACAACCATGAACTTGGAAACAAATCCCTCCCCAGTCAAGGCTCTCTGAGAATGCGGCCCAGTTACCACACGGATGACAGCCTTGTGACCTTGCGACCTTAAGCAGGGGACCCGCTTAGCTGGGCCTGATTCCCGACTCCTTACCCAGAGAGACTGAGAGGCTAGAGGAATGGTTTTTAAGCGATTAAGTTTGTAATAATTTGTTAAGTGGAAAACGAACACTCTAGCCCTTGCGTGAGCCAGGGTTTGATTCTCCACTATGATCTAAAGTGTGTTTTCCAGATCTTGACATTGCTATAAATTTAGACGTATATTTCAGATGGCTAAATGCCGATTCTGGAATGGAACGAGCTGCTGGCGAGAGCTCCTCCTATCTTTTTGTTTTGAACTGCGGGAAAACACAACAGAAGTGCGTGCGGTTGGAAACAGAGTGTAATTAAATTGTCTTTCTGGAGACCTCGTGTCAATCTGATTAGCAAGCAGAGTACTCTTTCTTTGGGCTCCGTGGGTTGTAAATATTCTCTGGCTTCTAAGTCCTCTTTCCAGAAGGGATTTATGACATCAAATTACAGGGTGCTTCTGGGGCCGAGCCATTGGCTTCCTAGTCTCTCTTTCAATGAAAAGCTTATCCCAGCCGCCAAAACCGGTTTGGCTCAGTGGTTAGAGTGTCAGCCTGGGGACCGAAAGGTCCCAGGTTCGATTCCGGTCAAGGACACGTACCTTGGTTGCGGGCACATCCCCAGTAGGGGGGCAAGAGGCAGCTGATCAATGTTTCTCATCGATGTTTCTGACTTTCTATCCCTCTCCCTTCCTCTCTGTAAAAAAAAAAAGATCAATAAAATATATTAAAAAAAATAAAAAGACCCACACATCTGATTTTATATTTCTCTTTCAAAAACAGGGACTCAGGGACGCTAACTACATAGCTCTCACGTAAGTGATATCCATGAATGGCCCTCCACTATTCGAAGGAGGAGGTCTCTTTGCTCATGAACGTGTGTGAGCTGCAGGCTCGAAGGGAGGATCATCATTTCCCAGCCTGGTCACCCAGCTCACAGGCTAGCCGGTGTCCTGAGCCTGGCCCAGACCACGCACAGAGCGGAGTGCCGTCAGACTGAGGGACAGCAGGGTGGGCAGAGCTTCAAGGCCAAGGCCAGGCCTGGGGAGGGAGCCCATCTCTCAGAAGTTCTAGACCACAATACTCAAATGAGCCAAAGCCTGGCCGGGCGGGGCCCAGTCATCGAGTCTTGACCTATGAACCAGGAGGTCACGGTTCGATTCCCAGTCAGGGCACACGCCTGGGTTGTGGGCTCTCTCCCCGATGCAGGGCGTGCAGGAGGCAGCGATCGATGCTTCTCTCTCATCATGGATGTTTCTCTCTCTCCCTCTCCCTTCCTCTTTGAAATCAGTAAAAATTAAAAAAATAATAATAAAAACTAGGTAAGGACTCCAGTTTTGAGTTGCTAGCATGTGGATGGCCTGGGAGTCTATAACATTTAAGGGAGCTCTATGGCCAGAGAAACCCCAGAGCTGACGGACAGTCCCAGGCCAAGCCTCAAGCTGTGCACAGAGAACGGGCTGCTCAGCCTGAAGGATCCCCGGAAAAGACACGCTCTGCGACGCCCAGAGGGGACCAGCTCCAGGGAGACCCTTTAGGCAGCCCAGCCACAGCAGCCTCCGGCCGGGCTGACACCGGGGTGGCATGTCCCTGCTGCTTCTGTTCCAGGGGCCCCCCTGTGGGGCTCCACCGTCCCTGTTTCCAAATGGGGGTTTGCATCGCAGTTGTTCTCCCCACCGTGCTCTTTCGTGCATGCTGGGGCGTCTTCTCCGGCCTTAGGTCATTGACCCAGGGCCAGTGGTTGGCAAACTCATTAGTCAGCAGAGCCAAATATCAACAGGACAACAACTGACATTTCTTTGGAGAGTCAAATTTTTTAAACTTAAATTTCTTCTAACGCCACTTCTTCAAAATAGACTCGCGCAGGCCGTGGTATTTTGTGGAAGAGCCACACTCAAGGGGCCGAAGAGCCGCATGTGGCTCGCGAGCTGCAGTTTGCTGACCACGGGCCTATGCCACCCAGGCCTTGGAAGGGAGCCCGTCTCTCAGGAATCCTGGACTTTGAGGTGGAGGGACCAACAAGTGAGGCCTCGACTTGCTCCAGGGCTGTCGTGTTGGCCGGTGACCTGAGCCTGGCCCGGACTGCAGACAGTCACCCTCCGTGCCGGTGCCTGAGGGACAGACTGAAGCAGCGCTCACTGCCCTGGTTTGGTAGGTCAGGACATGGAGGCCCGGGAGGAGGAGAGGCCAGAGCTCTGGGGGACAGGGACGTTTCAGACCGACGCCTGCTGAATCGCCTGGTCTCTTGGCCTCCGGCTAGCCTCATGTCTCACTGTCCGCGTCCGCTGGACAACGAGGCCCCTGGATCAGATCCAAACCACGGCAGCCAGAGCAAAACCTTATACACTAGGCTCTCCTCCTCCTCCTCCTCCTCCTCCTCCCCTCCTCCTCCTCCTCCTCCTCCCCTCTTCCTCCTCCCCTCTTCCTCCTCCTCCTCTTCCTCCTCCTCCTCCTCCCCTCCTCCTCCTCCCCCTCCCCCTCCCCCTCCTCCTCCTCCTCCTCCTCCTCCTCCTCCTTCTTCTTCTTCTTCTTCTTCTTCTTCTTCTTCTTCTTCTTCTTCTTCCTCTTCTTCTTCTTCCTCTTCTTCTTCTTCTTCTTCTCTCTCTCTCTCTCTCCTTTCTCTCTCTCTCTCTCTCTCCCTCTCTCTCTCCCTCTCCCTCTCCCTCTCCCTCTCTCTCTCCTAAACCCAGACAGTTCTGCTCATTTAATTCCCTCCCTCATTCTCATGGTAGTTTGGATCTGCAGCAGGGCCTGCCCGTCGGGGTCTTGGGGGCGGAGTGGGTGTTTCTGGCCTGAATGCTCAGGGAAGAGCGGACACCGCCTGCTGGGGGATGATGGGCAGGCTCCCCCTGCAGGGCCTCCTGCCCAGAGCAGGAAAGGGTTGCTCCCTACCTCTCTCGTGCCCACCCCCCCACCCCCCGTTCTCCCCTTGCTGGGGGTGTTCTGCTGGCGTCCAGATAAGGGGGGGGGGGAGCTGGCGGGGTGCGAGCTGTCAGGGACATGCATTAGAACAAATAGTTCATGAGGGTAAATATACAAAAACGCAACTGAGCCCCATTCTAATCCATCTGAAAACAAGCCCCGGGAGCGGGTGCCAGATGAGGAAAGTGGAAAACATGATGTCACCATTCAGGCAGGAGCCTCTCCCTCGCCCCTTCCACGCCCCCCTCTTCTCTGTGTCTCTTCTGTCACCTGCTCTAGCCTCTCTCTCCACCGCCCCTACACTCCCTTAATCTCAGAGCAAGCTTCCCCTTGCTCCCTCTCTCCATCACTTAGGGACATCTTATATCCTTCCCCTGAGATAAGACCCACGCAGGCTGTCTCCCCTCCTTAAGATGAACTCGTTAACAGTGAGGTGCCAGCGTTGGCTAGGCATGAAAGCTGCTGGTTAGCAAGGACTCTAGGTTGGCCTTGTGAAAGGTGACAAGCACCTCAAAACGCCATCCCCAAGGAGGAAGGGGTCTCTAACAGAGGAACTTCCTCCCCCACCCCGTGGGGTGCCTTCTGTGTTTGGGCCAACTTGGGAGTCCTTGAAATCACATCACAGACCACAAGGCTAGCAGACTCTGAACTCGGCTCGGTAGAAGCCCTGGGAGGGGAGAAGGGAAGGGACAAGGTTAGCGGGGTCCGGAGCCAGTCTGGCTGGTGCTGTGGGCCTGTGGGACCCTCCCTGTCCCCTTCCAGCGGGAGCAGGTGGCCAGAGACCCCAGACAGGCTACTCCCCTGCCCAGTTCTTTGTCTGCACGCAGGGGCGTCAGATCCTCTTCTCCTCTCCTCCAGCCCCTGCAGCTGCGGGGCTGCGTGCTCCTCACCTCGCCCCCTTCCCTTCTGCTGCCTGTTTCTCCCCCTCCCAGCGTCCCCACGACTCCATGCTCTTGGCACTTCCTGGTAATCCCATCACCGGCATTTGATCCAATTTTGGGTGCACAGCTTCCTGGCTGCGGCAGATGGACCGTGTGAGTCCCCAAGAGAGAAGTCAGCCCGGGACTTGGCATGGAAGTGGCCACAAATCCCTGCCTGCCCTGGCCTGGATGCACGGCCCTGCCCGGCGGGAGCGGGTGGTTTTGTTACTGCTGCCTCCCCAGCCCTCAGCACCTGGGGTTGTGCTGACCATGTTGGGTCTCAACATGCTGGGGGCTCTGGTAGTCATGGAGTCTTGCCCAAAGGACCGCTCTTATGGGATCCAGAGCCATCCGTCTGCCCTAACTCTTCCTTTTAAGTCATCCTTCAGCCTACAGTCTATGTGTGCAGGACTCCAGTGCCATCAATAATCTCCTCCATCGTCTGCATTGTGTGGTGTAGACGGGGCAGGGTCCACACTCCCCAAGATGCAGGTGGACAGACCCTGGCCTGGAGGCCTAACCCCCCTACCTCCTCCCCTCTCGACCTCCCCCTACCCTCTACCTCCTCCCCGCTTCCAGGCGGTTAGGAGAAGCTAAGGTGGAAGTTTGTGGTTCCTTTAACAGCGGTCATTGTTTCCTCCACTTGCCTCCCCTCCCACCACAGCAGAAGGGAACTGGGAGTCTTGTGGGGGGAGGGGGCAGGCTCCAGGCAGGCCAAGGGTGCACAGTGAGTGCCCAGTGGGACAAGTGGGTGCCCAGGGGGACAAGGTGCTCCCGGTAGAAACCTGGAGTGACCGCTCTGGGGGCAGCTTCTCCAGGGACTGTTTGCTGAAAACTGGCCTCTCATTTGCCAAGGAGACGTGAATATGCCATCCCAAAACACTCCGCTTTGGCATGAAGATTAACTGGGGCTGGGAGCAATTGAGAACCAAATGATGCAGAAAGAAACCTGCTTGGGGTTTTCCTTATCCGACTAAAAGCAGCAACTTCTGGGAAATGAGGCTGCCACCACTTCCTTCTTTAGGGAAGACTGAGCCGGGAAGAGAGAGTGTGACTGGAACCCGTCCCCATTCCCTGCTCCGGGGCCCGAAGGAGGTGGAAAGTTGGCTCGTGCTTGTATTGACAAACACTGTCACAAGATTTATTCCTCGATTGTCCAGAAAAACCCACTTATTTTTCCTAATGCTCACAAAAGCATTTTATTCTCCCTCCCTTCCCCTTACTAAGTTAGGGACGCGATCTTCTAACCGCAGTTATTGAACAAACCAGTGGCTTCTTCTGTTGGCTCCCGTGTGTCTACAAATAACCCTTTCCTCCCGTTAATCTGCCGTTTGTCAGTTTCGTTCACAAGATACCAGGTGCAGAACCTAAGAGAGGAGAGGAAGAGCGTTTCCTCCCCAGCAGTCGCATGTCATCCCTGTGGAGAGTGACAGCCAGTGGCCTGGACTCTGGTAGCTGCTGTTATATCTTTGGTAGTGAGAGTCCTTTTCCGAACCCCCACCTTCCTGTAGAGACCTCCCCCTACCCCCCCCCCTCACCTTTTCTGGATGACTGTGATGATTTTAACTTAGAAGCGCACATTTTTCCTCTGCCAATTATCTCAGCTCCCAAAGTGAATGTCTTTCTCTTCCATCTTCGGGGGTTTACAGAGGTGGACTCATATATAATACATACAGTCTTTCTGCTTTATAATCTCCTCACACACCAAGCCGTACTCACCATCGTTATTTTCCCCAGCATCCCCGACCTGGAAGTACAGCTAAGAAAATGGAGGCCTCTGACAGGTGTGGGTTTGTCGTCAAATCCCACCCTGATTGTTTCTAACCCATCGCTTGATCGATTCTCATTAGACGTCTGTAGTGCGGCGACCGTGTGGACAGACAGATGAAAAGCAGCATCACACTTCGGGCGGAAGGTCGAGGGCCGGCCTCTGCACAGCCGAGTGCGTGGGGCCTGGGGAGGGTGGGAAGCTCGGACAGCAGGCAATCTCTGGCTGCCCAGTCTCTCCTCTGTCACCATCATTCCTGCCTCTGGCTTGAGAAGGACCATTCACGGCGCAGGGAGAGGAACTGGGTGGTGGGATTACTCCAGGACCTGGTCATGAATCCTCCCAGGTGGAAATCCCTCAGGTGCCTGGGTCCTGATCCTACCACTCGCACACGCCCCCCTACGACAGTCCTCCTCTATCCTTTCTCTGGTTGGTACCTGATACGAAGCCAGCACTGGCAGCCTGGGTAATCGTGGGCAAGTCGGCCACACCTGGGCAGCAGCCAGGCCTGGGCAGTGGCAGGTGAGGCCCATTTGATAGAAGATAGGTCTGAGCCAGCACTTCTGAGCATGATTCTCATCTGTCAGCCAAGCCCCCCCCCGAGCTGTCCCTGAGAACTAGAAGAGTCCATTCCTTGAGCTTTCGGAGGAAAAATATTGGTGGCGGAGCTGCCATCGCTGCTGGTGTGTACAAACAAAGTGTCTCCCCCGGGCTGGGCTGCAGTGGGTGAGAGAGTAAGGGATGGGGAGGAACGCAGGTGACTGCCTTGGGCCAGTGGCCCCTCAGAGGGTGTGGAAAGGGAAGGGAAAACAAAAACCCACACAGAGCAACTGGGAGGGAGGAGTTACCTGGAAGAGATCTTGCTGGGACCGCTCTGGGCATGGAGGCTGGACTCCTGCTGGTCCTTCTCAGGCTAAGTGGCGTGGGGGAGGCTGGAGCTGGTGGGCGGGGTGGGCGGGGTGGGGAGAGGAACCGCAGGTGTGCTGAGGGTAATGGGCCTCACAGCCAGGCCATGCTCATAAAACTTTAACGGTGGCTGCCCAGAGCCCACTCCTGTGACTTAGCAGGCGTGCCCCCTGCCTCTTACAAGCCAATAGACTTTCTTTGCAGAGCAGAGGAAGATGGAGTGACCTACTGGCCCTGCACAGCAAAGACTCTGGCGAGAGCCCCACAGAGGTCTGCGCCTGCTCAGGGAGGTGGGAGGGCCTTGCTAGGAGCTGTTGCGTCAGGGGACTGAGCTCTCCCCAGTTCTCTGCCCTCCTTCTAAGGCACAGGGTGGGGAAGCTTTTTTTATTTTTTTTGCCAAGGGCCATTTGGATATTCATGACATCATTCTAGGGCCATACAGAATGATCAACTTAAACATTAGCCTGCGTATTTGGTCAAGCATTTAATTAACTCACCCCTAATGCCTTGGCAGAGCCAGAGCAATGGTTTTTAGAGTCTTTTATGCCTGTGGGGTGGACCCCCCCACCCCAACTCTTGCTCTAAAGGAAGGGAGTCTTGGAGTCATAGGAAGAGGCAGGAAAGAGTAACATGGCTGTATTTATGGGATTTCTGAGCCCCCGCCCCTTCCCCACTTGAAGCCACAGGGAGAGCTTTGAGTAGGGCTTCACCATGACTTCCCTGGAGCTTCTGCTGCCCTGGCAGCTGCCTGTGGACATCAGGCCTCTTTGGTCTTGACAGTGAACTTGGCCTTTCAGAGCCTGAGCTGAAGAGGGGACATGGGGGGTTATCACAGTGGCCAAGGTGGTGTGGTCGGTACACTCGTGGAGAATTGGCTAAGGCTGGAAGTGCCGCACTGTCAGGCCAGAGAAGGGATAAGAAATGCCGTCCCTGTTCTCACTACCACAATGCTGGCTTAGTTCTCAGGCTACTGGGACTGGGAAAGGAGGAACTATAGTGTTTAGAAGGAGAAATGACCAACTCAGGCTTCACTACCAAGCACAGATCCAGGACAGGGCTTCAGATTAGTAACTAGGCCAGCCTAGGGAGGCCACCCCAGGCCAGCCAAGGTGGGTGCCAGAGGGGGCCCTCCCAATTGCCCAGCCAGTCGTCCTGCAGAGGGAGGCAACCGGTGGTGGTGGTGGTGGGGGGTGGGGGGCCAGCTGGCAAGTGGAAGGCAGTAGGGAGTGGGGCCGGTTGGTGTGTGGGCTGGCACAGCCTCCCCCGCCCCCATCACCCTACCAGTCACACCACAGATTAGCCCTCATCACCAGCCAGGCTTAAGGACCCTACCCATGCACGAATTTTGTGCACCAGGCCTCTAGTCTCATATAAACTACTATGACTTCTGTCCCTTTCTTTTGGGTCTTGCTCTCAATCTAGCTAAGCTGGTGAGGGATCTCAAGCTTGTGCAAGGTGTTGTTCCTGCCATGTCGCATGCAATAATGGAATGGCTGTGATGTGAGTGACACTGGCACTCTGGGACAGACTGGAGAGTGGGAGAGGGGTCTTCTCTGTGGAGCTTTGCTCACTCCCCTTGGGAACACCTGCCACTAACATGAGAGGTCCAGCCATGGCTGCATTTTATCTGACCAGGTTCTGTTAGGCTTTTTAAGGGGTCAAGTTTTGTTTCCACAGCCCTCCATATATGTAGATCTTTGCAATTATGAGTTGTCTTATGGGCATTTCATCTTTCCTGACCCAGTTTTGCAAGCGGAAAGCTGAGCTCCCTGAGTGCGAGGAGGCTCGCCTCCCACTAAGTCAGTGGCCATCCTTGGAAGCAGACAGAAATTTCCTCTGCGTGCAGGAGGCAGACTCAATCTCATTGCCAAGTCTAATAAATAAATCACAGCTCAGCGCCGTGGGACCCAGATGAAAATGCACCGTCTGGCAGCAGGGGAGATAAAATAAATTACCTGTAATCTGGTGAGCAGGTCATCTTGATCCTCTACTCTGCGCTGGTGACTTCAATGATTGATTTTGCTAAACTCAGGTGAAGTAGAAGGATGTTCAGGTTCAGGCCTTCCATGAAATGAGAGTGGATGGGCCAACAGGAGATCACACAACCATTTGCAAAGGGAGGAACCTTGATTCCTGGCTTCTCAAGGGCTTATGGGTAGTCCCCCATGAGGCTCGATTCTACTTCTTGCCTTCACACCGAGAGACACTATTGTATCTGTTTAACAAATACTTCTTTTTGTTCATTTAGGGCAGTTTAAGTGGCTTTGCAAACAGTCTTTAAGACAAGAGGCCAATGCTTTTACGACTCGATTTGATTTGGAAGTGAACAAAGACTGCGTGGGGCTTGGAGAGCTCCTGTGAGGGTTCCTCCTTTCGTGTGAGAAGATGAAGACCTTGCTGAAATGAAATATTGCTGTAAAAGGATTAAGGGCTTAATCGGCTCATAGCATTCTATGCTGTCAAAGAGAAGTACGTGTGAGTCACCTATGTAACTTAAAACTTTTGTATTAGCCAGCCACACTAAAAAACGTCAAAAAGATCAGTGACATTCGTTTTAACACATTTTATTTAACACACGATATCAAGACGTTATTGTTTTAATATGTAATCGATGTAAATAATTATGAATAAGAAATTTTACACTCTTCAGGGGATACTAGGTCTTTGCAATCTGGTGTGTATTTGAGACTTACGGGACATCTCAATCCTGACCGGTTGCATTTCAAGTTCTCAGGGAGGGAGATGGATAAGGTGAAAAGGGTGTTGGAAATGGCTTTTGAATAGCTACCACCGTGAATGCCTCATGTCCCAAGATAGGGCATCCCAAGGAAGAGCAGTGGATGATGAGCCAGGAGCCACCAACGTGGTATATGACCTTGACCTTGTCCCTGTCACCGACCTCTCTAAACTTACAACCCTCTTTCTAGGGTGAGGGGTTGGATGCATTCGGATGTCTCTGTCTGCTCTAACACCTCCGATCTCATTTAAACTCCCTGAGGGTATTGGCTTAGCTGTCCAGTGTAATGTGATTAATTTAGTGTGACCCACGGGGTACGAACAGCTGTGGCTCCTCTCCTTCCTGCGGGCAGGGGACCTCTGTTGGCCGGATAAACTCTCATGCTCACAGATTCTGGTGGAAGTTTAATTACACCCATAACCTGATGTCCTTGGTCTTGGGATGTCTGTCCTAGTGAGAATGTCAGACGCTGTGTATGTGCTTAGCTAAAGGGGCTCTTGGCATTGACTGACCTCTGCCCTGCTCAGGTCCAGTCAACCCCACGCAGGAAGAACTGTGGAGGACAGGTCAGCCTCCGAGGTCCCTCCACATCGTCCCCTCCCCCCTGGCATTCATTACTCTCCCCTGGTTGGGTGCATCCAACTCTGGTCCATGTGGCCTTTGTCTAAAGCCTTACAAGAGCCCTTCACCTCAAGGAACAGCTCAGCTCTTCTGTTTTCTCAAAGTGCTGCTCACGGGGGGCTGTGGTGATGAGTTCCCTATGCCAAAGTGTTCCTGAATGCTGGGGGGTAAAGCTGCCTCCATGTCCAGGTCAGATGTGGGTGCTCAGCACAGGCTCCTGCTGGCCAGGCAGCCAGAGGAAGGCAGCTGGGTCAAGGCTCTTCTCAGAGTCATGGGAGATGCACATGAAGGGGAGTTATATCAAGGTCAAGGGACATCTATCTATCTATCTATCTATCATCTATCTATAAAGATATTTATTATTTTTTTATTTTTTGCTAATCCTCACCCAAGTCTATTTTTTCCATTGATTTTTTTTTAGAGAGAGTGGAAGGGGATGGGGAGTGGAGAGAAGCATCAATGTGAGAGACACATCAATTGATTGCCTCCCACATGCACCCCAACTGGGGCTGGGGATCAAACCCACAACCCAGGCACATGCCCTAGACTGGGAATCAAACCCATGACCCTTCAGTATGCGGGCCGATGTTTTAACCATTGGGCAGCACTGGCCAGGGTGAGAGAGGTTTATGTTAAAGAATTGGCTCACACAGTTATGGAGGCTGGCAAACCTGAAATCTGTAGAAGAGGAGGGAAGAGCTGACATTGCAGTTGAAGTCTGAAGGTCGTCAGCTGGCAGAATTCCTTCTCGCTCAGGGGAGGTCAGTCCTTTTTGTTCTATTCGGGACTTCAACTGCTGGGGTGAGGCCCACCCGTATGATGGAAGGCAATCTGCTTTCAGTGTTAATCTCATCCGAAGACGTCTCCCGGAAACATCCAGGATAACATTTGACTAAATATCCAGGCACCATAGCCCGATCAAGTTGGCACATAAAATTAACCATCGCACCTTCTAATCCTAACCGGTTAGAGCCCAGGAGTGAGGATCTGATCTCTTCCTTCCTTCTCACCTCCAGAGCCCCCAGAGAACCATCTTCCAAGGGTTGTCTCAGCCTGAGGCTGACCCCTCAGGTCTCAGTCTTGCCTGCTGGTTCCGTGGCCATCCTTCAGTGGGCTGTACTGCCAGAGAGCTCCCTCGGCCACAGAACTCTGAGGCCCTCGGCTCGGCATTCAGGACAGCGCGAAGGCAGGTGGAAACCAAGCTTCCTAAAGCAATGCATCATGCCTGTGCCATTATTGCCCCCGGGGGCAATAACCATGACAGAATGAGCAGGGAGCTAGCTTGCAAATCTTTTGACAAGCTTGGCTTCCACGGCAACCATGATTCGACAAGGAAAGGCACCTCTGGGGTTAGATTGCCTAATACCTGCGTCAGCACACATGTTTTCACTGTTATTATATTATCTGTGAACCTTCACCAGAGGGCATTTTTCCCACTGGTTTTCAGAGAGAGGAGAAGGGAGGGGGAGAGAGAAAGAGAGAAAAACACACGTTGATGGGAGGGACACAGCGGTTGGTTGCCTCCTGCATGTGCCCCAATCGGGGCCCAAGCCTGTGACCGAGGTATGTGCCCGCCCTGGACGGGAATCAAAACTAGGACCCTTCAGTCTGCAGGCCTGTCCTCTAACCACTGAGCAAAACCGGCTGGGGCTTATTATATTTTAAAAATGCTGCATGCTCTTAAAAAGATGTAGGTATATTCTACCAAACACGATAGCTGTGTTGCCTCAGCTTTGCTGTAATGTTCACAGGAGAAGCACTCTCACACGGCTTCAGAAGTGCAGGAGACACAGCTGTATTCAGTCAGCAGAGGTTAACTCAGCAGACGCTAGTTTCTCAAACCTTGTCTATTCTAAACCCGGGCCAAGGTATTAGGGGCAGGTTAATGAAAATGATTGACCAAATGTAGCAGGCTAATTTTTAGGTTGATAAGGTTGCACGGCCCGTGAATGGCATTATCAATACCCAAATGGCCCTTGGCAGGAAAAAGGTCCCCCCGTCCCCCTGCTCTAAAGGCAGGCAGAGCTCCCAGGAGATAACCTCTGAGCCCTGGTAACAGCCTGCCTGGAAGAGCGTCTCTGCAAGTGGGAGACCCTGGGCCACGCTGCGTCCGTTTGATCTCTGAGGGACTGGAGCCTGAGGAGCTCAGATCAGAACCAGAGCCCAACACGAACGATCTCCCATAAAAACTCGGGACACCTGAACCTCAGCGCTCAGTGAGGCTCCCTGGTCGATGGTACTTACCACGTGTTGTTACACATCGCTGTTGTTACACATTGCTGCAATTCCCGTGGGAGGGGACACATTAAAGAAAAAAAATTTAAATGGATTTCAGAGATGAAGGGAGAAAAAGAGAGAGAGAAACATCAATGATGAGAGAGAGTCATTGATCGGCTGCCTCCTACACACCCCTCACTGGGGATCAAGCCTGCAACCTGGGCATGTGCCCTGGCATGATCTGAAATCGAACCATGTCCTCCACGCTGGCGAGGCAGGAGGGGACAGTTTTTAGTGCTGTTTGCTATTAGGGATTTTCAATTCATTCTGCCTCAACCCCCATTTTCTACATTCTAGCAGCCCCAGGCCTCAAGGCTTCTCAAATACAAAATTTCCTCCGGACTCTGCCGGGCTGGGGGCCACTCTCCCCATTTGCATCTGCCCCGCTGGGAGAGAGTGACTCTCCATTGAGAGTCAGTCCCAGTTGGCTTCTCAGGAGGCTCCCCTTGGCTCAGATGCATTTCAACAGTAGAAAGTTCCTTTAATCAGAAGGCCTTTCAGGGAAATCAAAATAAACAGAAACCAATTATTAAAACCCTCTCTACTGTCTTCACTTACGCTTGTGGAAGAAGGACCGAAGTTGGGGCTAGTGCTCTGACACAGGTATTACAAGAGGGTGAACTCCCGCTGGGTGGATCTCGGGCCTCTGTAAGGTGTGGCCCAGGCTGGTATTTCTGGGTGCCCTCCCCCCCCCCCCCCCCCCCGCATCTCATGACGTTGGCACCTTCTGTCACTGGAGGAAAGGATGAGTCCTGGTCAGAAGGTCTGGAATTGGGTCCTAGATTTGGTTTGAAATCTACAGCATAAACACCAGGCCAGACCCAGATGATTCTGGAATCACTTTCCTGACTACCAATCTGTGTAGGTTCTCATCTCTCCTGCAACTGCAATCCCTGCAGACACCAGCACAGTCTTCACCGGTGCAGGGAGAAGCCAGCCAGGCTGGAGAGGTCACACACCGCGAAAGACAACATCAGATGACATCCATGAATGAGATAATATCCAAATGACTAAACGAGTCCATGTTCCAATATAACTTTATTTGGCCCATCCTGATCAAGTTTAATAATGCTTAATAGATTTTTTTTAAAACTTGAATAGTCATAATAATTCCTCTGTAATAACAATTATATATGAACTTCCGGTCAAGGTCAGCAGCTTGCTCCTTTACCAAAAATGCAAAGCCGCCCTCTGAGGACAAATGGCACATGAGGAGCCGGGTACATTTCCTTATCTTGAAAATAAAAACAAAGACAAACACTTCGCATTTACATATTTTCCATTTAAAAACCGGTCTGTGTGATTAATTCTGTTTTTAAATATAAGTGTCTAGGATGTTGCAGGTTTCAATGTACAAATCCTACCTAGCCGATTAGATTTAAGGTGCTGTTAAGGTGAGGGTGAACACAGCCAAGACTAAGTCGGGGGAGGGGGGCCTTCCGCTCAGAGTGTCCAGACTTCCTGTGGGTATCTTTGGGCGTGTTGGGGTGGGGGAGGGGTGAGCTGGACACCAGTGGTGGAAACGGCACGGCGATTCTGCAGAGGGTCTGCTGTACCCACACACCATCACCCCAGGCTCCGTGCGCGAGGGCACCTCTGGGTTTGCAAGATCCACACTCATCCTGGCCTAAACTAGGAGGAGGTTTGGAATCCCTTCCTTTGGGGGTCTCCATGCCTCTGCCGGACCCCCGAGGCTCCTCACAGTTGGCACCCCCCCCCCCTTCACACATTGCTACCTCCCTGGATTCCTTGTCCCCAGGCCACTTGCTCTCCAGTGCACTTCTTCAGGGCCTGCCCTTTGCCGGGGCTAACAGATGATCAGAACCAAGGGCAGTATGAACGAAGCTTGATGTGGGTGCATTAATCTGACATCTTCTCTCCTAACATTTACTCTATGGTGAGCCCCTTATTGGGTATGGAGGTGGGGGGCCTTGGAGGGATCCATGGAGTTGCTATCTTCACACTGGCCCGTGTGACAGCCCTTGGGAACCAGGGCTGTGTCTGTGCCTGCGCCGGTTGTCAGGAAAGCGCATGAGGAGTTCTGGAAGAGGTGCGTGCCCAAGACCCAGGAGCATGAGTCCTGTTCCCCACAGACCCCAAACCGATCTGATCTAGAGGATTCCAGGTCATTCAGGAGTGAGGCAGGGACGGGGGCCTGGCAAGTGAGAAGCGGTGGATTTGAGGCACCGGAACCAATAGGCTTGATTCGGGAAAAGACACTGGCTCAGTTTCCAAGACGCACAGCTTGGAAGAAAAGAACATGGTGATGGACAGGGAAGGTACGCCTTGCACTAACTTTTGGGACTGAAAAGCCAGCGGGGCCCCAGCAGAGGAAGACAACGGGGAGTGCACAGACACTGGCCTGGGGCCGGGGACTGGGCAGAGGCTGGCCCGGACCCTGCTTCTCTGGTTCTCATCGTCTCTCCGTGTCTGTCCGTGGGGGCTCGTGGGGCCAGGGGGTGCCTACACCCGCCTGCCAGCTTCCCAGGCCTCTTCCCAGCCGGGCGGGGCCTGCGGGCTGTTCCCCTAAGACTCCCTTCTTCCCTGAGCGCCAAGACGCACCGGCCTCCTCTTCGCTGGGAAAGTGACCGACCCCCCAGCTAGGCTCCTGCTGACACCCGCTCCCAGAGGTTAAAGGCTAGTGATTAAGGCAGTTTAAGACGGGGACATTCCTCTGGCTCCTCGGATCCTTCCGGCGTCCTGCGAACCCCCAGGGGGTGGCGGTGTGGGGGGTCGGAGGCGGGGCGCCTCCTCCCTCCAGGCCCGCCGTCCCTGGGTGGCCGTCCCTGGAGGGTGCCGGGGCCCGGAGCGCCCCCCTCCGGCGGCCTCACCACCGCTCTTTGGAGAAGGTGTCTGTCTGCACCAGATCCGCGGGGCGCTCGGGGATGCACGTGCCGTTGAGGTCGCCCCGTTTGTTGTCAGGCAGGTCGTCGGGCTTGGCGCAGAGCTTCAGGGCGCGGGAGATGAACACGTCCAGGTCGAACTGGGGGCTGGCGCCGCCGCCGGCCACGGTGGTGTCCGGGCGGCCGGGCGGGGAGGCGGCCGGGCGGCGATCGGGCCCCTCGCGGGGCGGGCTGGGGGGCTCCGGGCCGCCCTGCGTGCTCTGCACCCACTGCGCGATCTCCAGGAACAGGCTGGCCGGCTCGTCCTCGCGGCGCGCCCCGACGTCCGCGGCCCCGGCCCCCGCGGCCCCGTCGGCGGGGGCGGGGGGCGCGCCGGTCGCCTGCTTGCGGTGGGACAGGTCCAGGATGAGCTTGGGCTCGGAGTAGTGGTGCGGCTTGCTGTCGCGCCACAGCAGCTTGTCCAGGTAGGACGGGGACCCCACCTTGTAGTCGCAGGAGCGCTCCAGGGACGAGTGCGACTGCTCCAGGAAGCGCTCCGAGCTGCTCTGCGAGTCCTTGCGCGGGTCCACCTGCACGTCCTCGGCCGGCGCCGAGCCCGCGCGCGGGTCCCGCTGCACCTCGCTGGCGTCCGGGCACCGGTCGGGCCGCCACTCCAGGTCGGATGACAGGCTCACGGGGTACCTGCAAGGGTGCAATGGACCGGGGATTGGGTCTCCAGCTCATCCCTCCAGCTCCTGTCCCCGCAGCGCTGCAGGGGGGTAGGGCGATGGGATAAGGCCATGGCCAGGAGCCAGGGCTTTCGGGGAGGGACTGTGGCCTTACCCCTGGTATTCTTTTTTTTTTTTTTTTGACTTTTTACAGAGAGGAAGGGAGAGAGATAGAGAGTCAGAAACATAGATGAGAGAGAGAGAGACATCGATCAGCTGCCTCCTGCACACTCCCCACTGGGGATGTGCCCTTGACCGGAATCAAACCTGGGACCCTTGAGTCTGCAGGCCGACGCTCCATCCACTGAGCCAAACCGGTTTCGGCACCCCTGATATTCTTGGTACTCATTCACCACCACCACCCCCCCACATGCCTGAGCACCTACCCTGTGGCAGGCCCTGCTCCAGGCGTCACCAGACACAGCAGGAACAAACCAGCACAACGCCAGTCCTCACCAGCCACCTTTCCGGTAAGTTCCTGAGCACTGTGACGTGGGGGGAAGAGGGGGCTGCAGGGGCCACAGTCCAGGGCAGGCCAAGCACAGGGGGCAGCAGAAGAGAGTCTGCTTTCATCTCCATTTGCTGGCAACCTTGGTGCCAACCATCCACGTGGACAACCCGGTGACCTGTCCAAACTGGCAGTGGGGCGTGGCCTTCCCCTACTGTCCCTTCATCTGACACCCATCACCCGTCACATGACTGACGAGGAGGAACTGCTCCTCTGTCACCTGTGTAACTGCTG
Organism: Antrozous pallidus; assembly: GCA_027563665.1. Classification (NCBI taxonomy): domain Eukaryota; kingdom Metazoa; phylum Chordata; class Mammalia; order Chiroptera; family Vespertilionidae; genus Antrozous; species Antrozous pallidus. The sequence continues at coordinate 89,536,618 of CM050518.1, read as the reverse complement.
TGACACTCCCACCCCAGGGGGGCTCCCACTGGGCTCTCGGAGTCCTCGCTGCGAAGCCCTCGACTTCAGTGCTGGATTGAGCAGCCACCAGCTGTCCTCCCAGGAATGCAGGTGGCCATGCCCACGCGGTTAGCTGCGTGATCTAAGACCACCAGGTAGGAAGGGACCAAGGAGATCATAGATGCCTACCTACAGGGAGACTGCTTAAAGTGTCTGTTTTTGAAAGTATTTCCTTAAAAAAGTACCGTACTTTCCGGCATATAAGACGACTTTTTAACCCAGGAAAATCTTCTCAAAAGTCGGGGGTCGTCTTATACGCTGGTGTAAAAACACCGTAGCCTGCAGTTATGATGGGCGTTGCTAACTCGCCAGGGACTTGCCTGGCACTTGCCCTCTCTCTATTGTTTGTTATCTTCCTCCTTTCATCATCAGTTCCAGTCGTCTTATACGCCGGAAAATACGGTAACTTCTATCCAACGCTGTGGTGTCAGGGTGCTATGCTGGGAGGATTCTGGTCTCCAGCTCAGTTTAGCCGAAGAGAGTCCTGGGATTGCTTAAGCATATCTGACAGGGAGGCAGACTGGGGAGAACCCAGGTGGGCAAATATCCGCTGTGGGACACGATGCCAATCCTTTCCCTCTCTGTGCTGGAGCCTCCTCCTGTGCCAATGGGCAAAGCCATAATGGTGCCCCGCCGAATGGCACTCTGCAGAGGGGCAAAGGAGGGGGACATGCTGTGTGGCGGGAAGTTCCACACTGTTCTCTGGCCTCGTGTGGCTGCAGCTTACGTTTCCAGAGCAAATTCCCAGCCTCCTGCCGGGGCCCTCATTCAGTGCTAGCGGAACACTGCACTGGGCCCGGTACATGGGGGGAAGGGGGGCGCATGGGGATGGGGGGATTGGGGATGGGGGGGCGGAAAGCTGGTGGTGCCAAAGGTAGGGCCCTGGGCTACATGTCAGACAGGCTGCTCCTGTACTGAGTGCGAGGGCATGGGAGAGGGAAAGCCGGCAGGTGAGCTGGGGAGAGTGCCCCAGGTCTGTGCGACGTGGGAGACAGAGGGAGGGGTCACGCAGAAGCAGAGGCAAACAGCAATGGGAGTTCTGGGACGGGGTTCTGGACTCCAGGGCTGCCCACGCCGCGAGCCACACCTGTCCCAGGTGGAGAGCTGGCTCTGGCTGGCGGCCATCAGGAGGATGTCGTCAATCTCATCCTCGATGCGGAAGGGGTGCTGGGAGGTGGGCTCGTCCTCGGGGCAGGAGTACGGGCTCATGTAGGGGTGCTGCAGCCCCATCTCGGCTGTGAGGCGATCCATGGGGTTAAAGGTCAGGATCTTCTCCAGGAAGTCGATGGCTGTGGAGCAGAGCGGGACAGGAAGGTCACTGGTTGCCGCTGCCACCCTGAGAAGGAGACCCCGCAGCATGGCGACGGTCCCGTGTACGTTTCCGTTTGTAAAAAGGATTTTAGTCATTTTCTTTCTCATGATCCTCACCACAATCCAGCGACAAATTTGGGGCTGATGCTGCTTTCTGACCCACAGATCTAAGTAAGAGAGGCCCAGAGGGGGGCAAGGGGCATGCTCAAGGTCATGGCTGGTGACAGGTTCAGGCTAGAACTCTGCCTTAGGCTAATTTCTCCAGAGACAAGGATTGAGGTGTAAGTCGTTACCTGGCGGTGATCCCCGAAGTGCACTGGGGTAGGGGTGGGTGGATGGGTGGGAAGAAGCCAGTAGGGGATGTATCTATGATCAGGTTCCCCTGTGGGCACCTGGGGCTCATTTCCACTGGGGTCCCCCACGAGACAGCGTGGGGCCTACAAGGGGCTTCACTCAGGGATGCTGGGGTACCTCTGCACCTGCTCCCGGTGTTGGGTTGAGTGCTGCTGGGGTGGCTGGGGAGCCTGCTTCCCCTGAGAGGAAGGTGACGGAGGTGAGGCGGGTGGGACAGGGCCTGACAGGCCAGAGCTCCTAGTTGATGTCCAGCGCGCCTCCCACCAGATGCTGCCCTGGGAGGTCTCACCAACAAAGGCAGGCTAGATCTTCCTCTCTGAAATCAGCAAAAATATACCTGTCGTTTTAGAAGTGCTAGCATGCACACAGGTGGCATCGCATAGACCCAGAAAGGATGCTTGTTTGTAGAGTGAGGTTGCAGGGCAGATCAGGGGTGGGATATGGAGGACCCCTAATGACTGCTAGCAGTTGCCTGCTGGCCACATCATCTGGAAGTAGCCCCAGCAAATGCTGGCTGCCAGGGAGCTCCCTTCTAGGCTAAGGACTATGCTTGGTCCTTCTGGAGGGACGCTAGCTGGTCCCGCCCCCAAGGGAACGCAGAGCGCAGCCTGCAGGTGCGGGCCTGCCTGGTGGCGCAGGTACCTTCGCTGTTCACTTCGGGGAGCAGCTTGCGCAGGGGCCTCTTCACCTCCCAGGTGCTGCTGACGAAGGAAGGCATCACCTTGAGCAGCTCGTCCTTGTCCTCCTCCCGGATCACAGGGATGGTCTCCAGGATGAGCTGCATCTGTTCCAGCTCGTGAGCCCCTGGGGAGGCAAATGCCAGGGGGGTAAGTGTGCTGCCCCCAAGTGCCTGGGTGTGTGGAAGCCCCACAGCAGCTCCAGGAGGCCTGGGAGGGGGCACACCGGGCAGTGGGTCAGCCCTGGCTGGGAGCCAAGGGCCCTGGCTCTGGTAAAGAACATGCAGAGAGGCCTTTGGGAAGGGGCCCTTGGAAAGCCTTGGGCCAGGCTGTCCCCGTCTCTTTGGTGCTGGCTGCCAGCCTCTATCAGACTGTTCATCCCAGAGGCAGGGGCATTTGACAAAGCCAGACCCCAAGACAGCAAGCCATCTATCTGCTCACAGTCACATAGCAAGTTAGCGGCAGGAGGCTACTTCAGAGAGAACGTCTAGCCTGTTTTGTGCACACAGTTCCCTTTATCTAGAACAGTGGTCGGTGAACTCATTAGTCAACAGAGCCAAATATCAACAGTACAACGATCGAAATTTCTTTGGAGAGCCAAAATTTTTTAAACTTATATTTCTTCTATCACCACGTCTCCCAAATAGACTCACCCAGGCCGTGGTATTTTGTGAAAGAGCCACCCTCAAGAGGCCAAAGAGCCGAATGTGGCTCTTGAGCCACGGTTTGCCGACCACTGGCCTAGAACGACACCAGAGGAGAAGGAAGGTGAGTGGTTAGCAGCTTACCCGCAAAGAGCATCCTCCCTGTGAGCATCTCGGCCAGGATGCAGCCAGCCGCCCACATGTCAATGGCTTTGGTGTAGTTGTTAGGGGAGAGGAGCAGGCGTGGTGAGCGGTACCACTTCGTTACCAAGCCTTCTGACAGGTAACCCTGGAAGACAAAATCCCGTCCCATCCATCTGTTATGCAGAGTCCCTCCCTCCCACGCCTCTTCTCATTTCTCTTTACCTGGAGACAGGAAAAGAGAATCCTTCAGAATCCTTCCCCCTTGATCCTTTCCTGTTGATCTGGAAGGAGCATTACTGAACGGAAGTCTGACTGTAGGGGTTCAGACTACTTTGTGGGGTTCAAAGGCTTTGGTGGGGGGAATCTGAGGAGGTCCTGATGTTCTCCTATGTAGAAAAGGGATTCAGGATATCAATGTTTTAGAAGAAATGATACCCTGCCCCAGCTTGATGCAAGTATGCAAGACAAATCTCTCCTCATCTAGTAGGAAGATGGATAAGCAAGAGCCATACTCCAGTTCATTATCGACGTCAACAGAATAATGATGAGACTCTGGCATTTCATTTATCCACTGGCTGAATCTTAGACACAGCCATACATTTGGAATCAAGCCAGTTGCTTTGGTGTTAATGGTTAGAATTAATGCTGCCTCAACTCTAGAGCTGAGCCCCCGATGAGAATGGATAAGGCTAGCTTCATAATGGATGCAGGCCAAGGACACATGACAGCAGACCTAATGGCAAAGTGGACACAGCTTTTGCTCTGAGGATTCTGGGAGTTCTACACAGTATCTTCTGGGGGGATAGATGTTCTAGCTGATTTCAGCCATTGCTCAGTGATTTCTGATCTGGGTTGGAATCCTTCTCCACCAGATACAGTGATAACCTAGGTCAGTGGTTGGCAAACTCAGTAGTCAACAGAGCCAAATATCAACAGTACAATGATTGAAATTTCTTTGGAGAACCAAATCTTTTAAACTTAAACTTCTTCTAACACCACTTCTTCAAAATAGACTCGCCCAGGCCGTGGTATTTTGTGGAAGAGCCACACTCAAGGGGCCAAAGAGCCGCATGTGGCTCGAGAGCTGCAGTTTGCCGACCATGGGCCTAGGTGTTTTAGCACAGAAAAGAAAACATAGCCAGGCAATTTGGAAGTTATTCTTTTTAAAAATATATGTTTTATTGATTTTCCACAGAGAGGAAAGGAGAGGGATAGAAAGCCAGAAACATTGATGAGAGAGAAACATTGATCAGCTGCCTCCTGCACAACCTCCACTGGGGATGTGCCCGCAGCCAACGTACATGCCCTTGACCAGAATCAAACCTGGGACCTTTCAGTCTGCAGGCTCTATCCGCTGAGCCAAACCGGTTTTGGCTGGAAGTTATTCTTTATGTAATTCAGAAAGCTGGGCCAGCAGTGAAACCCGGGAAATGTCCATTTGGATCAACTGAGCAATCTCTCCACAGTGATAAAACAGACCCATTTGGGATTCAAGGTGAGACAGTTCCGATTGAGGGGCTCTCGTGTGAAATTCTAGGATGGTCTTGGTCACTGCTGCACACCCCCCCCCCCCCCCCGTTTGGCATCTGAATTTGCCTTTCTGCTAATGCAGAAAGCATATCACAGACCCAAGTTAAAACGCATGGAAAGTTCAGAAGCCCAAGTAACCAGGAGCTTTTGATCAGTTAATCTGCAATCTTTTCATTTGTTGAGCAACGATTTATTGTTTAAAGCCTCTGAGAGCCCTGCATTAGGACAGCGGTTTCCTCTCCTCTGTGGCACAACTTTTTTCAGGGTAAGGCCTCAAACTGGTGGAACAAGGAGGAAAAGAGACTATCAGGCCCCTTCCCTGCCCCCCAGCGGGAAATGACTACAGCAAAGCCATTCTCTGGCCTCAGAGCTCTCGCCAACATGATCTCCTGACAGTTTTTGAGTGTGTTCCTCTTTCTCTCTGTCAGCCCACGGCCAGAGGTCCTCACACCTGATCCTACCTGGCTGACACACACTCAGGCCAGCTTCCTCAGGAGCGTCCCAGTTCGCTGGGATGACACTGGATGCCCCTCCATGGGCCCTGTTTGCTACTGTTTCTTTACTTCTATGACGTTGCCCACTCGCCAGGCCCCTAGATTCTACGCCCGTCACAGGAAGCAGCTGGTATAGGTTCACAGTCATGTCCAAATTGCCTAGTCCCAAGTCTGCCTCTTAGGACGTGTTCAATAAACATTGTTGAGTGAGCGAATGAATGAATAAATGAATGAATAAACAAGGAATGTCTCCTGTGGTCTAAAACCCTTTTTAAAATGAGGCATTTTGCAGGGACCACTGACCCTCTTCTTGGACATACTTGACTTTCCAGAGAGTTCCAGGTGCCATGTTCAAAGGTGGGTGGGAGATTCACAGCCGTTGACAGCCATTGATTGATGCCTTGCCTTGTTCCAAAAAGGACTGGCAAATGGAAGTCATTTTTAAAAAGTCAGGTGTGTTGCGGTAGAATGTGCATACAATAAAATTTGCCCTTTTAAGGGTACAGTTCCATGAGCCTTGACAAAAGCACAGAATTACAGTACCACCATCACAATCAAGGTAATGCACCAATTCTGTCATCTCCAACAATTCCGCGTCCCCTTGTTGTCACTCCAGTTTTGCCCTGTTCAGAATGTCGCGTAAATGGAATCACAGCGGGAAGCTTTTTGAATCTAGTTGCTTCTCTTAGCATAATGCATTTAGACTCGCCCATGTTGCATGTGCAGTAGTGTGTTAGGGGCGGAAGTTTGGTCCTAAAAATGACAGAGGCAAACCCAGTGGCCTGCAGAAGGAAGGTCACCTCTGGGTGGGTGGACTGTAAATGAAGGCTGTCTGATCTTATTTTCCAGTGGGAGCTGGAGGCTAAGACCCTCAGAGGAAGACTAAAGCTGAGGTCACCCAGAGGGGAGGGGACTGAAGGAAAGTCTCCCTTGATATGTAAATAAGTCTTTTAAGGAGCAGAATTCCCTATAATTAACATAACTAACACCTGCGGATCTGCAGCTTTGGGGCTGAGAAGTGGGGACATGGGAGAGTGAGGGTTGGGGAGGGTAGTGGGAATCCTTTAGAAACACCTGCTCTGAAAGTGAAAGAAAGATGTTCTTTGGGGCAAGGCTGCCCCTAGGTCAGAACTATGGGCTGGACCTTGACAGTGGTTGAGAAAGTTAACTCCTGGCTCTTTCTTGCCTTTGAATGAAAACCAAGGACCTGCTGGATATCTGTAAACGACGACAGCTACTTCCCTAGGGTGGCTTGTCCCTCCAGCCCCTTGTGAAAATAAAGGGGGTTACGGATGTGTTTCAGAAGCCAGGGGACGGAGGGGAATCTGGGAAGGTGCAGTGCCTTCTGCCTGGCTCTGAAGCAAGAGGACTCTGGGGGGGAGGGGGGAAGAGTGGCTCCCTTCCTGGGTGGGGAGCCTGAGCAGGAAGGCGCTGGGGTCCACAGCACGCTCCTGGTGACCTAAATTCAGGAGAGGAGCTTCAGTTGAGTAGATAGGGTGAAAGTCAGAATTTTCTAGAATTAAAAAAAGAAAATCTTTAAAGAATACCCAGGAATAGAGACTCCATTTTTAAAAAATACATATTTTTATTGATTTCAGAGGGGAAGGGATAGGGAGAGAGAAATAGAAACATCAATGATGAGAGAGAATCATTGATCAGCTGCCTCCTGCACGCCCCCATTGGGATCAAGCCTGCAAACCATGGAGGCCCAGAGGATAAGCAACCTATCCCAGTCAGGGATGTGCCCTGACCGGGAATCAAACTGTGATCTTCGGGTTCAGAGGTCAACCACCGACACCATGCTGGCTGGGTGAGACCGTTTTCTCAGAAGGGCTCATAAATCAGTAAGTATACTGGCTCCCAGAAATCCCTAGATAGCTTTCCTGCTGAGCCTGAGGGAGGACAGTGTCAGCTGCATCTGGACGTGGAGGGCCCTGTCTTCAGGGATCAGACCTGGTCTGCAGGGGGCTCTCCCAGGGCAGGCTGGGGGGACAACAGGTCCACGCAGGACACACTGTCCTGTGAGCTCTAAGACATCACTCTCTGAGAAGACACGAAGCCAACACTGCAATTCTCCACAGCCTCTCTCAGCAGACTAGAGGGAGACTGGAATTGCCCTGTCCCTTCCTTCTGCCCCCTGCCCCCTCGGTTCTCCTGGGACCAGCTGGTGCTCTGGGAGAAGCTGGTGCTCTGGGGAGAAGCTGGTGCTCTGGGGAGAAGCTGGTGCTCTGGGACCAGCTGGTGCTCTGGGAGAAGCTGGTGCTCTGGGGAGAAGCTGGCTCTTCAGGAGGCGCTGCTGGGAGGCAGGCAGACACGGCTTCCTGTCTAGGCCTGTCAGGAGCCTTCAGGGTGTCTTCAGCTATTGCTCCAGCCAGTAGCTGTTCTCTTAGGGCAGTGGTTGGCAAACTCATTCATCAACAGAGCGGCAAACCGTGGCTCGCCAGTTGCAGTTTGCCAACCACTGACTTAGGGTCCTGTAGAGCCAATGGGAGGCTTTGACTTTGAAAGCTTCAAAGGTGTTTGAGATAATAATCTAGCAGCAGCTGCCCTGAGTGAGGGTAATCGGGAACCCACAACAGAGTCAGAGGGAAAGTGTGAGTGAAGCTCTGAGCATTCCTTTTAGGGAAGAAGTGGGGGACTCCATCCCAGGTGCCCACAGGAAATTCAGGCCAACCTGGCTCAAACTCACCCCGGAAGGGGAAGGTGGGCACGCCTCTGCTGCCCCAACCAGCCAGCCCTGGTGGGTGCAGTTCTGTGGGGCTTGCCCTCTCAATGCCTCCACCACCCGGAGCCTGACCTCATGGGTCTGGGATGGCAAGCCTCCGAAGTCACCCATTAATGATAATGTACCTCCTGGCCGCTCACAGCCATGGGGAGAACTTAAATGGGGGCAGGGGCTTAGAGTCAGGGTCCCCAAAGACTCCCTGCATCAGAGTCAGGGAAATTGCTTGTGAGATGTGCATCTTTTTCTTTCTTTTTGTTAATCCTCATTGATTTTTGTAAAGCGTGGAAGGGCGAGAGAAAGACACACAGAGAGAAACATCCATGTGAAGAGACTTATCAATGGATTGCCTCCCACATGAACTGACCAGGGTTGGGGATTGAGCCTGCAACCTGGTGCTCTTGACCGGAATCGAACCCAGGACCCCTGAGTGTGTGGGCTGACCATCCACTGAGCAAAACTGGCTCAGGCACTGATGTACATCTTTAATGAGCCCCCTCCCAGTTTGAGAACCCCAGGAAGAAGAAAGGGAGCAGGAAGGCTGCAGAGAGAGGAAGGAGGGATGTTGGACAGGACGGGCATTTCCCTGCAGGCTGTGGTAGGGTCCTGCCCAGTCTCACCATGGGAGGGGCGTTCAGGCAGCCTCCCAGACTGGAGAGGCTTGCCAGTGGGGCTGCCAGCAAAGATGCTGCTCCCTGGAAAGTATGGTATTAAGGGGCTCAGGGGTGCCCCTGGTACCACACTTCCTTGGAAGGGATAGGAATGCATATACACACCCCTGTCTGATCTAGAGAAACTGGGTCAACTGAAAAAGCAACCGGGCTGTGGAGAAGTCACCCTTGCAGCCTTAGGGGCCAGTGGGGCTGCTGGATGGGTGCTGTGAGGCTGTGATTCTTGTGGAGCATGCCCGGTGCATGTGCCATGGCGGCCAAGGGCATGTCACACCAAGAGGTGAGGACTGGACACTTCTACCCGGAAGGATATGGGCGGGGCCAGGAGAGCTGCTTTAGACATTGGCAAGGCTGTTGGTCGGATAGGGAGTTAAGCTTGTTCTCGAAGGCTCTGGGGACAGGGGAGAGGTATGAGGCATAGATAGCTATGTGGTGTATATAATTCTAATAGCGAGCATTTACTGAACTTCTCAAACTGCTGTAACTGCTTCATGTAGATGAACTCATTGCATCCTTGCACAACCCCTGAGGTAGAGACTCCCTCATTATAGTCATTTTCAGTGAGAACACGGAGGCACAGAGAGGAAAAGCACCCCCCCACCCCCATCCCAGTCACACAGGCTGTAGGGGGCAGAGCTGAGGTTCAGCCCCAGGCCATGTGGATGTAGCACCTTTGTCTGAATATGGGGCTCTACTCCCCTTCACAGAAGAGCCCCCTACAGCCACCAGAGCTGCCAAAGGCAGGGTACTGGGTCCTAGACCGGCAGAGAGGTCTACTCATGGAATGGACAGCCCCGTGGAGAGGCGTGCCAACACCCCCTCTCCTGGTGGATGCCAGAGCACAGCTGTTCGGACTTGGGGTGCATTCGAATACTCAAGGGCTTGGGTTAAATGCAGATTCCATTGCATCTGGCGAACAAGATGATGATCTTCAATGCCCTATCCCAATGGTCGGTAAACTGTGGCTCTTTAGCCCCTTGAGTGTACCTCAATCAGATTGAGGACTTTTTTTTTTTAAGCAAAGGTCAGCTTAGGAGTACCCTAATTAAGTTAATAACAATGTACCTACCTATATAATTTAAGTTTTAAAAATTTGGCTCTCAAAAGAAATTTCAGCTAAAGATAAAAACTATGCACAACAAATACATATCAACAAGTGAGTCTAAAAACCAAGTGAATAGAAAATCTGATGAACAGAATAAACTGTGAATATAACAGAATCAGGGGCATAGAAAGGGAGTGGACTGACAATTCTTGGGGGGAGAGGGGTGTGGGAGGTGCGAGAAGAGACTGGACAAAAATCGTACACCTATGGATGAGGACAGTGCGGGGGGAGGTAAGAGCAGAGGGTGCGGTGGGAACTGGGTGGAGGGGAGTATGGGGGGAAAAAGAGGAACAATTGTAATAATCTGAACAATAAAGATTTATTTAAAAAATAAATAAAGTGGTTAAGATATTTGAAAAAGAAAAAGAAATTTCAACCGTGGTACTGTTGATATTTGGCTCTGTTGACTAATGAGTTTGCCGACCACTGCTACCCCCTGGATTCACCATTGCCTTGCTCAATGCCAGGCTTCTCTCTGCACCCCCGCGGCAGCCCGACCTATAGCAGGGGTTGCTGTTTTGTGTTACAGACACTCATCAAAACACCATCTAGGCAAACACCAGCGTCCCAGAGGCCCAGTTTGGGCAGAAATAGCCGGCCTTCTCCCGCCTTCTCCCGCTGAAGGTGTAATGTGTACTTGTGCTAATATCCATATCAGGCGCACTGTAGAAGCCTTTGAAAAAGGAAGAATGCTGCAGCCCAATAGCCTTTCTTCCTGCTGACTCCAGACTCACTCTATGGAACTCATTTCCATGAAAACAGGCAGCAGGGACTCGCTCTCGGAGGCTGAGGGGAGGCACACACCACCCTACCAGCCCTGCACAGTCATTTGTAAGTCTTTGGGTACATTCTGTTTATGCAGCTAAAACACACAGGGGCGAGGAAACAGCACCTTTCATCAGCTGCCTCGAGTTCTCATTAACTTGCAAGGAGCCCTAGATGCTGATGCTGATCCGCTGCCTCCCTTCTCATTCCGGGCTCTGAAACTCACCCGCTCTGCCCAGTTTCCATGGAAATCAACCAAAGACTCAGCCCAGTTCCTGCAGCCCCCAGGCCTTCACTTTGCTTTACAAAAATTGTGCAAGAATCGCTTTTGAAGAAGTGATTTATTTTTAAATGTGGTGAAATGCACCTAACATAATGTTTCGCATCTTCACTGTTTTTTTGTTTTTGTTTTTTGTTGTTTTGTTTGTTGTTCATCCTCACCTGAGGATGTTTTCCCATTGACTTCTAGGGAGAGAGGAAGACAGAGGGAGAGACAGAGAGAAACGTGGATGTGGGAGGGACACATCGGTTGGTTGCCTCCTGCACCGGCCCCACCAGGGCCCGGGCCAGGGAGGAGCCTTAGGTATGGGCCCTTGACCAGAGTCGAATGCGGGACCTTTGGTCCACAGGCCGATGCTCTGTCCACTGAGCTGCATGTGCTCGTGAGCCAGAGAGCTGCATTAAATAAATCTTTATTGTTCAGATTATTACAATTGTTCCTCTTTTTCCCCCCATACTCCCCTCCACCCGGTTCCCAGCAAGAGCAGTGGTCGGGCAAATATCAACAGGACAACGATTGACATTTCTTTGGAGAGCCACATTTTTTAAACTTAAACTTCTTCTAACGCCACTTCTTCAAAAGAGACTCGCCCAGGCCGTGGTATTTTGTGGAAGAGCCGCACTCAAGGGGCCAGAGAGCCGCATGTGGCTCGCGAGCCGCAGTTTGCCGACCGCTGAGCTGGGGCCATGTTGACATTTTTAAGTGTGCTATTCAGCGGCATTGAGTACACTCACATGCTGTGCAGCCATCGCCACCCACCTCCTCCAGACTCCTTTCCTCTCGGAAAACAAACACCTCCTTTCCTCCGGGCCCCTGGCCTGCACCCCGCCACTCTCCATCTCTAGGAACCGATTCCTCCAGGGGCCTCTGTAGGTGGAATCAGACAGCACTTGTCCTTTGGCAACAGGCTTCTAGCTCTCCGCATAAATACTTTTAAGCTGCGGGGAAGGGAGAGCAATGGGGTTGGGCTTCTTTTTATACTTTTTAAAAATCATTTTTGACTTCAGAGAGGAAGGGAGAGGGAGAGAGAGAGAATAACATCAATGATGAGAGAGAATCGGTTGCCTCCCACATGCCCCCTCCTGGGGATCAAGCCCGCAACCCAGGCGTGTGCTTTGGGAATTGAACCCTGACCTTCTGGTTTACACCTTGAAACTCTACTACTGAGCCAGGGCAGCCAGGCCCATGTGTGGGGGCCCTTTTCAAAAAGCACTTTCTTGACACGCGGTTGTCCTCTGAGTCAACCAGAGCTCCCCGTCGCAGATACGACCTTTGGCCCTCATCCTCCGGGGTCCCATCACCAACGCCCAATTCCATTACGGGTCAGACACACGACAAGATGTTTTGTGTTCGGGGCTGTGCCAGCATCACCGTCCTCGCCAGGCCCAGCTGCTGGGTGGGTTGGAGAGGTGGGTGGAGGGAAGGCTTGGTTCAGCTGCTCCAGCCTCAGTTTCCCCATCTGCTTGTGCTGCCGGTCTCCCCGCTTTCCTCTGTGGGGCACTGGAGCCCTAGGAAGCGGATCCCTGGCAACAGCCATCTTTAGTGGGGGGCCCTGCTGGGCTGCGGCGTTTAATGTGTAATGGGCCACTGGTCTGTGAGCACATGGCTCCTTTTAGGAGGACGCGTTAACTGCCACCAGCAGACAGCTGTCTCGCTGACTTTTAAGGGGAAATCTGGTGGCGCCCCAGAGCCCCCCCCGGCTCTCAAACCTGCTCTGCCTGTAGTGGTCAGCAAACTCATTAGTCCACAGAGCCAAATAGCAACAGGACAACGATTGAAATGTCTTGGAGAGCCAAATTTTTAAAACTTAAACTTCTTCCAATGCCACGTCTTCAACATAGACTCGCCCAGGCCATGGTGTTTTGTGGAAGAGCCACACACTCAAGGGGCCAAGTGGCTCTCGAGCCGCAGTTTGCCGACCACTGCCTTAGCAGCACCTGGCGAGCTTAGGGAGGTTCTGATGCTCAGGCCACCTGCTGCACTGCTCCCAGGAGAATCTCGGGAGGCTCCTCCAGGCGTCAGTCATGTTTAAAACGCCCCAGGGGATCCCACGGTGTGGCCGTGGATGAGAACCAATGTCCCCGAGATGCTTAACGGCACCTGCTCTGGGAGGTAAACCAGTTCGTGGCGGCCCGGTTAGCGGAGGCCTCTATTTCTAGCTCCGTTCAAGATGAGAGGAATCCCTGAGTAGTCAGAGTCTTCCCCAGATGGCGGGCCCGCAGGAAGTAAACATTTACCGGAATGGAAGCGCGAACGGCGATAGCGGCCATGTACCGAGCACTTAGAGCACGCCAGGCGTTGTGCCAAGTGCTGCTTTATTATTAGCGCATTTAATTATCCAAATGACCCCGTGAAAAAAGAGAGGCGAACAGCTTGACCAAGGCCAAATTGGATAATAATTGGCAGGCTGAGGGTTGATGCAATCAGTGAACAAGACAGGGTCCCCGTAGCCACGGAGCAGCCATTTCAGTAGGACAGACAGCCGACCGTATAAATGCGCCATATGTCTGGTGGAGATAGTGCTGGGGGTAAAAATGAAGTGGGGTGAGGAGACTGATGGGGTGGGTGGTCCGGAAGGTCTTTATATAAGGGGACCTGTGAGCAGGGGAATCAAGGAGTGACTCATTGAGGGGAGGACATGGGAGAAGTGGATCTCTGAGCGCCAAGCCTTCCTTTACTGCCCCCCAACCCTGTCCCCATATGAGGGCCGCACTCTCATCTTCCTCCTCCCACCTGGCAAACCTTCCTCCCAGGCCCCTCACTAACATCCAGGTTTAAATAACTGGGAACGGCTGAGAGTGGGGAAGGACTCTAATCATTTGTTGAGCATTCTACACAAGAGACGTTGCCAGCCTTAGCTCAGTGACCTCGGGGCAACCTGCAAGAGAGGCATTTGTTTTTTCATTTTAAATCGGGGGGATTACTGCAGGTCCCTCCCCTCTGCCTGGCCTAGCTGGCGAGCATCTCTGTGTCCCTGGACCCCTTTACCTCCACCTCCACAACTCTGTATTGGGGAGGCCCTCGGCTGCTCTACCTCTGCCTGCGGAGCCCAGGGTAGGGGCTCACTTTAAGCGTGGTGCGCCAATGGAATAACAGCCTTAAGCTAAGGAATGATTGATATGTCTGTGGTGGAATTTCAGGCCTGGACCGCTAGCCAAGGGGAGATTGTTTTGAAGTTTGTTGTTAAAATCACAGGCCAACCCTGGCTGGTTTGGCTCAGTGAGTGGAGTGTCTGCCCGAGCACTGGAGGGTCATGGGTTCGATTCCCAGTCAAGGGCAAGTGCCTGGGTTGCAGGTTGGATCCCCATCTGTGCTTGGGGCATGTGCAAGGGGCAACCTATTGACATGTTGCTTCTCTCTCTCCTCCTCCTCCTCCTCCCTCCCTCCATTCCACTTTCTCAAAAAAAAAAAAAAAATCAATGGGAAAAATATCCTCGGGTGAGAATTAACAACAAAATCACAGCATGAAGGGAGTCGCCATGTTCAAGTCCAGCCCTCACAAATCCAGGGGCTCCCTCAGGTGGGTGAGGCTGTGGTTTTTATGTGACACTAGAGGCTCAGGGCACGGGGTTTCGTGCACTGGTGGGGTGCGTGGACTATGGGGACTGGCCCGCTGCGAGAGTAGCTGCTCATCCGGGTGAGTCCAGCAGCTGTGGACCTGCCCCCTGGTGGTCAGTGTGCATCATAGCAACTGGTCGACGGGTCATTTTGGTCATTCCACCATTTGGTCGCTGGGCTTTTACTATATAGGACTAGAGGCCCAGTGCACAAAACTCATGCACGGGGGCTAAAGGGGAGGGAGGGAGGAGTGTCCCTTAGCCTGGCCTGTACTCTCTCCAATCTGAGACATCCCCCTCACATCTGGGACCACTGGCTCCCCTGCCTACCTGCCTAATGGCCCCCAACTTCCCTCCCCTGCCAGCCTGATCACCTACAACTGCCCTCTCCTGCCATGACCCACCTCCTCTGCCAGGCCCTGCCTCTGCTGTATGCGTGGCCATCTTGCGATGGCCATCTTGTGACAGCCATCTTGTGATGACGTTAGAGCATGTGGAGGAGGACGTGATGACCGCCGAGGCTATTATTAGTATAGATTATCTCCATGCTACACAAGGTAGCTAGGCCCCTGGGGCAGCTAATCTTGCCAGGAGGGGCAGCTTGGAGGTCAGACTCAGCACTTTATTGCAGCCATTCCTCCTCCACACTCAAAAACAGACCATTAACTCCCAAGCCCTGCTGAGTGGTGTGTGTAAGAATAATGTACGTTTGCCAGGGGCTGACCGTGTGCAGGTAGCTCACTCAGTGCCCTTTCTTGATTCTCATGACACGCTCACAAGGTGGGCACTGCTACTGCTCCTGCTCTCAGGGGGTGGAAAGGAGTTGAGACAAAAGATCAAGGACAGTACCAAAGTCACCAAGTCTCCCCAGCAGACAGCTCAGTCCCCACAGTTCCTCTCCAGCCACCCCATTTCTGCCCTCCCTTCCAGCGGCTCACACACCCGCCCTCCCCAGAGGATAAGCTTGCTCCCCCGCTCAGCTGCTCCCCCGCTCAGCTGCTCAGCTCACAGGGCACGCTCAGCAGACTGAGAGGAACTTCCTTGAAGCTAGCGATGGGGTAACAGGTCAATATGTTTCTCTTCCAAGTAAAGGTGTTACCTCGGACCGTGCTCAGTGTTTCCTCAGTGTTCTGAGCCTCCCTTTCTCTGAAGTCTCCGGGGCCTTCGCCACCACCTTTGCTGGAGTAACTAAGATGGAATTGAGCAGCTAAGAAAAGTGATGAGAGACGTTGTCATGTGTTGCTTCTCCCCACAGAGTAGGGCCGGAGGATAGATTCAGAGGCCCCCCGGGGGCTTGCGTGCACAGATGGCTGCGGGGAGGGACTGGCCTTGGGCCCAAAGGAGCTTATCCAAGGGCGTTAGACGTTCCTCTCCCCCAGGGGCCTGCCAAGGGGAGAGGCCGGGTCGGTGCGGGGCTCCTGCTGCAGGAAGACCCCTGGCCAGGCCCTGGCCTCGGTAGGAAGCGGGCAGCCACCCGTGGAACGTGGTGGAAGGAGTCCGAAAAGCCCGCTGCCTGTCCTGGTGCTGGAAGTCCAGCTGTGTGCTGACCGTCACTGCTTGTAGTTAGAACAGTGTTTCCCCCAGGGGTTCACATCCAGAGGAGGCGAATCGGGGAGCTGAAAGTATGCCCTCAGGACAGGTCAGCAGCACCCCATACATTTACTGACAGTCTCAGGCTCTCCTCCCCGGCTCTGGCAGGCAACACTCTCCACACAACCCCATCTCCCCGGTGCCTCTTGGGGACCAGCCTTTCTCAGGACCCTCAGGAAATACCCAGTCAAGTCCTGGTGAACACGTTTCCTTGGAAGAGAAGACATGTTACCTTTAGCTCACTGCCTCTACGACCCTGGCCAAGACAAATGTCCCCATGGCTCCTGCTGAATGGGCTGCGAGCGAGTGGAAACCTGCATCTCCTCCCCAACTATCTCTGAGCCCCGTGGGCAGGGACTGGCTGTGCCCTCTGGGACCAAAGGCAGGGTGGCTGCATGCTACAAAAGCCATTGGAAGTGTGAGGGGTGGGGACCTGCTGGGTGAGAAGTACTGAGACCCCTCCTCCTGCAGGAAGGAGGAGGGGCTGCAGTGTGTGTGTGTGTGTGTGTGTGGGGGGGTGCGGGCTGCTGGGTGAGAAGCACTGAGCCCCCTCTTTCCGAAGGGAGGAGGAGAGACTGCACTGTGTGTGTATGTGTGTGTGAGGGGTGGGGACCTGCTGGGTGAGAAGTACTGAGACCCCTCCCCCTGCAGGGAGGAGGAGAGACTGCAGTGTGTGTGTGTGGGGGGGGAGGGGGGGGCCTGCTGGGTAGAAGGACTGAGCCCCCTCCCCCTGCAGGGAGGAAGCAGAGGCTGCAGAGTGTGTGTGTGCGTGGCGGAAGGGGATAGTGGGGGCCTGCTGGGTAGAAGGACTGAGCCCCCTCCCCCTGCAGGGAGGAAGCAGAGGCTGCAGAGTGTGTGTGTGTGTGGAAGGGGGTAGTGGGGGCCTGCTGGGTAGAAGGACTGAGCCCCCTCCCCCTGCAGGGAGGAAGCAGAGGCTGCAGTGTGTGTGTGTGTGGGGGGGGGGGGAAGGGGGTAGTGGGGGCCTGCTGAGTAGGACTGAGCCCCCTCCCCCTGCAGGGAGGAAGCACTGAGAGGGAGGAGGAGAGACTGCAGGGCACCGAGGAGGGTTGTGAAGAGGAGGGTGGGAGAGGCCCTCAGACCCACTCTAACCCCCTCTCAACGTGGCTTCTGTCAGGGTCCCAACTCAGCTGCCTGACCCTGACCTTCACCAGGGGCTTCTCCCCGTGGTGACCAGTCAGCCTACCCAGGTCAGATCATCAACCAGCGACCACATCTTCCCTCCACGGAAACGGTTTTCTTCCTAGAAAAACTCAGGTCCCGGGAGCAGGGCCCGCTCTGAAGACGCCCACGTGCGGAAAGGACGCCAGGGCCTCTGCACACAGAGCATGTCCCATGTCAGAGGCTTTGCTGGCAGCTGTGCACTGAGGGTCTCCCGTGGGCCTGGCCCTGTGTACGGTGTGTGGAGTTGAGGGTCTGTCCTCAGGTGGCGTGCCACCTGGTCTGGGCAGTGAGCTTGCTGGTTTAACCTCAAAGTCAGTGGTTAAATCAGGACCGTCGGCACTGGGGGAGGGAGGGAGGATGGAGCAGTCACCACGTGAAGACCAAGCAGAGAGAGGACCAGGGTAGATCCAGGTTTGGGGGTTGGGGTGGGGGGGAGACTCTTAAAAAATTGTGAAGTATTAAAATGTTTATTTTTGAGTCAGAAAATTGCAGCGTATTTTAAAAGCTGGCAGATATCACAAACATCCCCAGATTTGAAAAAAGAACATTTTCACTAATTAGCTTCTTGGCAAACTGCAGGTAGCAAACATGTGAACGCCTTGCATAATCTCGGATCATCTCTTCCGTGACAATTTTGTAAAATAATTTTCCGAGACAGCATTTAAAGCTCATTCAGGATTTGAAAGATAATTGAAAAGATAACTTAGTCTTTCCTGTTATATGGTTGATACTTTAGTACAGTTGATATTCTAGACATTTCTCTCCCCTTCAAAACTAGTTATTGGTAATGTCATTTAAATGTGTAGGATTGCTGTAACTGGTTTGGCTCAGTGGATAGAGCGTCGGCCTGCGGACTGAAGGGTCCTAGGTTCAAGTCAATGGCATGTACCTTGGTTGCGGGCACATCCCCAGTGGGGGGTGTGCAGGAGGCAGCTGATCGATGTTTCTCTCTCATCGATGTTTTTAACTATCCCTCTCCCTTCCTCTCTATAAAAATCAATAAAAAATATATTTAAAAAAATAAATGTGTAGGATTATTGTCAAATGTGGAGAAACCCTAGTAAGTATTCTTTTGTGTATGAGCTGTGACATTTGGGGCATTTCCTGTTTGCTTACGTGGTGGCTAAACTTATTCTTTGAATTGACATACTCGTTAACCAGGATGTTCACGATGTCCTAGTTTAGGCCAGTGGTTGTAGGGTGGGCCACAGGAGGATTTCTGGAAGATACTTCTACACCAAGACAACTGGTTACTGAATGTAGAAGTAACTGCAAACCATATAAACATACCCCATTAAACCCGAACTAAATGTATCCTTAGCTCAGCTCCTGTTTACTCAGACCCTCCCAGAGCCTGGCTGTTCCCCCCCACCCCCCGCCCCAACATGAGGGGGACATGAAGGTGAGCATGTCAGGATGGAAACAGACCGCTTTCTGACGAATTGCTGCCCACATGTCTTTCTTTGCAAATATCACAATATGTAACCACGTGAACAAGTTGTTAGAATCCCTCCCAGGGCCTTGGGGGGTAAGGGCCGGGGTGGTGCAAGCGAGAGGCTGAGCTGGGCTTCATGGGCTCCGTGGGAAACTCGGCTCTCTCCAGGAGTGAGGAGGCGACAGAGGAGGCGACCAGCCAAGAAACAGGGAGGCATCCGGTCAGGGTTCTTGAGGTGGGAAAGCAGCACATGTTCTGAACCCTCTTGGAAGAGAAGCATGGCAGGGCCTGTCTGGTTTGGGTAGTGAGGCTCTATTCTCTATACGAGTTTGATAGGATCAGAATTGTTATTTACAAGTTTGGTTAAGCTCCCCTGTAAAGAAAGCTATTGGGTCTGACATGTTCATTGTGAGAAGATTTTAAACAGCGGATTTCATTTCCTTATAGTTATTGTATTATTCTGGTGTTCTATTTCTTTTTAGGTCAAATTTCATAAAAGTATAAGTATATAGTTATTTTGTATGTATATTATTGAATAAATAGGCATTGTATATACTTATATATCATTATATATATAGTATATATCTAGATACTTCTTTAATAATTGAACATTTATGGACACAGAGGTCAGAGTCTTCTTTTAGTTTTGAGTGTGTTGTGCCCGTGGTTATGTTCTTGATAACTTAGGGCCGTCTGAATGGCCTGATCCAAGAGGCCACCCGGCCACTCTGTGGAAGGCTGGCACTGAAGCTGGTCGGCTTGCTACTTGATTTGACTCAATTCCATGTCGATCAAAGATATACCACATACGGGAGTGTTTGGGGCAGGGCCCAAAGAATGTATTCTGGACCATGACTGCATTTTTTTCATGAGAATAAAAACTATTCTCAACTAAGATCAACTGTCATTTTGATCAACTGTCATTTTGATCAGCGTGGTAGAGAGAGAAGGGGGTGGGTGTGATCAACTATCATTTTGGTTCCAGGGGCAAAGAGCATTGCTGTAGCTGATGGAGCTGAGTTTCGTGCTCTTACTGCGGTTTTCAGTATTGTTTCCAGTGCAGGGGAGTGTGGGGAGTGTGGGGATCCCCCTGGCAGGAATGGCTAGGGCTAGAGAAGCAGCCCCCCCTGTTCAGGGGACTCAGGGTCACTCTCTACTGACTGTGACTGGCTCTATACATGACCAGCTCAAGGCCCAGAGATGACCAATGCCACCCTGCTGCCTTTTGTCCCCCTTTGTGGTCTGACAGCTTGGCTCCTTTCCCGCACCATTTATTTACAGAGACTGTGGGTCCCAGCTTCTGACTCCACCTCTAAAAGAGAGACTGTATGGAATTGCAACTAAGTCTCTTTTTTGCTCTGAGTAGCAGGACTCCTTTCATCACCATCACCATCACCACTACCATCATCACTATCACCATCGTCATCATCATCACCATCACCACCATCACCCACCATCACCACCACCATCATCACCACCTCCACCATCACCATCACCATCATCACTATCACCATCGCCATCATCATCACCATCACCACCACCACCACCACCACCATCACCATCACCACCACCACCACCACCACCATCACCATCACCACTACCATCATCACTATCACAATCGCCATCATCATCACCATCACCACCACCATCACCACCACCACCACCACCACCATCACCATCACCACCACCTCCACCATCACCATCATCACCACCACCACCATCACCACCACCACCACCACCATCACCATCACCACTACCATCATCACTATCACCATCGCCATCATCATCACCATCACCACCACCATCACCACCACCACCACCACCACCATCACCATCACCACCACCTCCACCATCACCATCATCACCACCACTACCACCACCATCACCACCACCACCACCACCATCACCATCACCACTACCATCATCACTATCACCATCGCCATCATCATCACCATCACCACCACCATCACCACCATCACCATCACCACCACCACCACCATCACCACCACCACCATCACCATCACCATCACCATCACCATCATCATCATCATCTTCATCAATAACAGCCAGGATTACAAGCACGTACCATGTGCCTGCCAAGCACTCTATCAACACTTTACATAAAGAACCCCAATGCGCACTGCACAGTAGCCCCATTCAATTATTAATCTAGCAATATCTACTGAGCTCCTGCCACATTTCTGCTCCTTTCCTGGGAGCCAGGACAGTAGTGAAGAAAGCCAATAAGCTCCCACCCTCAGGCATCTACCTGGTAGCATACAGAATGGGTGTTTTTCTTCCTTTTTGACAGAAGAGTAAAGTAAGGCTTAGGAAAAGATATGGTAACCCAGCCCATGAGTTGATGAAGCTGGGAATAAACCCAAGTCTTGTTTTGAACAGCTCTACTTCGCTCTACATCAGCAATTCTCACCCTGAAGCCCAGATCAGAGTCATCTGGGGAGCTTGTTAACCTCACATGTCTGAGCCCCTCAGAGTTTCTGACTCAGCGAGTCTGGGATGGGGCCAGCGAATGTGCATGTCTAATGAGTTCCCAGGTGCCAGTGCTGGTCTGGGGACCACACTGCTCCGTGTACAGAACCCAGTGTTGGAGCCTTAAATAAGGCAAGTGCATCCTTCACATTCACCTCTTTCTCTCTCTACTGCGTCTCTTCCCCTGCGTGGGCCAGGGATCCCACACCAGGCCAACTCCCCACATGATCCCACACTCCACCCAGCCCTGCCAGCCGGCTCTGGTGTTCTCGGCCCTCACCATTGGGGTCTATGCGTAGAATTGCCCCAATGAGACAGTTTCTCACTTACAGTCCCTGTGAACAAGTTTCACTGCTGGTAGCACCTGCTTTCTCAGCCTGTGTTACGGCCAACACAACTCACGCCCGCAGAAGTTGGCTGCTTTGGTTCTTGGCGGATGTGCAGGAGTTCGCTGCCAGAAAAGACCTGCTTGGACCGACACAGTCTCCCAGGGCGAGGCTGCCGAGGCGTGTTCACTCCGATCTGCAGGTTCTGCTGCGTGACTCCTGCGTCTCCCCAGGGATGCCCCCACCACTGCTCCTTAAGCAGCCCCTCTGGTTGGATGGAGGGATCCAATGTCAGGGAGCATCGTCCCATAATGCTCTCTGGCTCTCAGCTGTCGGAGCCTCATCCAGGACACCCCATCAGGTGTCAGGACCTCATCGTCTGTGTTCCCCCACCTGTTCTGCTCAGCGGGTCCACAGACAGGTGACTCGCTTTAGAAGTTCCTAGGACTGACACCATCATGGTGCCCCTCTCCTGTACGGAATGCAGATCAGACTCATGCAAACTACAAGACAAGTGCAAGGATGTCTGCTTTGTGTTGAATCGTGTCCTATGAAATTCTTATGTTGCAGTCTTAAACACTAGGACCTTAGATTGTGGCCTTATTTGGAATGAGGGTCATTGCAGATATAAAAGTTAAGAGGAGGTCATCAAAGTGGGCCTTAACCCAGCATGACTGGTGTCTATTAAAAGGGAAAATCTGGGCACAGACACGTTCACGTAGAGCACACCAGGTGAAAATGAAGGCAGAGATAGAAGTGATGCACCTACAAGACAAGGAACACGAAAGCTGGCCAGCAAACCTCTCCCCCCGGCTCCCCCCCCGGAGTGCGTTCTCCCTCACAGCCTCTGAAGAAACCTCACCTGGTGACGCCTTGGTCCTGGACCTCGGCCTCCAGAATGGAGAGAGAGCAGGTGTCTAACAGGTCTGGGTTTAAGGCCCTCCATCTGGGGTTTTGTTACAGCAGCCCCAGCAAACGAACACAAGCCCACAAAGGTCTTACTTTCTTCCTATAAGGACTGTTTTGACTTTTTTAGAATAGCAAAAGTCAAACTCTCTACAAAACTTTTGGATGTGATCTGGCTCATTCTGGCGAGTCCTTCCTCAGAGAGCAGATTGCCTCCTCCCAAGGCCTGCTGGACATAGACTCCATGCAGAACAGAAGGGAGAGGTTTTCAGCCGCTTGGAAGATGTTCAAAGCTACCATGGCTCCTTGGCCTGAGGTGGAAAATGCCCAGCCCAACCCACGTAAATATATCGAAGGCATCGTAAGCCAACAGCCCCCGACAGATGGAAAAGGAAAGGAGCCCAACAAAAATGTCTCTGGGACCTCTGAAACCAAGATTGAACTTCAGCCAACCCACTCCACCACCACTCTGATAGGGGAGCCCACCGACACTGAAGACCCCTGGGACCTGCCGGAGCTTCAGCACAAGGGGATCAAGGTGGT
The DNA here is from genome assembly GCA_027563665.1 of Antrozous pallidus. NCBI lineage: Eukaryota > Metazoa > Chordata > Mammalia > Chiroptera > Vespertilionidae > Antrozous > Antrozous pallidus. The sequence goes on along the minus strand of CM050518.1, from coordinate 89,513,832 downwards.
CAGAGAGAAACACCGAAGGGAAGATTCTGTGTATCTTGGAAGGGGTCGGGAAGTTCGTTTTGCTCCTGGGATTCCTCTACCTATTCGTGTGCTCCTTGGATATTCTCAGCAGTGCCTTCTAGCTGGTCAGAGGAAAAATGGCCGGAAAGTTCTTCAGCAACAATGTTATCATGTCCAACCCCCTGGCGGGACTGATGACCGGGGTTCTGGTGACCACCATGGTGCAAAGCTCGAGCACCTCTACATGCATCATTGTCAGCATGGTGGCCTCCTCATCGCTGACAGTGCGGACTGCCATCCCCTTTGTCATGGGAGCCAACATTGGGCCCTCGATCACCAACACCCTCGTGGCACTCATGCAGGCAGGAGACCGGAATGTGTTCAGAAGGGCTTTTGCAGGGGTCACCGTCCACGACTTCTTCAACTGGCTCTCGGTGCTGGTGCTCCTGCCTGTGGAGGTCTTCACCCATTACCTGGAAATCCTGACCAACCTGATAGTGGATTCCTTCAATTTCAAAATGGGAGAAGATGCCCCAGAACTTCTGAAAGTTATCACGAAACCCTTTACAAAACAAATTATCCAGCTGGATAAAAAGGTTATCAACCAGATTGCAATGAATGATCCAGCAGCTCAGAACAAAAGTCTGATCAAGATTTGGTGCAAAACTTTGACCAGCGTGACTCAGACGAATGTCACCGTACCCTCAATTGAGACCTGTACCTCCCCCGACCTCTGTTGGACAAATGGCTTCCACACCTGAACCGTCAAGAACGTGACCCACCGGGAGAATATTGCCAAGTGCCAGCACATCTTTGTGAACGCCAACCTTGTGGATCTTGTGGTTGGCGTCACCCTGCTGGTCACCTCCCTGCTGGTGCTCCGGGGCTGTCTGATCATGATCGTCCAGCTCCTGTCCTCTGTGCTGGAGGGGCAAGTAGCCATTGCCATCAAGAAGACCATCAACACTGACTTCCCTTTCCCCTTTACCTGGCGGACTGGCTACCTGGCTATCTTAGTGGGGGCAGGCATGACCTTCATCGTGCAGAGCAGCCCAGTGTTCACGTCCTCTGGTCCTTAGTACAAGCCTCTAAGGTAGACACCGTTACTGCCTTATGGCAGGTAAGAAAACAGATCTGGGAAAAAGTGACTGGAGAACTAAGATGGCGGCAGAGGCAAAACACCTATCTTGCCGTCATAATCAGCAATTTTAATACTACAACTTAACGAAAGAACAAACACCTTCCAGAATCACCAGAAAGCTCGCCGAGTGAAAATTCCACAAATAAAAGTGAAGATAAGACACTGTGACCCGGAGGAGCGGCAGCGGACGGCGTTGAAAGATTCGCACAGAGAGAGGTTTGGAGTGCGCGCCGCGGAGAGGGCGGGCGGCTGAAAACCGGCCAGTTTTCTCGAATGGGGAGACAGGGGCGTCCCACTGGACAGATTCTCCAGCTCTGGGAGAAGTCCAGAGAACCCACTATCACACGGGGTGAAAACTGGACAGTGGGAGGGCACGCCGAAGCTCGGGGGCTGCCGGGTCTCCCAGCTTGTAGAAAGGCAGCTCGCGCGAACAGCTCGGCTGTGTGACGGCGCAGAGAACACACCGCGACTTGTCTCTCATTCGGAAAACCGTCAGACTGCTTTGTTTTACAACCCTGGGTGAGACATTGCACATGCAGACTCATTCTGGGAGAGTCTGAATTCCCCGGCAACCGGCAGCCGGTGGAGCTCCGCAGCGGCTCTCTCTCAGAGGTGCTGGCGGCCATTGCCCCCGGCACAGAGTCCCTGGGGCCGCATAGGGCGGAGCTGACGCTGTCTGCTTGGACCAGAGACTCCGCCCATCCAACCTGAGCACAGCTGAGCTTCACAGACAATTGGCCTGGAGGTCAACCCTCCAAGTGCTAACAACGATTAACTGAACTTAACTTCAGCAAGACTGTGCAGCCCATATCCACCTCAGGTAACTGGGGAGGCTGAGCCACTGTCCCTTGTAGCACGTCTACCACACAAAGCTAATTGACCAACTCAGGGAAGCAGCCACCATGCAGCAACATGGAAAGAAATCAGATGTGAAAGAAATGGAGGGAAAAAAACGACTGGACATGGAATTCAGAACCACGGTTATAGGGTTTTTTAAGAGGTTCCAACAAAAGATCGAGGCCTATAAGGAAATAAGCAAGACCACAAAGGAAATGAGTGAGTCCTACAAGAAAATGAACAACACCCTCCAGGATATAAACAAGAGCTTCAAAGAAATTATTAAGACCAACGTGGAAATGAATGAAACCCTCAAGGATATAAAGCAGACTCTCAAGGATATGAAAAAGGACCAACCAGAAATTAAGCATACACTGACTGAAACAAAAAATATTATACAAAGACCTGAAAGTGCCCTGGAGCACCCCAAGAACCAAGTTAAAGATTTGAAATACAAAGAGGTAAAATCCACTCAGCTGAAAAAGCAAGAAATCAAAAGAATCAAAAAAATTGAAGATAGTGTAAGGGGCCTCTGGGACAACCTCAAGCATACCAACATCCGAATTATAGGGGTGCCAGAAAAAGCGAGAGGCCAAGACAATGAAAACCTATTTGAAGAAATAGTGACTGAAAACTTCCCACACCTGGTGAAAGAAATTGACTTAGGATTCCAAGAAGTGCACCGAACCCCAATATATAGGAACCCTAAGAGGACCACACCAAGGCACATCATAATTAAAATGCCAAGAGCAAAAGACAAAGAGAGAATATTAAAAGCAGCAAGAGAGAAACAGTTGGTTACCTATAAGGGAGCACCCATACGATTGTCAGCGGATTTCTCAACAGAAACTATGCAGGCCAGACGGGAGTGGCAAGAAATATTCAAAGTGATGAACAGCAAGAATCTACAACCAAGATTACTCTATCCAGCAAAGCTATCATTCAGAATTGAAGGTCAGATGAAGTGCTTCGCAGATAAGAAAAAGCTAAAGGAGTTCATCACCACCAAACCAACATTATATGAAATGCTGAAAGATATTCTTTAAGAAGAGGAAGAAGAAAAAGGTAAAAGTGCAAACTAGCAACAACAAATACACATCTATCAACAAATGAACATAAAAATCAAGTGAATTGATAGGCTGTTGAACAGGATAGACTGGTGAATATAACAGAGACATGGACATAGAGAGGGAATGGACTGACAATTCTTGGGGAGAAAAGGGTTGTGGGAAGTGCAGCAAGAGACTGGACAAAAATCTAGCAACAATGGGAGAGGACAGTGGGGAGGGGGAGGTGAGGGTGGAGGGTGGGATAGGTACAGGGTGGAGGGAAGCTATAGGGGGATAAAAAGGGGAAACAATGTAATTAATAAACTGAACAATAAAGATTTAAAAAAAAAAAAAAGAAAACAGATCTGGGAAGAGAAGTAACTTGCAAGGTCACTTGATTTTTAAGGAACAGAATCAGGGCCTGGACCCTGACTGCTACTCTCTCCAACGTTCTTTCTCTTGGGCTCTTACTAGTGAATGCAAGGCTGAGTCCCCAGTCCAGATTCCCTCCTACAAAAGGTGCACTGGCCTGCACCAGACTCACGCATTGCTTAGTCCCTGGAGAGCGATGGGAGGTTTCCCCCAGAGAGCAGAGGGGAGCCCACGGGGCCGGGGAGGCCCTGTGCTGAGGCTCCAGGTGAGAAGACCCCAGACCCAGGCCACGGGTAGTGAGCTTTCTGAGGCAGCAGGAAGCTCGCTCGGAAAACCCGGTCTCTGCTGCTGGCTGAAGCCCGAGATGCCCTTTCCTTGGCATTCAGCCCCAGAGAAACGAAAACCTAACTCAGAACAAAACCTGTGCACGAGTGTTCACATCATCATCATGCATGACAGCCAAAAGGAGGAGCAACGCGAATGCTCATTGGCTACGGAGCCGTGAAACAGAATGTGGTGTGCCGTGAATGGGTTGTTGGCTGGCAATGAGAAGAAACAAAAGCGCTGGTTCTGGCCACCAGGTGGATGAGCCTTGAAAACATCTATACTAATAAAAGGGTAAGATGATCATTAGACTGGGAGACCTTCCAGGCATCCTTCTGGACAAAGCTATGGTGGTGGGGCCAAGGCAGAGGCGATTAGGAGCCATCAGGCCAGGAGGGGAGGGCAGTTAGGGGTGATCAGGCTGGCAGGAGGAGGGCAGTTGGGAGCGAGCAGGCTGGTGTGGGGGGGGGGGTAGTTGGGAGTGAGCAGGCCGGTAGGCAGAGTGGTTAGGGGCAATCAGGCAGGCAGGTGAACAGTTAGGAGTCAGCGGTTCCGGATTGCAAAAGGGATTGGGCCTAAACCGGCAATCGGACATCCACCGAGGGGTCCCAGATAGGAAAGGATACAGACCAGCCTGAGGGACAACCCCCACCCCCACCCCTGTGCACAAATTTCGTGCACTGGGCCACTAGTACTAAATAAAAGAAGTCAGTCACAAAAGAGCACACATTATATGAGCCCATTTACCAGTATAGGAAATTCCCAGAATAGAAAAATAGACACATTACGTCGATTAGTGGTTGCCTAGGACTGGAGGGGACAGAGGCTTTGGGATGTTGACTCAGGAGCCGGGCTTTGCTCGAGGTGGTGAAGACCTCTAAAGTGGTTTCTGGTGAGATGCACAGCTCCACCAATGCAGTAGAAGCTCTGGGCTGTGCACTTTACATGGATAAAGTGTATGGTATGTTGATTACATCTCAATCAACTTGTTTTTGTTTTAAAGAGTTTTGAGGCAAATATAAGCCATTATGCTACAGAAAGGAATTCCCTCACTGGTAGCCTTTTCCCAATGGGCTGTGCATAGAACAGGGAGCTCTTGGTGCCTCAGCAGGAACCTGTGTCCCTAAGTAGCAGGCCCTGGGCTCAGCGAGTCTCCAGGGGGGAGAATTGAGGGGGAGCAGTGTGGGAGCGACAGAGAGGACAGCATGAGGGGCCTGGGAAGGTGGGAGCACTGCCAGGAGGGTGGGAGATAGGGTCCACAGAGATGGAAGGGCCCAGGACCCAGGGGGTGCCAAGGCAGGTCACAGAATGCTCCGTTCCCCAGCATTCCTCATGACACTTTCCGTCCTCCTCACAGAAGGTTCCAGGGGGTCCTTCAGGCCTGGAGCCAAGCCCGGTTGCATCAGCTGCTTCTGGTCCCAGGAGGCAGCTCCGGTCCTGCTCTGCCCCTCTCCTTAGCTGCAGGGCCTGAGCTGAGCTCTTGAACCCCAGGGGCTCCCTTGTCCTCAGCTGCCAGGTGAGGACAGTAATGAGCCTGTCCACCCTGCCTCCTTCCGAGGGTGAGGATCCAGCGTTAGCACGCGTGGGAAGAGCTCCATGGGAAGAACTCCCGCTGCCTTGTCCAGAGTGGAAGGGGAAATGTCAGGTAGATGTGATTGATGGTGTGGGTCCCCAGCCCCAGGCTGTTCACTCTCCCATCAGCTCTGACCCACACAGTGTTCGCAAACTGCTGACCGCAGAACAGAACTAAGACAAAGGCCTTCAGAGAACCAGACGCAGAACTCAGTCCTCCTGCCCGGGCTCCTCTCAGCTCAGCTTGGGAGCTCTGGCCACCTCCCAGGCCTCGGTGACGCCCCAGGCCTGAGCCACTAGGCCAGGCAGGCCATTCTGGGCTCCACCTCCTGCATAGGGAACCCTGACTCCAATCCCCAAACAAAGGGCGTGGGGATTAAAAAAGGGATTAAAAATCTCGCCCCTGGAAAAATGAGCCCTGCAGATCGCAGCGCTTTTGCTGGCCAGCGGCCGTGGACACGTGGTTTCTGCAGGTGGCAGCAGCTCCGCATAGAAGGTACTGCAATGAAAGCTTCACGGCCACCCCCGAGAGTCCCCGCACCCCAGACACCTGCCGTCCAGCTCACCTGGGGACTCAGGAGGGGCCGGCAGGCGGCGGTGGGGGGAATGAGGATGGCTCCTCTTTTCCTGCTGCCTCGGACAACAAGGGGTCCTGTCAGGTGCGTGATGAGCAGCTGAGGGCGACATGTTATCGTGCAAAGGAGGAGACGGAAGTCAGGATGAGAGCGTCGGGCAGTTGTGGGACAGGGCCTGCCTCTGCCCCAATGACTGTGCCAGGCCAGGCCTCCTGGTGCTGCTCTGGCACCTGGGCATGCGAGTCACTGGTGGAGGTCTAAAGGGGCGCCTCTGGGGAGACCCGGCCCTGCTCCCCAGGGTGAAGGGGGGAGCAAGAGGAGCGATGGATGCGCACAGCAGAGATCCATTCTGATTGATTACCACTGGTGTCTACTCTGTGTGGTTGGTCCCCAAACTCACCAATCGTTAAATACTTTGAACATCACCCCCAGTGTGTGACCTGGGCTCCAGAACTAGTCTTGGGCCAAGTGGCAACATTTAGGGGGGTCCCTATTCAGGTTTCCTTTGGGTTAAACACACGCCCTCAAGCCCAGTGCTTCCTGATGAGGTCATTTTGACAAGTTCATTCACCTAGAGGTTTTCTAATTTATTCCCACTCTTCTTCATGCCTTCAGTTTGTATTTTGTTAATTTGTTTATTTATCTTTTCGGAGGGAGAGGGAAGAGGGGAGAGGAGAGAGGAGAGAGGAGAGAGGGGAGAGGGGAGAGGGGGAGGGGGGAGAGGGGGGAGGGGGGAGGGGGGGAGAGGGGGGGAGGGGGGAGAGGGGGAAAGAGGGAGAGGGAGGGAGAGGGAGAGGGCGATAGAGACATCACTGATGAGAGAAAGTCATTGGTTGGCTGCCTCCTGCACTCCTCACACTGGGGCCCAAGCCTGCAACCTGAGAGAGAGGGTCAATCGTGTGTCCTGACTGGGAATTGAACTATGACCACCTGGTCCATAGGTTAACGCTCACCACTGAGCCAAGCCAGCTGGGCTCCGTTTATATCTTAGAAGAGAAACTACAGCATGGCCAACTGCCTCAATAAAATCTTCTGTTAGAGGTGGATTCCAGGGACCTGAGAACGGCAGCAATTAAGAATCACAGTAAAAAAAGAGCTAATATTTACCTAGCGCTTCCCAGAAGTCCGGCACAGTGCTAAGCACCTCACACACAGCCCTGTGAAGTAGGACCTGTTATTATGAGAGGAGGAGCCAGCCCAACGCAGGTGAAATAACTTCCTGGGTCACATGACACCAGCCAGCACCTGTGCACCTCACCTGTGACGAGGTGGCCTCACCTTGGCCAGTCCCAAGGCAGCAGCCGAGGCAGGCCTGCATGCTGGGTGGGAGGCGAGGATACATGTGACACAGTGGCCACCACAGAGTGGGGTGCAGTGAGGGTCAGCACCCACATCTCCTGGCCCAGGTGCTGGTGAGCTTGATCCTTCTCTCTCAGGAGCCGAAGAACTCAGACTTACTCCCTTTTTTTTTTTTTTTGGTAATAAACATGTCCGTGGTAAACTTTCTCCTACAGCAACTCTCCCGCCCTTCCACCTGAAAAGCTCACTGTGATAAAACTGTGCATGTCATGTTGCACATTTTGGGGAATTATGGAAAAATGAAAGGGGCAGAGGGGAAGCCATGCATTGTCCAACCATTGTTAACATTATGGAGATTTTCCTTCTAATCTATTTTGTGTGTGTCCTTTTTTAAAAAATTATATATATATATATATATATATATATATATATATATATAATTTTATTGATTTTTTTTACAGAGAGGAAGGGAGAGGGAGAGAGTTAGAAACATCGATCAGCTGCCTCCTGCACACTTCCTACTGGGGATGTGCCCACAACCAAGATACATGCCCTGGACTGGAATTGAACCTGGGACCCTTGAGTTCTCAGGCCGACGCTCTATCCACTGAGCCAAACCGGTTAGGGATGTGTGTCAATATTTTTATTGATTTCAGAGAGGAAGAGAGAGGGAGAGAAAGATAGAAATATCAATAATGAGAATCATTGATTGGCTGCCTCCTGCATGATCTGTCCTCACCAGCCATGAGCCTGGCTCAGGACTTCTGGCTGAATGGCACACCCCTTGTGGGAGCAAACTGACTACCAGGGGGAAGCTCCTCCATTGAGCATCTTCCCCCCCGCCCACCCCGTGGTCAGTGCACATCATAGCAACCAGTCATTCCACTGTTTGGTCAATTTGCATATTAGACCTTTATTAGATAGGAGAGTATGACATGGTTGCCAAAACACCACCTGCAGCATGAATAGCAAGTCACTTACACAGTAGAAGCACCACACTCCCAACCAGCCCTGCTGGCTAAACCTACAGAGCATCCGTTCTGGGAGACACCTTTTGAGAAAGGGTCTGACAAGTAGGAGGAGCTGAATAAAGAGGCAGTCAGGATAGTGTGAGCTCTGGAAACACTATCATCTGAAGAGCCAATGGGACAGTGAAATGTAGTGGCTAAAAGCAAGGCCCCAAAAGGAACTGCTGGACTTTGAAACCCAGCTCTGCCATTTACTAGCTGGATGACCTCTGGCAAGTGACTCTCTGTGCCTCAGTGTCTTCACCTGTGAAATGGGACAACACAGCACTCACTATATCATGTTGTTACGAGGATTCGGTAGGTAACTGTCGAGCACTTAGAACAGTGCCTGGGCATCACTGTGTGAAGACAAAGGGGTTCTGGGCTTCGGAAATGGAAAGGGACATGAGAGATGGCTTCAGATATTTGAGAGCTTTATCCTGAGAACTTCTTAAGGACCACACTCTACTCACTGTAAAGGCAGTGGCTTGGCTTTTCAGTCAGTAAGCATTTGATGAGCATGCATTATAGGCCAGAGGCTGGGCTAGGTGCTAGGAATACAGAGATGAATGAGATCTGTTCTCTTCCCTCAGGGCTCCGCTGTCTATTGGGGAAGAGGGGTGTGAACAGATAGTCACTATAGAGTAAAGGTAACCGCTTTGGGCAACCAGAGGAAGATGCAATTAACTCTCAGCTGGTGAAGCTGTGCAGAGGTGGCTCTTTTGAGCAGGATCTGCAGGAATAAGTAGGACGTTAGGTGGGAGCAGCGAGAACAGTGTGTGGGACTGGAGCTGTCACTGCGTCTGATGTTTTCTAGGGAACGGTGACAAGTCAGAGACTTTACAGCACAAGGTGAGAAGGGTGGCAGCAAATGAAGCTGGAGCTAAGAGCTGGTCTCTCCCAGCTCAGAGAGGTGTGCTGCTGATGTGGAAGGAAGCCAGACAGGTCAGGACAAGCATAGCAATCTGATCCTACACTACCATCATAGCAATCTGATCCTATACTACCATCTTCTCAACAGGCAACCACAGCAAAGGCTGAATAAAGAAAGAAACCGCATTTCAGGAGAAAACTGTGAAGGATTTCATCCCATTTTCTAATCATCCTCCATCGGTATAAACACAGGAATATCTGTCTAGACATCAAATAAGACAGCGTCATGCTCCTGGGCGTTTACAACCTGGGGATGCCCAAGTGGGGACTGTGGAGCAAAGATGAGGCTGGAATGTTCTTCCCACCAAGACTGGAGATAATATCTACAAGGAAGTTCCCTTACCAGCTGTTCCAACCCCTTAGATCAAATTTTCTCTTTCAAAAGGGATCGTTCCCAGTCTTTTAAATAAATCTTTTCAGCTCCACTGATTTGGAATAACATGCTTAGTGGCCTGAGAACTTCTAGCTGAGCCCTCAGCAAGTTGTCCTTCCCCAAGTCTGTTTTCTCACTGGCTCTGAGTGTGGCTGGGCCTCTCTCAGTGGAGTCTAGCCCCATTCTGGGATCCTGGGAAGCTCTTACTCCTTATACCTTAAGGTTTTCCACCTGTAATGTGGAGACCTTTCAAAATAGAAGCACCTAGAACATCACATGGACACCCCCTTGGTCACTAGCAAAGATGCTATTTCAGCCAAAACAAAAACACAGTCCTCCCTCAGGTTCAGTTTCAAAGGAATCTGTGCTTTAGGGAAGGTTTCTGTGTGTCTCCCCAGGTGGACACGGGAGGTTATCATGGCGTAGACAGATCCCAAGGCATCCAAGGAAGGCAGAGTGACCAGGAGAGAGAGGAAGGAGGTGAGGTTGAGCAACATCAGGAAAACAGCATAAATGCTGCCGGCAAAAACTCCATGCCAAGCCTGTGGAAGCTGGCTGCATGTGCTCCACTTCACAGACCTCTTTGCCTCCTTTGGGACCTTGAATAGAACCACAGGCCTTAACAAACTACAGGATCATCTTGCAGAGCTGTCCATCAAACACTCACTGAACTGTGAAGAACAGTGCCTCTGCTTTTACAGAATATCTAGCAAAGTAGTTTACAGCAGAATTAATCGTATATGTTTTCTAAAATCATCCTTTATATCACCTAACTATTGTTAAGATAAAACCCTAACAGAACCAACCATTCCCTTTGGTTTAGGTCCCTGATGTGTGTAGCTTTCTGCTGAAGTTGAGTGATGGTTGACCAACCAGGCAGTATGCAATGTGCTTGAAGTCCTAAAACTCATCCTGCCTAGAACAGTCTTCCCAGCTGCTTGTTATAGTCCCTGATATCCCCACCATTAACGGCCCCTTTTAGTTAAGGCACCTGCTTCAAACGCTCCTGTGTTACCAGGGAGGCATTCTTTGCCCTGAAGTTTGAGAACCACAGCTTTAAGCATCAGCAGACACATCAGGAGCACCAGCTTTCTGTCCACACACAAGCTGCTCCATGTCTTCAGATCAATAGTTCTGAACAGTTAAGCACCAGAATCACCTGGAGGCATGTTAGAACACAGCCTGCTGGGCCCCACCCCGAGTTTCCGATTCAGTCAGTCCGAGATGAAACCTAAGAACTTGCATCTCGAGCGAGTTCCCAGGTGAAGCTGATGCCGCTGGTCCAGCACCCACTTGGAGAACCCCTGCACTGGTTGGTTTCTAGGGAGTCTCCATGAGACACAGAGGCAAAGTGGGAGAGCATTCTGATCGTGAAGGATGTAAGAAAACAGAAGGCTCTGGAGTAGAGAGGGCGCAGGACCCAAAGGCAGGCCAGACTTTCCCCAATGATCCAGAACACAAGAGCCTTTGGTTGCCCAACTTCTGATGGGCCTCCAATCTTGCTTTCTTCCCTGGGTATTTTCTGTCTTCTGCCCCGGGAAAGGCTAGCAGTCTCCTGGCCATCCCAATGAGGATGACAGGTAGCTCCCTCCCCTGGCCAATGGTGGCCCCTCCAGGAGCAGAGTGTTGACACAGCGAGGCAGGCTGTCGACGCGCTACTCAGCCCTCTGCAGAGTCTCCTGGGGCCTCCTGATGTGTCTTAGAATTTACACAGGGCTCAGTGAAGTCTTAAACAACATTTAAGACTCTTTTGAGGTCATCTGCCTCCTAACAGAATAAATTTAAAGGAAAACATGCTCTGATCCTTCACCTGCCTCTTTTCAACATAAACACTAGTTCATGACCCACCCTAGTGCATTAGGTTAAGTAACTAATGAGGACACCTGCCAAGGAGGTGGGCAGCAGGGGTTCCTATTAGGACCGCAGGCTGGGAAGCCTCGGGACGCTGATCCTCAGGTGAGGAGTTGGTTCCATATGTCAGTGTGTGTGTGGAGACTGACATCTGGGTGTATGCCTGTTCCCCATCCTGTAACTATTGGGAAGATAATTCTGTTAGTGATCTAGCCTACAATGAAAGCACTTTGACTTCCACACTTTCAACTGGACTCTAACAAGAATCTTATGAAATAATCAGAATGGGAGCGATGCCCCATTTAGCAGAGAAGACAACTGAGAAGAGAGGCTCAGAAAAATCCGTGGGCCTGGAGCTGAAACACGGGCGTTGTGCTTCTGGCTCAGCCACTCATTGTGTGACCTCGAGCAGGTCTCCTTTCCTTTCCAGTCCTCGGTTTTATCATCTGTGAAACGAAGGGAATGAATGAGATGATTGTGAGGTCTTCTTACAGATCTCTTAATAAGCTGCACAAGGAAAAGGCCTTGCCCGAGGTCATACAATTAGTGAGGTGAGTAATAATGATACAGAGAGACCATGCTCCCCAAGCTGCCTCTGTTGAGAGACAGCCATCAGAGTACCCCACTGCCATATCTTTGCAGTGTGGGCTACTGAAACCTCCAGTTCCGTCTAGACATCACGAGGACCAAGACCGCCAGGGGTGGGGTGGTAGGGGATATGTGCTCAGAATGCACTCTGACTGTGACTGGAGACCCAGTGCTCCCAGTTGCTCATTGAAGAGAAGACAGTTTCCTCTGGCACCTCCTTCACCAGACAAACGCAATGGGCACCTACCCGTGCCAGACTCCATGCTAGAGGAGGGGATGTGGAGGTTCATGAGACTTGCTGTCCACTGTGAGAAAGTCCTGATGAAGACAGTGAGATTCCAGCTGTTGCTTAGTGCTAGGTGGATCGTGCTTGGCCAAGGGACTAAGTCCAGCCCCCAGTTGGATCACGAAGCCAATCACAGGCACTGAGCTGAACCAGCCTGCAAAAGGGGGCACCTTTTGTGTAACTCACACCAAGGCACTAGCTGCAGCCAGGTGACCATGATCTCTTCAAGGTGAGGGCGGGTCCATAACATTGAGGAGGGGGTACATTTAGAGCAGTTCACATGTAAACATCATCCTTCATGCACAGCAGGGAGAGTAGATGCACACATCTCACCCCAACCAATCCATTGGCCGGCAGAATTATGTGCTCTCTTCCTTTTCCCCCCTCTGATAATATATATGATTGTTATATATATATATATATATATATATATATATATATACACATACTAGAGGCCTGGTGCACAGATTCGTGCACCAGTGGGGTCCCTCAGTGTAGACTGCAGGGATCGGGCTGAAACCAGCAGTCCAATGCCACCTGCCACTCCTGCCTGCCTCTACTGCTCATCCCAGCCCTGTTGTGCCTGCTGCTGCCACTGCTCAGTAGGCTTGCTGCCACTCAACTGCGGTCTACAGGCTGCAGCGGCCAGCCGTGAGCCCTGCATCTGGTGCCTGACAGTCAGCTGAGTGGTGCTCCCACTATGGGAGCACACTAACTACCAAGGGGCAGCTTCTGCATTGAGCGTCTGCCCCCTGGTGGTCAGTGAGCATCATAATGACTGGTTGACCAGTCATTTGGTCATTGGGTCAACCAGTTGCTTAGGCTTTTATATATATAGATATACTGATATTCGCTTTCATTATACATACTTAAATTGCACACTAACTTTTTACCTATTTAAGATTTGAAGGCATATATTTTAATGCCTCTCCCTTATATGTGCTTTCTTTCTGAGAGTCAAACCTTCTAATCACATGGAATCAATGAATTCAACTAGCTTCCTATCAGTAATGTGCTGGTAAGTGACTAGTCTTCCATCTGTTCAAGACAGGCAATCACGTCTGCTGGCCCTGTCTCAGGCACGGTGATTAGACTCCCTGAAAGAATCCGAGATGAACATGAGACAGCCCACAGGGAACCAAGGGGCTCTCAGCCTAGAAGAGCACAGAAGACACAGACACAAACAAATACCCGTAAGACAAAGCAGAGAATTGTCGTCGGTGCTAGAAGAGCCGGGGTCTGGGATGGGGAGAAAGCGATATGGAAATTCAAAGAAAGGAAAGATCAATTCCAACTGGGGATCCAGAAAGCCCTCATGAAGGAGATGGCTCACGGAAAGACCACCCACCAAGACACAAGAAGGCCCAAGTTCGGAGCCCCTTCGACCACTGTTGGCCAAGGAAGCTTGAGAAAGCCAGGTCTCTGTTTCAACATGGACCCTTTCCCCTTTCCTCCCAGCATTCTGAGGATTGGATGAGAACGGACTTACTAAATGCACTTCGGGTAAAAAAAAAAAAGCACCAAATACCAAGCCTCCATCATCACTCAGGGAAGAGCGAGGAGGAAGCTAAAAGCAGAAAGTAATGAGGGAGGAGGTGGTGAGGGTAGGTGGCCCCTGCCTAACACAGGACTGACATGAACACCTACTGGGCTTGCAAGTGGCTGCGGCGATTTTTCTAAGAACTCCAATAGCTGATTTGATTGAAGAGAGTCTACAGGGAGTAAGGCAGAGCATTCCCATTCCCCTGCTTTAGGAAATGAACGTCCCATTCGGAGAAGTGGCTTCCTGCCCTGCGTAATGCATAACAGCCACTCACGGTCAGTGGCCAGTGACCCTCCCAGCTGCCAGCACTGGGCCTGGGCCCTGGCCCCATGTGCACCCAGGAAACACTCAAGAAATGAATGGATGGGGTCCTCACTACTCTCCCAGGGGCTTTACGATTATACTCCTTTTTTGTTCATAACCACCAGCCAGTGGACAGACAGGGTGTATATTATCAACTCTGTCAAGAAGGGGAAACTGAGGCTTCCAGATGGGAAGCATCCACATCCCAACTTAACACCACCAGAAATGGCCCAGGTGTCCGCCTCCTCACATAGCGTTCCTTCCTCGCACGGTGCCCCCACTGGGAACTGTTACTACAGCCAATCTCTGCCCCAAATCACCTCCCCTGACTGTCCTGAGGGACTGTTCTGAGTACTTTCCCTGTAATTCTTCACTTCCTCAGACTCTGTAATCAAGGAAGGTCCTATTATTTATTCCCAGTGCCCTGGTTTATTCTAATTCAGAAGGTGATTTTGTGTAACAAAGTCATGGGCTCTCTTGTTACCAAATAAAAACTAATTTGGGTTCAAGTCTTTGGTTCAATTGCTTGGAGTCCTTAGAGGATAGAGAAGGTAGAAACAGCACCGGGCATCAGGAAGACTTTTTTGTTTGCTTGTTTACCATGGACATCCCTGCCTTCAGAGCCTGCTGTCAGTTCTGACAGATGGCCTGGCTGTAGGAGGGGAGCACAGGGCAATCTCCTGGCGAAGGCGGCACCGAGGAGCTAGAGCCATCTTAGCTGATTTGGGCTCTGAAATCTGGGCTGGAGCCCGCGTTCCAGCCTGTGAGGGTGGGACAGGGAACCCTGCCTCCCCCTCCCCCAGACACCCTCCCGCTGGGGCTGCACAGGTCAGTGCCTTTCTATGCATCTGTGACTTCTGGCTGCAGGCAAATCAGGTGCAAAGCACGTTCAAGGTCAGAGCTACCTTCTCCTTTCATGATCCACTCTAGCTCCTTGGCTGATAACGGTTTATGGGGCAGACCCTTAATTCCTAGGGGATGTTTTCATTCTAATAAAAATTTGTGGCACGAAGGTTCCTGCTGAAGGCTGGAGACACTCACCCCCCAGCTCTGGTGAGGGGTACCTGGTTCTGTGTGCTCAGGCTGAGCGGCGCAGAGGCTCCCCTAAATAGCAGGAACTAGGGGGAGAGGAATCGACTTCAGAGAATTTCCAGCTCCTACAGGAAGCAGTGCATTAGGTAAGAAGAGGTCTAGAGGAGCGTCAGTGTCTCCACCAGATGGCGGGGCAGCTCTGATCTCTGCATTTATCACCGTCACAGGGGGTCTCAACAGTACCATCCGGACACCCATCCCTCCATCGCACTCAGGGACCAGGGCACTGTGGGACTGGGGAGAGCTGAGCCACTTGCTGGATAACGGACACTGAGGATGAGCTGATCAGATGAACTTGTCCACTGACAGAGAGAATGGGACGCAGAGTGGGTCAGCTTTGTTGGGAGGAGGAGGAGGAGGAGGAGGAGGAGGAAGAGCAGGGGGAGGAGGAGGAGGAGGCAGCAAAATGAACCAGCGCATAAGGCTGGTGTGGCGGAAGCCTCATTAGGGATGCTAGAGGCAAATTCACCAACTGCACAATTTTAAAGTCACAGAGTTTGCAACTGAAAGGAATCTTAGAGATGATCCAGTCCAACGCCCTCTTGCACAGCCTGGAGTTATTATGGGTCACGTCCACATGGCAGAGCCAACCTCAAGAACCCAAGCCACCAACTCACCAACCTTTCCGGCCAGTTGTCTTCCTAGCACCCTCCAGGCTCCCCCCGACACAGACCCCAGGCCGCCGATTCCCACGGAGCCAGGAACACCCTCTGGCACACTGCACCCATCCCGAGGGTCCCATAGACCGCCCCGACCCGCCATCCCGGCCGGACGTACCTTGTGGGAATAGTGCTGATCCACGATCCGCGCCAAGCCGAAGTCCCCGATCTTGAGCACGAGGTCCTCGGTGCTGATGAAGATGTTGGCGGGCTTGAGGTCCCTGTGCAGCACGTTGGCCGAGTGGATGTACTTGAGGCCGCGGAGCAGCTGGTACATGAACAGCTTGGCGTGCTCCTCGGCCAGCGTGCCCTGCTCCAGCAGGCGGGCCAGGTCGGTCTCCATGTGCTCCTGCACAATGTAGGCCACGCTGACCTTGAGCAGCTCCCCCTGCAGGCGGGTGCCCTTGGGCCCCAGCACCTCGTACACCTTCACGATGTTGTCGTGGTCCAGGCGCCGGATGATCTTGATCTCCCGGAGGGCGTGCTTCATGCTGCGGGCGTCGCTCAGGGCCACCTTCTTCACGGCCACCTTGCGGCAGGTCCTGCTGTCCGTGGCTGACAGCACCAGCCCGTTGACGCCGAAGCCCAGGGGCCGGAAGTCCACAAAGTGCCCGCCGAGGTCGTACCCGTAGACGCTGGCCAAGCGGTCTCCCTTCTCGGCCATCGTGGGCTCAGCGGTGGGCGGGGGATGCCGGGGGGACGGAGGGGCGGGCGGGAAGGGCCGGGTCCCCGCTGGTGGCCTCCCCAGCACACCTCATGCTGTCCAGTCCCGAGGCTGGGGGCTGCTTTTTCCCGCGGTGATGTCACTGCCCCCGGCTCCCTGGAGACAGGAGTGGCCCATGTCCGCGCTTGCTGAGCTGCAGGAGTTGGAGGCTCATGCTGTTTTCTTAACGAGCCCTGGGAGGGGTGCCCGCCCACAGCTGTGTACCCCCGTCCCTTCTCCACACGGGGAACGGCTCATGCTTCTCTCCCAGGGAGCATCCCGGACGGAGACACCGCTCTCATTATCCGTGTGAACGTCAAGTTTTCTCTCCGGAGGGACCACGGAGTCAAGAGGCAGAAGGCGCCCTGGAAGTCCTGTGTTGAAAAAGTCCCTTCGGGCTGCAATGCTGTCGCTGCTCTGCCTTCCTTCGCTGACAATGGTCCAAAGCTCAGTGATAGCGCAGCCTCTGGCTGCTTCCCAGCTGCTCTCTGTGGCCCGGGCAGAACGAAGGGACCCCAGCAATGGGTTCTGGAGGATCCTCGGGGCTTCTCTCTACCTCTGCCAGCTCCCCTTTCTACAGGTTCCCTTTAGATCCTGCAGCCCACGCCAGCCGGTGGGCATGGGTAAAGGAAGCTGGAGAAACCCCAGCACCGCCCATGAGCTGCACACCAAGTTACACCCCAAGTCCCAGATCCGAGGGGGGCTCAGCTGCCAGGCCAGGCACCTCTGGCGGCGTCAGGGGGCAGCATCCTCTGTCACCCCCTCATCCATACCTCCTCCAACGAGACTGCGCTCTGCCGGACTCTGAGCTGCTGCGGGAACCGGGCATCTTTCAGACGGAGTCTCCTTCCCTGTCAAAGAAATAGCGTTGGTAAATTTCCACCCTCAGCTCCTGACACCTTCCCACCGAGCGTTTTGTTAACCAGCCCGGTGTCATTTGATCCAGCCGGCCGCGGAAACACTGCTTGCTCAGGGGATTCCGCCGGCCCGCCCCCCCTGCCCCCCCCCCCGTCCCCCCACCCCGCTGTGCACAGCGCCCCTGGAAGAGAGAAGAGGGATTGATTTGATAAGATCATCAAGCGGTGTGCCTTTTATGTAAATGCTGCTCCCTAAAGGTTAACACTCACAAGTTGTGGGAGGGAACCATCAGCTCTGACCTTTGAGAAATCCATTCTTTAAGCTCTCCCAACACACACATCAACCAACCCTAGCCCGGGAGAGGGGGAGAGCGGACAGTAACCAGCAGCAGGCAAAAAAATAAAGGATCAATCATCCTGTTCTCCCACTTGGACCCTTTTTCTTCCCTCTTCTGCAGATGCCTGTGAATATTTTAATAACTTAATACTCAAATGAGCAGTGTAATAACCATGGCGTCGCTTGCTTTCCGTGTGGATGACAGAAGCGCACACACCAAATTGCAAGGAGATTGCATCGCCGCCCCAATAAAGGGCCTCTCTGCGCAGCTGAGAGGCTCGGCGTGACACTGGCAGGGTGGACTGTATTCTCTGGGAGGATGGGGACCCAGCTCTCCAAAGCCATGGGTCAAATCCAATCCTGATGGCTCCCTGGTGACTGCGGACTCCAATTACAGGCGTAGGACCCAAGGAGGGAGAAAAAACTGCGAAACTAGCGATATAAATTCAGTCTGAGGAAGTCACAGGTTTTGTAAGTTTATTAAGTCCACAGACTCACAAAGAACAAACACCGCGTCCGGAACAAAGGCGTGAATCTAGCCAGGGCTGCTGCTGCGTCCCCATCTCGGGCCAGCGTCCTCGGTGGGGACGCTCAGGCTTGAACCCGCACAACTCTGCCAATGATAAACGAAGCAAAACTGTGGCCAGCGCTCTGAATTAAGCAGGCAAATTAGGGGACACATGATACAAAATAGTAAATAATCAGGTCCCCTCGGAAATCTCCTAATGAAAGAAACTTGCCAAGGGTCTGGGACACAGTCCTTGCTCCATAGATACTACCTATTGTTGCTGTTGTTGAAAATCCCCCTTACACAGCCAAAACCGGTTTGGCTCAGTGGATAGAGCATCAGCCTGCGGACTGAAGGGTCCCGGGTTCGATTCCGGTCAAGGGCATGTACCTTAGTTTCGGGCACATCCCCAGTAGAGAGTGTGCAAGAGGCAGCTGATCGATGTTTCTCTCTCATTGATGTTTCTAACTTTCTATCCCTCTCTCTTTCTCTCTGTAAAAAATATCAATATATTAAAAAAAACAATAAAGAAAATCCCTCTTACACATAAAAAGGAAGTAGCACTGGCTAGTCTGGTGTCCACTCAAATCCTCAGCACACCCACTCTGCGTGTTTTTATTGGGCCCTGCAGCAAAAATAACCCTGGACTTGGTTATTTCAGACTGGGAGGCAAGGCAGCAAACAGATCCGGGTCTTTAGCGGGGGGTGGTCCTGCCCTTCGGGCTCATTGAGGAGGAGCCACAACTGCCCTCTAGCGAGCAGGGCCTGATGCGCTAACCCAGCGGTCGGCAAACTCCGTAGTCCACAGAGCCAAATATCTACAGTACAACGATTGAAATTTCTTTTGAGAGCCGAAAACAGACTTCTGCACATGGACCTGAAGTTTTAATCGCACTGTACGTGCGTGCCCACACGTGGTATTTTGTGGAGGAGCCACACTTAAGGGGCCAAAGAACATGTGGCTCGCGAGCCACAGTTTGCCAACCACTGTGCTACCCATCGTGCAGAGCATCTCCATCAGTGAGGAACCTGAACCTACCCCAAGGCCAGCCCCTCCACTGAGAGGCAAGGTCTCATCAGCCCACGAGGGCACCGAGAATACCAGCTCAGGGCTTCTACACAGAGAGGGTCAATAAACATGGGATGACATGATAAATGAATACCATTCCCTCCGAGGACTCCCAGCCAATCCGAGTCAGCTCTGGGACCACCCACTGAGCTACGGCCTACCATCTGTGCTAGGGAGGTCCACCTGGATGTCTGACTCAGGGGAACGAGAGAGGTGCCCAGTGCCCACTCCATGCCTCCTTGGATCCCGCTGCCCAAGGCAGGCAACAACCTAAACTGGAGCTACTATCACTTTCTCCCCGTGTGCCTGGTGTGGTTCCCAAGGGCACAGCAAACAGAACCAGTTATATTGACATATTTTGCTTTCGGAGAGGAGGCTTAAGCCTTCTTCCCGTTCCAGCCCTCACAGGGGGGTAAACAGAGACGGGAATGAGCACCTGAGCAGAGGGATGACATCACCAGCAAGCTGGAAGCAGGATTTGGATCAGCTGTGTGAGATCAGCTGCAATGCAGATAATCTGTGAATAATTAAGAGGTGCTCTATTTATGTTTCAAAACTCCTTCCTTTTTCTCTGGGGGTGGGAAGGGACTGTCTCCCCCGTGTGTGTGTGTGTGTGTGTGTGTGTGTGTGTGTGTGTGTGTGTCTCAGTGGATTCCCACCACACTGTCAGCTTCAGCCGGCAGGTACCGCGTGACCTTGCACAGCCTCTCCCCCTTCTTCGTGGGCCTCTCAGTTGACTCTTTAGGCTCCTGCCTTGCCTCTCTTCTTGCACCTTCCTGGTTCCCGAAAGGTTCTCCTGCTTTCTTCCCACGTGTTGGAACCCTGCCCATCATTCAGAACTCAGGCGAAGTCTCACTTCTTCTGCGATGCACCCACCAGTCCTCAAGGACACTTCTCCCCTTTCCAAAGTCCTGTGGAGTTCGTGTGGGCACTATATTCGACACTTTGCAGATCCTCATTTGGGCTGTGATTTAACTGTTAGTACATGTCCACCTCCCAACAGGACTGTAAGTTTAAGTCCAGGACTCAAAGCAGCACTCGGCACATAACTGGATTGGACGTATCCAGGGACATGGGTTGTGCCTCCACCGTTGTGATACCCACATTTCCCAGGTCGCCCCTTCCTGTGCTTGCTGCTCCGATGCAATGTGCTCAACAAGACCCTTCTCACAATAAGCCCCAGCCATCAGACAAACCAGTATTTCTGAATGTCAACTCCCTTAGCATCATCTTCGGCTTCGATGCTGCCTCTCTCAGCATGTCAACACTGACCAGGCAGCCTTCATCTGACCACTTCTCTGTTCCCATTGCTGCTATTCATTTCTTCTCAAACCTCTTCATTTTCTAAGGTTATTTCTATCATCTATACATATAAAAGGCTAAGTGACTGACCGTCCGTACATCCCACCATCCGACTGACCGGTACATATGACATGCACTGGCAATTTTAAAATAAATGTTGGCTTGCACATGTGTGATACGTATAAAGCTCTCTCTGGCGCCAATTGCATGTGTGTGTTTTGATCTGTCATTGTCGATTGTAAATTTGGTTGTTTTTGTTAACATTCTGAAGCTGAAAGAAAGCAGCATCATAGACAGAATATGTGAAGTGATATTAAAATATTTCTTCTAATTAATTTTCTTTCAATGTGCATGAATTTGTGCACCGAGCCACTGGTTCTTCTATCATTTCTACTGTCAATCCTTTGATTTTTTTCACATATAAACTGATTGCAGAACACCTATTACCTAAGACGTCTTGGGTTAGTGTTCATTGCTTGTGTGATATACCAAGAGGTGTGGGCCCATCCATCTTGGCGAGGGGTAGACCTGGCATCTGGGTGTGCCCACCTGGGCAGAGGATTGCATGTGGTAGCCCTTGGCATGATGAGTTTCGGGGAGAAGCAGCATCAGTCTCTACTTGAAGCTGGTGGCTCAGAGCTGCTCTGAATCACAGTGTGACTTCCAACCAAGGACTTGGCATTCACCTTGAGAGAAGGAAAGGTCGTTGGTTCAGCTGTGCTCAAAAAACACCCAGCAAGGAGAAGGCAGTCCAGGCTCCCTGGCTCCCACAGGGAACAAACACAGTAGTAGAAATATCTGCCCCAGCACTCCTAACTGTGGAGCTTCACCGCTCCACTGACTTCTCACCGGCTCTCCAGAAATACCTTATTTGAGGCCAATTAATTATTCTCTCACGCATCCAACCTTCTAACATGTGGAGGCAAAGCAGAGGCGAGATGGTGTGTGCCAACTGTCCTTTCTGGGATTCCTGAGGCTCTGGTTTACACAGCAGCTTCGGAAAGTCTAAATTTAGACTCACCTCCTCGCCTGCTTAGAGCCTCCCAAGCCTCATGCTGTTGACTTTCAGCGGGAACTACGGCCCCCGGTGAGGTGCTGACATTTCACAGACACCGCTTTCTTCCCTCTCCTGAGCCCCCAAAACGTGCAGCAAATCCTTCTCAGACAGAGATCATGTTCATTTACAGGCGAACCGGTAGGGCACTGCACAATTCTATGCGGCACTGTTCCCATCACAGCCCGGTCTGTGTGACTTGAAGGTTTCTGATCCCAGCCACTGTGTCTGTGTGAATGAAGTCCTGCAGGCCAGAGGCCAGCAAATTCTTCTATGAAGGATCAGAGGATAAATGTCTCAGCCTCTGCAGGACATACAGTCTCTTCTTCAACCACTCAACCCTGCCTTTGCAGCATAGAAGCAGCCACAGATAATACCCAAATGAAGGGCATGGCTGCATTTTAATAAAACTTTATTGATAAAGACAGCAGAGAGCTGGATTTGGCCGAGGGCTGTAGTTTGCCAATCCCTGCTCCAGATAGTGTAGGAACTCTTCTAGCTTGCTCCTGAGTGGGCACTCCAGGCTCCTTTCCAGCTCTTGTTGCACCACCTCCTTCCTCTTGGACCCAGTCCTCCTGTTGTCCTTCATGGTGGCACTATTCCAGGACTGCCCCCCGACCCCCGGGACCCCGGGTTTAGTTAAGCTCATCTATAGGTGCGTGGGCTCAGGGCCCAGCGCTCTGATCTCCACAGGCTACCTTCTAGTTCTGCAATTCTGTGTCCTGTTGGTGCACATCCCTCCAAAGCTGCACTTGGATTTTCACAGAGGCTTTCAGGAGAGGCGGCAAAGACGACATGCTGAAGACGTAACTACACTATTCAGGGTTTACTGTGGGCCAAGGGCTTCGCCTGATTACTTCAGTTGGGTCTCCCAAGAACCCTAGGAGGCTGTTATCATTGTCCCATGAAGTCTTCAGTGAGAAGTGACTCACCCAGAGTCACGGCCCTAGCTGGGATGTAAGCGCAGGCCTGTCTGACGCCAACGCCTACAGTGCTCATCACCAAAACACATCATCTGGTTCTCACCACGAACCCTCGAGGCCCAGGGTGACTTCCCAGGCCTGGCAAAGGACAGGTTTGGGGTAAGCACACCTTGTGGTGCTTCTCAAAGTAAAGAGAGACACAGCCCCCTTTCTGCCTGTGTTCAGTCCAGTGTGGAGGCCATGGTGAATAAGCTTACTTTATGGAAAGAAACTGAGAAATGGACGTTGAAATGAGAGTGAGAGTTGAGAAAAACACGCACAAAAAACTGATAACACCAAGTTCAAACAACCGTAAACCTGCCTTCTAAGCCCTGGAATGGTGCCACCAGGATTTCTTCTTCAGCTGGAAACCTCAAATCCACAGGAGTCTGGCTGCAGGGACTGGCCATTCTAGAGGGGGCTGAGCTGAGCATTTGCCCAGCTGGCTGCCTGGCACAGGTCCTCTAGCTGACATGAGCTACCAACCCAGAAACCATTCCCACTTCCTCTGAACGAACAAAAACCAGGTCTGGCACAGCCATGGAGCAGCTAAACCCAACTCAGGGATGACTCATGATGGGGCTAAACCAGGGTTTCAGCCTCAGCATGACTGACATTTTGAGCAAGATCACTCTTAACTGGAGAATGGTTAGCAGCCTCCCTGGCCTCTGCCTACTAAATGCCAGTAGCAACCCTAGGGTGACAACCAAAAATATCTCTAATCTTTAAAAGCTACAACCAGTGGAGGAGGACGAAACCATCCTTGTTTGAGAACACTGATCTAAACCAGCAGCTTCCAGTGGAGACAATTTTGGCAGCTGAGCAGAGGAGCCATTGGTTTGGGGGAGCTGTGCAGCGCCCTGGGGAAAGTGTAAGCAGCCCTGGTCCCGACCCACTAAATGCTAACAGCACTTCCTGGGTGCGGTGCCAGCCTCCCACGTTTCCAAAATCCTAGAGCCCAGTGGTATCTCCCACACCCGTCTCTGTTGAGGGCCATGCATCTAAGCCAGTGGTCGGCAAACTCATTAGTCAACACAACCAAATATCAACAGGACAACGATTGAAATGTCTTTTGAGAGCCAAATTTTTAAAACTTAAACTTCTTCTAACGCCACTTCTTCAACATTGACTCGCCCAGGCCGTGGTATTTTGTGCAAGAGCCACACTCAAGGGGCCAAAGAGTTGCATGTGGCTCGCCAGCCTCAGTTTGCCAACCACTGATCTAAGCCAATCCTGGTAATTCAATTCCCCTTTGGCAGTGGTTGGTTTAGAGGTGGTCACGTGATCCAGTTCTGGACAATATGCCTTGAAGGAATATGCCCTGGGAACCTGAGGGGGAAAGTTTTCCTCCTCTTCTCCCCCTCTTTGAATGCTGTTTTGGGAGGAAGTTGTGTGGGTCCTGAGGCCGCCACCCTGAGACCATGTGGGGACAAACCTGGGGACAAAGGCCAGCACACTGGAGTTGGCAGATGAGCCGGGCCCTTGTTGAAATTGTCGAGTGGCTGAGCCAAGCCTGGAAATGCTTCCCTCCAGCTTTCCTGCCAAGTGAGATCCTCAAGCCCAGTTGCTAAGACATTTTTACTTTTTTTTTTTAAACTTGAGGCTGACAAAACAGGTCCAAAGACATGGAAGCATGGGACAGACTGACAGATCACAGAGGGAAGTGGGGGCGGGGGGTGAGACGTGATTAATCAGAGGCTGAATTAACTAATGAAAGTACCAGCAAGGGTACACGGTTGGTCTAATAGAAAGATGTAGAACACCTGGCTCCTGACCACCAGGAGCTCATATCCCACAGGGAGAGAAGAACCACAACAATCAGTCATGGGAGCAAGTATCTCCAGGAGTCACAACATGACCCTCTGCACGAGGAGCAGGTGTTGGGACAGGCGAGGCAGAGAAGACGCCTGAGGGACGAGGAAAGCGGCATCTAAGGTGCCACCAATGATTGCCCCTCCTGGCTTTGAGTAAGCTCCTCCCCTTAAGAGTCTGCTGGACTTACTTTTAAGGGACAGACTATGGCAGAAGTGATGGGATTTTCCTTCTGAAATAGGTTATTGAAAGACCGAGGCTTCCATTTTGGGCGCTCACTCCTTGGGAAGCTGGTGGCCACGTCATGAAGCGGCCCTTCAGGTGGACCCATGCGAGGGAACGAGGAGGCAGATCTTCCCCGAGGGGAGCCTCGAGAGGACTATGGCCCAGGCCACAGCCCTGCTGAAGGCTCACAGACCTTCCACCACATCACCTGGCTCAGCTGGGCCGGACGCCTGATCCACAGAAACTATGTGATGATAAATGCTGTTGAAGCTGCTGAATTGGGGTGTTTGTTACACAGCAGTAGAGAGCTCCTGGGGAGGAGGGGCTTGGAGACACGCAGTTCTTGCTTGTTCTAGGATGACGAAGGGGCAGGTTTGGGCTGAGACCTTGGGAAGTCATTGGACCAGTGTCCTGGGTCTTACCTGGCTTGGCTTTCAGCAGAGCCAGACAGAACCTGGGGGTAGGGGGTGGGGAGGTACTGTCCTGCTCTTTCCAACTGATGCAGCCCCAGGTCCAGCCCAGTGTCTGGAATACGAGGGCCTCAATAAATAAATCCCAGTGGACACAGAGTGGCTACGTGTTTGCATATTTGGTTGTGACAAATATGATCCAAATGGAAAGAGAAATTAAAATGTGCCCCCATGGTCCAGAAATGAAAGCTTTGGACTCTCCCAGGGTGGTGGGGCTCCAGCAAGAATGTCACACAGGCCCCCAAAGAGCAGAGGGAGCAGAAGGCATCTCCTCACCAGGGAAGGAACTGCTGGCCCTGAAGCCATTATCATTGTGTTATGTCATATTTAAAAAATAAATATTTATTTATTTATTTATTTATTTCAGAGAGGAAGAAAGAGAGAAACATCAATTATGTGAGAGAATCATTGATCAGCTGCCTCCTGCACATTCCCCCTGGGGATCGAACCCGCAATCTGGGCACGTGGCATGTGCCTCAGCAGGGAATCAAGCCGTGACCTCTGGTTCAGAGGTCAATGCTCAATCACTAAGCCTTGGCAGCCGGGCTTACGTCTGATGTTTGACAGTGACAGCTGGGTTTACCATGCGAGGGTGGTGCTCCCAGGAACTAGGAGCACAACTCTTCCTGGTCTTCCAGCTTTTAAAGGAAGTGCCATCTCCTGCACCCACGGGGGAGCGGGCTGGAGTTCATCTGAAGTGACCTGCCCAGGTCTGGAAGGCCTTTCTGTTGGGAAAAACCCAGGTGCACAGGCAGATGGCTGCCCTCAGGTGGCCTCCCATGCCCAGGACCTCTGCCAGCCGAGGTCTAACCCTTCACACACTGGCCACAGGACAGCCGGTGCCCTGAGCCCAAAGCCCTGCTTAGTCTGAAATAAATATCTCCCTGCAGCCCCTGAGCCTTAGGCCCCAGCGAGCACCCTCCCTGCTGCCCACATGGGCTTGTTTTCCTCCAGAACATGCTGGTGGGGGTGCTGCCCAGGAAGAGACAGGAGGGAACCCGCTGCTCTGATCTCACTGGAAGGGGATGAGAGGAGGTGGACTGAAGGTGGGAAGAATAAGTGAGCAAAAGCAGTATCAGGCCCAGAGAGGGGGTGTAACTCTTGGAGCGTTCTGTTCAGTCTTTGCTCTGTCTTTTTCCTTGAAAATTACGTAACCAGCCAGAGAGAACAGAGACTGCCCAGGCCTCCCAACAGCCCTGAAATAGAAATTCCGGCAGCTCCATTGGAGCTCCAGGCTCATGTCTTCGTGCAAAGCTGGGGAGACAGGGCAGTCTGAGTCCCACAGGAGAAGTGTAGATGCTGGTCACCATGGAAACGGCACAGCTGACGAGGCTACAACTGCCCAGGCTTGAGTCTGGGCGTTGACCCGCATGCAAGTCATAGGTGTGCGAAGGAGTGTGTGCATGCCAGCGTTCTGGTCCATCTGGGTTCAGACGACTCCTATGTTTGACCTTATAGGTTCAAGGGGGAAACTTCTCATCTTCTCTCTTAAGGAAACAAACCTGAGATTGCAGAGGATGTGGCTTCTTTTGCAATCTAAATCAGATTTGTGGCTAACTAAGGGGAGGCCCCATTTGGAGCTCTTGGCTTGGACTGTGATCTAAGGGCAGAGATCCCAGCCAGAGGCTAAGCTTCTGCAAAGCAGAGCCTGCATCTATAATTCTCCCTTGCCCCCCAAAATTAAATGGTGCCCATGGACCCCCTCCCCCCACCCCCTGTGCCTGCCCTGAATTCAGAGATTCCTCTCTCTGGGCCCAGATTTAATCAGCAATCATGGAAAGCACAGCTGCTGATCCCTTAGAAGTTCAGTGTTCAGACCTGACCTCTCCTGCCGAACTGGGGGACTCTCACACCATTTGCTGTGAGCTTCCGGTTGCAGACCCCACTCCCAGCCCGGCCCTCGCACACTTGAGTGTCTGCTTTTGCTTTCTTTGTTCTCCCAGTTCCTTGGAGGGGGATTTACTTTGCTACCTTAAGTCATCTTGGGGACTGATGTCCCTTCTCCACTTCTCCAGCCTCTGATCTTGCGGTTACCTAGACTCTACTCACCAGCCGTGCAAAACGTCTTTCCGTCACCAAACACGTCCTGTTCTCCCCTCCTCTGGGCCTCCACACAGGCTGCTCCCACTCATCCTGCCCCACTTCTTACTTATCCTCTAGGCCTAAGTTTAAATGCCCCTTCACCCAGGAAGCCCTCCTGATGCTCTGTTCCCTCTCCAGACCAGTTCGTCTGTGTCTCCCCGTCCTCCCCATCTCATGCCCCTTTTTGTTTCAGCTTGAATTTAGTGTTTGACTTGGAAGGGACAGAGATACCCTCATCGCCTGCATCACCATTGGGCTCTGCACCCAAGGCCCAATTCCTAACCTACTCAATAACAAATAATATTGGGGCAGAACAAACACATTCTGAGAAGTACCCCATTGCAGGCCATTGTGCACCAGTTCACATTTGTTAACAGACTGTACTGTTTCTCTCCTCCCTTCGAGAGATGCCAACCAGATGTGAAAATTTTCACAGATCTTGTCTGATTCGAATCCTGCATTGTCTCTTTAAATTTCAGAATCCTTGACTTCCTTTCTCCAGCCCTGCTTCTCACCCGGTCACCTGGCCTATTATCCAGGGAGCGTATGCACAGTGACCTCCTACTCTTCCCATGGAGGCTAATCATTCACAGGGGCTGTGCTCCGAGTTATAAAGAACTCGTTTTTAGAGCAGAAAACATGTCCTGCAGCAATTCCATCTCCCTGCTCACAAATGACAGAAGTGGTGTTTTCCCAGCACAGACGATAGTAACAATCCCCGGGCCCCATGGGGTTGATGCAACAGAGGAGGGAAGCCATGGGACGGGAGCCAGGAGCCCTGGGTTCTAGTCCTTTGAGCCCTCGGGCAAGAAGTTTCAAATCTGGGAAGAGGGAATCACCACACTGTCCCAATGACCTACGGGGAGAGGGGGACACCTTCAAAAGTATAAAGCTCAGATTGGTGGTAAGTCATGACCACAACTCAATTACACTAAAATTAACAATTTTAAAATCAACATAGTGACTTTAGCTGGGCCCTAGAGGATTGGGATTGTTACTTTCTCATCTCTCAGGCTCATCCCTTCACCTTCCTCCACTTGGAAGGTGAGTGTGGCCCACCGGCCACTGCGCATGCGTTTTGAATCTGTTTGTTTGTTTGTTTGTTTGTTTGTTTGTGGGGGGCAGGATGGGAGGGACTTTAGGCTAAGTTATCCCTATCTAAAAGGTAATGCAGGTGGAGCCTTGACAGCTCTCGCCCTCTTTCTGCCATGTGAGGACGCAGTGAGAAGTCAGCCATCTGCAACCCAGAAAGGGCTTTCCCAGACCCTGACCATCCTGGCACCCTGATCTTGAACTTTCCAGCTCCAGGACCATAACAAATACAGTTCTGCCCCTTATATGCCTCCTGGTCTACTCTTGGACAACAGTCCAAACTAAGACACTAACCAAGTCCGTTGAGGCGAGGCCATTGCTCTAATCTAACCTCCTGAACTCCGCCACTATGTCCAAAGCCCTTCCTCTCCTGCTCCCCTTGTGAGTGGCTCCTTCACCGAAAGGTCACGAGACTCCGAAAGTCAGAACCATCTCCAGATTCCTATGGAGATCACATGACCCGTCGGAGAGGCCATGTGTGCTGCTGGGTGCTTGCTTTTTCGCTTGCCTTCCCGCTCCGACAGGAGAGGTGCAGGGTGTCTCTGGATCCCAGGCAAGCCTGTGAGGGGTTCCACACACAAATAAGTCCTTCTGTCTGATGGGAGGCCACCACACCCCCCTGGGCACCGAAGCGCTACCTGGAGAAGAAGACAGACGCTTCACGGCCCGGGAGGGGCGTGCAAGAAGGTTGGAAAAGAAAGCAAAGAAGCAACAGAAGGGGAACCAGGAAGGTGGGCAATGGGCCGATGAACCCGCCCCTCTGCCACCCTGGGGCTCTTAAAGGAAAACCAGATCATGGGTGGCGACCGACGCTGGGTTCCCCACCGGCTGGCGTGTGCATGCTGAGCTGCTTTTGCTTCCATTTGGAGAACGATGAGCATCCTGGCCTTCGGGTGTCCGGCCAGTCCCAGGTCAGGTCACACTAACTGAAACAGGGGCCAACCCTCTCTTCCCGACCAGATGAGGAAACAGGCCCAGAAAATGGAAAGGACTCCCCGGCATAACTCAGAGAGGCAGGGACCAGGCTTTGTAGAGTGCCAGGGCGACAGTTTTTTCTTTCGGGCACAGAAAAAACGGGTGCTTCTCAGTCCCCAAGATGGCCTTGCAGATCACCCAGCCTCCCTCCATCAAACGAGCAAGGGGATCCTGACCCAGCTGGCCCAGGGCTGGGCAAGGCGGCGACTGGTTGGCTGCAAAGGAGCAGCTCTTCCTCCTCAAATTATTAAGTCACTGTTCTGTGTCAGGAACAAAAACTCCCATATGGACCGTGTGGCAGCAGCTGCCGGCCTTCCCCACTGGAATCCTGTCTCTCCACTGAGAGCGGAGCTGGGGGCCAAGCTGCTTTAGCGGGAGGCAAGGAGGAAAGGGGATTGTGAGTCGGTCCCCGTCCCACTGAGGAGGTGCGGAGCTGGTGCTCAGCCTCTGAGGGGCCAAGCCAGTGTTTGCTGTATCAGTAAAGCTCCAATTTCATTTGTTCCAAGAAGAACTAGGCCCCCATAAGGCCAGGAGCAAGGCAGCTCTGTGCATTCGGGCATTATAAAGACAGTAAATGAATCGCTGTAATATGGACATTATCCCAGGCTTTTGGGATAAAGGCTACTAGATAGATAGTACCATCAATAGCTCCTATGTATGTGCATCGATGGGGAACCCAACACTCAGAGTCCTGATGATAAAATGCAAGGTCTGGGCCCCAGCTGGGGGAGCAGGCTTGAATAGGAGGAACTAGGATGGGAGAGAGAGAGGGAGGGAAAGAAGAAGGGAGGGAAAAAATAGAATGGAGGAATGAGGAGAGAGAACGGGAGAGCCGTGGGAAGAAAGAGGGACCTCACCTTCCTCCGAGAGGCGACCGCCTGCCTCCTATTTGAATTGCTCAGCTATTGTTAGCACTTGGCACACACAGACCATCCTCACGGCCCAGGAGCCTTCGCCACACACATCGATAAAGTCCTCACTGCAGAAAACGCTGGAACCTTGACAACAGCAGCCGCATGACCTACACTACACAGTGCATTAGCCTGACAAACGTGATGGTGCCGGCAGCCAAGAACTCCACAGTTCCCCCAGGGATGGGGCGTCCTGGGCCAGGAGCTGGATTTTACCTGCAGAGTAGTTAGCTGGAAACCCGGGCCAGTGTGAGTGCCCAGGCTGGACAGGGCGCAGTAGAGCGCTCCGGATATGAGTTCCGAAAAGCCAGCCCAGACCAGGCCGTCTCTTCGTTGTGACCTGGAGTGCTCGTGTGCCTGGAACAATGGGTCTGGGCAGAGGGCACCTGGGGAAGGACTCTGCCACCTCCAGGCTTTGGGGATAAAGGCTACTAGATAGATAGTACCATCAATATCTCTCAATGCCACCGGGCCAGGGCAAACTGCGGCTCAAAGGAGTGGGTAAGGCAGTGGACTGGCCATGCATCCTGGACAGAGCTGCCTCTAGAACATGCGAAAGAGATGGAGGCGGATTGTAAGAGGGGGTGGTTGGGAGGGCTCCTCCTCCTGCACTGGTCACCTCCCACTTGGGGTGAGCGGAGGGGACAGAACCCCTACTTAGAGTGAGAACCGTGTTGGTGGGAAGAAGGCTGCTTTATATTGCCAATGACCAAATAATTTGCTTTTTTCAAATTGCAATGTAAGTTGTTTTTAGCTCTGAATCTGTTTCAACTACCTTACTTTCAAATGAGGATCTCCAGTATGGGCTGCTACAGGGTCTTGGACAGTTCAGGAGGTGTGGCCTCGAAAAGCCTGAAGAGAAATATAATGTGGGCCTCAAAGTTCTGATGAACCAGAACCGAGCTGGAGGGTCTGGGATCCACAGCCTACCCCCATCCCTCTATTAGTTTTATAAGGCACGTATTTCTTTGAAATAAAACAAACAAACAAACCCCAAAGCACTGGCTGTGGTAGGGATTCTTTAGACCCTGTGGATCAATCTGTTCTTCCTTTGACACAACTGCAGAAAGGCGCGAAGGGCCAGCTTCCACGCTGTGCTCATGGCTCAAAGTTTGCTCTGATTCTTTTGAATTGCCAGAAGAAGCGACTGGAACTAAGACCTGTCAACTCCTGTGCCTGTGCTCAGATGTTCTCTTCAGCTGGACTCGTTCCTTCTCTTTTACCCCCTTCCAAGGCCTTTCTGGGAGATCAGGGACCAGGGGACACACGGTGGCGAGAAGGTACAGGTCAAGGTGGTGACACGGGAGGGAGGTAAGACTCCGTCCTGGAAATATAGCCCTAGTTTAGGTCCTGGATATCCCTCTCTGTCCGGGTCTGCATCTCGGCCTCACTGCAGTAGCACGGGGGATAACCACGGCATCTGTGGCTTCCTGAGTAAACATGATTAGAATGAATGAATGAATAAATGAATGAAGTCCCAAAGTCCCTAAATGTTCTCTCTGGGGATCTTCTCCAATCATCCTCCTCCCAGCATTGCTAAAACAATCTAATAATTTTAGTCTCCTCGAAACATTTTTAATAGCTCTCGACTGCCCAAAGAGTAAAGCCCAAGCGCCTCACACAGA
This sequence comes from Antrozous pallidus, assembly GCA_027563665.1. Taxonomy (NCBI): domain Eukaryota; kingdom Metazoa; phylum Chordata; class Mammalia; order Chiroptera; family Vespertilionidae; genus Antrozous; species Antrozous pallidus. The sequence continues at coordinate 89,482,044 of CM050518.1, read as the reverse complement.
CCCACATCAGACCTGCATCTGTCTTCCCACCTCATGTTCAACCACTCCCACCAACTGCACCCCATAGATTGGGGTGATCACCCAATTCACCACGTTCCACGCACACACAAACCCGTCTGCTGTCCTCTTTGTGTTTCTGGCGCAATCCCTAGCCATGCTGTGCCCAGAGGTCACCCTGCACACACTGTGCATACACACACGGCAGTGGTCTCACGAGATTGACGTCTCTGTGGATCCTTCTTCTTCCCACTCCACCAAGAAGCAAAAGCACCATGGCTGATTCATTTCATGTCCCCAGCCTTATGCAGCTCCTGGCACACAGTAGGTGCCCAGTAAAAAGCTGATGAGCAAATGAAGAGGCAGGGTGGGAAGGAGGCTGGGGGGAAGTGTTTGGAAGAGGAGCGTGGGGGAAGTGATCCATGAGGGTACCTGCCCCCGGGAGGGGTGACTGGCTGGTGGAAGCGCGGTCAGCTCCCTGGGACAAGAGCAGATGCACAGGTGGGATGACACAGGAAGCAGTGGAACGGGTGGGACCTGAGGACCAGGCTGGGCTTCCAGAGAGCAGAGGGACCACATGCAGGGACTGAGGCACAGGTGTGGGTGATGGTCAGGTGGGGACTGAGCGGAGTGTTGGGGAGTCCAGCAGAATTGAAAGAAACAGGGGCAGAGAAGGGATTTTTCCGGCACAACCCTGGTAACTGCACACTCTCGGGCACACAGGTGTCATCAACACGGGAGCAACAGACGAGCCTAAGTGAAAACACACCCATCCCCTCGGGTGTTCACTCCTTTTTTTCCCCCTCCTGGCTTTCAGATCCTCACACTGACCATCTGAGGATGTGAAATTCAGGCTGCTTATCAAGACTGAGCACAAACAACCTCCTCGGCTCACTCGTCTACTCCCCCCCGCCTTCGGGAGCAGCCCCACTGCAAGATCCCGCACAGCTGAGCTTCCACGGCCCATGTCCGAAGCCGCAGCTGCTGGAGGCAGTCCTTTCATTATGTGGGAGTCCCACGGATAGCAATAAAATTAAGATGAAAACACATTTGCCCAGCAACTTTCCACTGGCCAAAGCACTTGCATTCAGGGTTATTTAATATTTAATACTTTCATGTAATATTTACTGAGCATCATTATGTACCAGGCCATGGGACCCAGGGGCAAATAAAGCCGACACAGTCCCGCGCCATGCAACTTGACGGTTCAGGGGTGGGGGTGGGGAGTTGGTGGTGGGGAGGGGGCAAACAGTGGCACAAATAGCACCTATGTATGAGGACAACTGTGAGAAGTGTATGATGGGAAAGCACAGGATGCTCTGAGTAGAGATGACAAAGAGACAATTACTTTGGGGGAAATGGCAGATTCCCTAAAGAAGTGACATTGACATTGAGGCATGATGAGTGAGTAGAGGCTGCCCAGGAGATGGGCTGGGAGATGGAGAACCCTCTGGGCCCAGGTATCAGAACCACAAGAGCCTTGAGAAGCCTGATGTTGGAGGAACAGAGACAGTTGGGGGGGATGGATCTGCTGGGCCGTAAGTGGCAGGGAGGAGAGTGAGGCTGGAGAGGAAGGTGAGGGTGGGGAGGAAGGTGAGGGTAGAGAGGAAGGTGAGGGTAGAGAGGAAGGTGAGGGTGGGGAGGAAGGTGAGGGTGGGGAGGAAGGTGAGGCTGGAGAGGAAGATGAGGGTGGGGAGGAAGGTGAGGGTGGAGAAGAAGGTGAGGGTGGGGAGGAAGGTGAGGGTGGAGAGGAGAGTGAGAATGGAGAGGAGAGTGAGACTGGAGAGGAAGGTGAGGGTGGAGAAGAAGGTGAGGTTGGAGAGGAAGGTGAGGGTGGAGAGGAAGGTGAGGCTGGAGAGGAAAGTGAGGGTGGGAGAGGAAGGTGAGGGTGGGGAGGAAGGTGAGGGTGGGGAGGAAGGTGAGGGTGGAGAGGAAGGTGAGGGTGGGAGAGGAAGGTGAGGGTGGGGAGGAAGGTGAGGGTGGGGAGGAAGGTGAGGGTGGAGAGGAAGGTGAGGGTGGAGAGGAAGGTGAGGCTGGAGATGAAGGTGAGGGTGGAGAGGAAGGTGAGGGTGGGGAGGAAGGTGAGGCTGGAGAGGAAGGTGAGGCTGGAGAGGAAGGTGAGGCTGGAGAGGAGAGTGAGGCTGGACAGGAAGGTGAAGCTGGACTGGGTACAGCTTTCATTCCTTCCCCTAGAGCTGGAGCAGGGGATGGCGTCCTCTTCTGTCCTGTGAGGAGCAAGAGGCTCCAGGGTAGCCCTAACCCATTTGGCTCAGTGGATAGAGCATCAGCCTTCAGATTCAAAGGGTCTCAGGTTTGATTCCGGTCAGGGGCATGTATCTTGGTTGCCGGAACATCCCCAGTAGGGAGTGTACAGGAGGCAGGTGATTGATGTTTCTCTCTTATTGATATTTCTAACTCTCTCTCCCTCTTCCTTCCTCTCTGTAAAAAAAAAAAAAAAAAAAAAAAAAAAAAAAAAAAAAAAAAAAAATCAACAAAAAAAAAAAAAAAAAAAAAGAGGCTCCAGAGTAGCCTTCTCCCAAGTTTCCTGCCCTGAGGGTCCTGGACGGCCTGGGAGGAGTGGCCTGTTGAGGTCCTCCCACGGTCCTTACATAAACCCACAGGCCACAGTTATGCCTTGTCTGTGCTTGAGTGGCCTGAGCTGAGCCCACCTGCTCCATTCCTGCTCCTGCTGAGATCTCTCACTCTGACCGGCCAGGCATGCTCCTACCAGGTGTAGAGGACCAGGTGCAGCGCAGAACACAGTCACCCCCACCACCAGAAAAAGGCCAAGGGCAAATGACCCCTCACATGCTCCCACTAACTTTTTGTGAAGAGCCTCATCCGATTTGTTGGGAGTCACCAGGAGGAGGCAGTCCGCTCCCCCAGAGGCAGACTTCAGGGACTGCCTAGGTGGAGGCTGAGGCTATGGAGACTCGGGGAGAAGGTGGCTGTGAGGTGCAGTGGAGTGGAGAACCTTTGGTTTATGAAAACACACTGGGTTCAAGGCTGACCTCTGCCACTGATATGCTCAAGTTCACGTAACCTGTTTCCTCGTCCGTTAAGCAAAATATTAATGCCGTTCACATTTATCTCACCTGGTTTCTGTGAGTGTTCAAAGCCACAGGCAAGAAGGCAGTGTAACAGTAAGAATGTCACACAAAGGATGCTGACAGCATCATCTCGGAGATGCTGTCCACCTGCCCACGCTAAATAGTGACAGCCGGTCCCAATGTGCTGTATCTCCTCTAACTTCACAGTGACATTCCTAGGAACGTGTCAGTATGACGCCCACTTACAAATGGGAAATCCAGGCATAGATTGGCGAAGAGACTTGCCCAAGCTACCCAGCTGGGAAGTGCCAGGGCTGGGCTTGGAACCCCAGCAGTCTGCCAGTGGAAGAACAAAGCAGAACTGGCTATCCTCCATCTTGCGGAGCTGGTCAGCCTGACCCCCCTCCTCCCCTGCTGGGAGTGACCACAGGAGCACCAGGAGTGTCCTAACTCCCCAACCACTGCCCGAGTGGACCAATGTAGTTCCGGGAGCGGCTTAGGTCCCGATAAGGTCATACCACAAGGTGCTCCCTATGTGTCACTACTGACCATTCAGGGGGCAGTAGGGGACGCTCTGATCTCAGAATATGAAACCCTAACCAAAGTGACCAATCTCCGTAACTCACGCCACTCTCCTAGGCCCACCCAAATGACCAGTCCTTATAACCTTTGTCTCTCCAGGCTCTCGCTCTCTCTGGTCGCACCGCTGCGCCGGTAAAGGGGCTGTGAGAGCCGAGCCCGGGCTTGAATAAAGACTCTTTGTTTTTCATCGGATAACGGTTCCCTGGTTGATTATTGGAGACCCCAAACTCTGGGCATAACACCAGCAGACCCCTTCCCCTTACCACGAGGCTGCTGAGTGAATGAAATGCCCCAGCATGCTTCCTGCTAGGAGCTGTCCCAGTAATGAGACCATGAAACTGGTTTGCTAAATGACACACTCACTTGTCATTAGCTTGGCATGTGCCCCTTGACAAGGGACTGCCTCCCTTTCGCTGTGTGACCAACATGCCAGGTTCCCCCTCTCTTGGGAATCTGTATTTAAGCCTGATCTCCAGCCGTGGAATGGAAACCTGTGTCCTGGTTAGAAAAGGTCAGGCATTTATAGAACATAATGAACATCATAAACTGATGAACAGAAATAGATACAGAAGCAAAGAAGCATCGAACAGACTGTCAAACTGCAGCAGGAAGGCAGGGGAAGGTTGGGGAGGGGGTAAGAGATCAAAGGACTTGTATGCATTCATATAAGGATAACTAGTGGACACAGACACTGGGGGCAGGGAGGAGGGTGAGAGCATGTGCCCGGGGGTAGGGGAGGCCGAGGAAGGTCAATGGGGGAAAAGGAGACATATGTACTACTATTTGTAATACTTTAAAAAATAAAACAAACAAAAACAAGAAAAGGAAAAGGTTAGGCATCACATTGGCTATTTGAGGAAACTGACATCATAGAGGTCATTTCCTGGGATGCTGAGAGAAGGGGGAGAGAGGGTCAAGGAGCCCCTCTAAGCAGGGGGGATAATGTAACTAAAGCAATGCCCTTCCCCCAAAAGCATGATGTCTGTTCTCCTCCCTCAACCTTGGAGTCTTGCTTGCATGACTGAACAGGCTGGGGGCCCTGCAGAAACTACCAACAGGTGTGACTTTGTTCCCAGCCACCTAGCTGGTCTAGCCACTAAGTGGTTTCAATCCGGTGATTACTTCGCCTTCTCCCATCAACCCCCTGCCAGTAGCTCTCTACTCCTTCAACCTCCCCAGGTGTTATTTACAGCGGGAGGCTGTTACCAAGACAACCGAATGTGGACATTATTTCACACTATCATATTCTATTCTCCCCTCTTCCTCCCTTCTCCCCTCCACCACCCTCATGGAAACGTTAGCTAAGCAAAGTCTCCTCTCCAAAGCAGAAATCCCAAGCCTTCTTGCATTCAAGTCCAACTGGGAGTCAGCTGCAGCAGAGAGGGGGGAGACAACCCAGATGCTGAACTCAGGTGAGGGCCAAGCATTAACATGACAGCAAGGGGGTCTTTCAATCAATCTAGAACCACAGCAACGGAGACAGTGAGGGAAACGACCAGAAGACAAAGGACTGAAAAAAAGAGATGCATGTACTACTATATGTAATACTTTAAACAATACAAAATATATTTTAAAAAGACAAAAGATTTCGTCACATTTCTGAAAGGTTGAGAATGTGGGTCTCCGCCCAGAATGCTCCATGAGGGTGGAGGGCTTTTTCTGGCCTTGGGCAGAGGAAAGGGGAGGCTGGAGAGGAAGGGGAGGCTGGAGAGGAAGGGGAGGCTGGAGAGGAAGGGGAGGCTGGAGAAGAAAGGGGAGGCTGGAGAAGAGAGTGAGGGGAGGAGGAACAGGGGGCAGCTGAGGAGGACGCTGGTGGCTTCACTGACACCTGGAGAGGCCCCAGGTTGAGGACAACAAGCGCGTGGGAAGCAATTCCTTGAGGGTTTGCACGTGAAGCCACTGGGCGCCCTGCCCAATGTCTGCAGGTATAAAAGCAGGCAGTTCCTGCCTCCCTCCTTTCCCATCCTCCTCTTTCAACCGCGTAGTTCTCAAACCTTGCAGTCTCTTCTTCAACCCCCAAGCCTCTTCTTAAGCCTAAATCTCCTCCTTAAACCCCCAAGTTCTGAAAGGACATTGGTGCAGGTTGCGATGAAGAATAAGGGAAGGAATGGGAGTTAGTGAGCAGGGGGAAGTTTTTTAGTGTGCGTTGTTTTTTTTTCTTATTTCGTTTCCGGGCAAATTCATAAAGTAGATACTTAGTAGTGTTCAACTTTTGGAATCAACCTATAGACAAGTGTCATAAAGGTGTAAATATCACCTACGTTGGCGTGTAAAAGAAAGATTTGGCGGGAAAAACGGCTGGAGAGGCGGGAGGAGGGGAGGAGGGAATGAAAAACAATCTTCTCTCACACCGAGTTGAGAGCCACTGGGGAAAGGGAGGGAATGAGGAAGAAAGTTAGTGACTATGAGCACTTGAGGCTGAAGAATAGCAAATACCTGCTCTTTAAAGTAAAGACAGATGCTGACCAGGATGCGTGCATCTCAGGGAAGGAGGCATGAAGGAGGCACAAGAAAATAAACCAGATAAAAGATTGTTTAATGGGCAGGCAATCAGGTGTGCCCTTTCTGTTTAAGTGACTTTTTTAATAACAAAAACAAGCAACAACAACTAAAAGGTCTAACAAGCAGCTAATGAATATTAGAGATATGGAACCGACAAAACGAAGAAATACCTGAAAGTTAAGGGTTGGGGTGGGACAGGAATGGTAGCTTTTCATTATAAGCCTTTCTGAATCCTGTTTTCTAAGCCATGGCTTGCACTGACTAAAATCAGGAAGGCCTAGCAGTGTGGCTCAGTTGGTTGGAGCATTGTTCCCATGCACCAAAGGGCTGCCGGTTGCCGGTTCGATTCCCAGTCAGGGCACATGCCCAGGTTGTGGGTTCGATCCCTGGTAGGAACACCTATGGAAACCAAATGATCAATGTTTCTCTCTCCTCCTGCCCTTTCCTTCTAAAATCAGTAAAAACATATTAGAAAGACCTTTCCCTGTGAGTCCGGGTGCGGGTTTAAAACAATTAGAAAGACCTGCAAGTTATTCACTTACCGTCAACCCACAGGGCCGCCAGTGCCAGGTGGGAGGGCTGCTCCAGGGATAGGAAGCTGACTCTGCCCCAGGTGACAAGATGTGGGGAAGGACCTAGCTCAGATCCTGCTGCTGGGGAGGAGAGAAGCCGCTCGGTGACAGCGGCCTGGGGCCCAGCTTTGCAGAGCCCGGGCCTCACATCAGTCCTAGGCTTTTCCTTCAGGGCCTCCCCCATCCTCATCCTCATCCTCGCCTCCCTCAGGTGTCCTTGATATCACAGCCCTTTGATTCGGAAACTCGGTGGCTATGAGAACCACTGGGGAGGTTTAAAATCCCGATGCCTGAAGAGAGTAAGATAATGTGTCCCATGAATAGGAGATGTTGGTAATGGGGGAGGCTGGGGGTATGTGGGCAGTCTATGTACCTTCCTCCCAATTTTGCTCTGAACCTAACACTGCTCTAAAAAAATAAAATCTTAATGGAAAAATAATTCCAATGCCCAGGCTGCACCCTGATCACTAAATCAGAATTTCCAGGGAGTGGGGATCCAGGTGATTCCAATGGGCCCCTTGAGTTTGAAGACCACAGCAGATGAAGACTGGCTTGCAAAATGCTTACCCTCCCACATAGCACAGAGAGGAGCTATCCTTTCACTAGACCAGTGGTCGGCAAACTCATTAGTCAACAGAGCCAAATAGCAACAGCACAACGATTGAAATTTCTTTTGAGAGCCAAATTTAAGCTTCTAACACCACTTCTTCGAAAGAGACTCACCCAGGCCATGGTATTTTGTGGAAGAGCCACACTCAAGGGGCCAAAGAGCCGCAGTTTGCCGACTATGGCACTAGACAATCCCAAAGCTCCCTGATTCATTCCATGCAACTGTGTGTGTGGGGGGGGGGGGGGAGGAGTGCGTGCAGGGGAGGGGCCTTTAGCAAGATCACTGATACCATTTTTCATAAGCAAAAAGAGGACTGTCCAGCCAAGTGAAGTTCGGGTCTAAGCCCAGGGGTCCAGTGGGTATGACTTCAACAGAAGTCCCCAGACACGGGCCCTGAATGGCCACCCTTTCCCTGTGAGTCCCAGGGCAGTGGAGCTCAGACTGGAGTGAGCATCAGAATTACCTGGAAGGCTCATTCAAACACAGGTGACTGGCCCACCCACAGAGCACCTGCCTCAGAAGGTCTGGGGTGAGACTTGATCTGATTTCTAACCGTTACCCTGGTGGAGCTGATGACTCACTCTCCTGGTCCTGAGACCAGACTTTGAGAATCACTGACCTGGAGAGACTTGGAGGAAAAGTGGGTGCAGACACCTGCTCTCCAAAGGCCAAAGGGCAGCCATGGAGAGGACGATGGCAGAACAGCCCCCCTCAACTCAGAGAAGGCTCCACACGGAGGCTAATGGATTACCAACACCCTCCTGCAGGGTGTACTCAGAGGGACCACTGGGCTCTGAACGCTCTGTGTTGAACCCAGTTACAATGCTCTGTTCAGATGTGTGGCGTTAGGTCACATGCCCCAGCATCATGTGACTCAACTGAGGGGCATCTGTTTTGTCCAGACCCTTACAAGGGGGCTTGTACTTGATGCTTCCCTGTTTTTACAGCATAGGATGAAGTTACTCTTGAAAAAACCCTCATGATAGTCCTGACTACTTGAGTGTAGGCAATTTCTTGAAAAATTTTCTTCGCTAAATATGTTGGGTGGCTGTTTTATAAAATAAGATAAAGGAAGGCAAAAAGTGCATATAGCAAACTTGATCTAAACCACATTGAGAGTCAGTACTTAGTATTCCAATCAGAGAAATCGCCCTGCACCTGTTCCCTAAAATTCTGGGGGTGGAATTCTTGAGCTCTGGTGCTAGGCTGGCCTTGCAGTCTTCTTGTAAATTTCTCCTTCCCAGATATGTTTGAGCTGGCAGCCAAACAGCCGGGAGGAGAACTAGCAAATTCATTCATTAGGGCACTGCTTGCACTCTTTTATAATGGTTTTTTATACTCATTTTAATTATTCGAATCCCCTGCCTTCTAGAACCATTAGCGGTCAATAGTATGTAGTATTATGTTGGGGGGACAAATATATTTTGTTTTATGGGTAAAAATATAATTGATATAGGATGTCAGGTCTGAAGTATACTCAGAGGTAACGTGGCAGAGCACTTTAAAAAAAACACGCCACACAATTTTACAGAAATCAAATACAGATGGCGGAGAACTGCTAACAGTGATTAGACACCTACAGGACAGACATTGCACAAGGCTATTTAATTTACTCAATTTTAGTATAAATTCTAACCATTTAAGCTGTTCTCTGAGGAGAAAGAAAAAATGTGTAGTGGCTATGATACCACATACGAACTTCGAGCTCAGATCTGTTAGTTGATATTAGAGATGGTTATTAACAGAGAAAGTTATGTCTATAGCACAGAATACCCAAAACGGGCACCCTCTTCTGCCATTAGGAGGTTCCTAATGGGGTATCCTACCAGGTGAACTAATCAAGGGAGGGCACTCTCAACCATCCCCATGCCCAACTGGGAGGAGTTAGTTTAATTGTAGTACATCACCCAATGGGGGAAAGTTCTGTTTGAAAAGGATATTTGGGGAGGAGGGATTTGAAGAAAAGGGTTAATGGGGCTAAAAAATAGGATATCTGTAATATTTTCAACAATAAACATACTTTTCTTTAAAAACAAAAAAGAACCTTAATCTTCACAAAAAGAAAAGGACATTTAAAGATACTGGAAAATGTGCACGAATAGCAATCCTATATAATAAAGAGCTAATATGCTAATTGGGCTGGACAGTGGAACAACCTTCCAGAAAGACCTGTGGGTGGGAGATGGGGCCAGTAAGCCTGCACTGCCAGGCCAGCCATGGTGGTCCCTGCACACCCCCTTCTGCAGAGGCTGTGGCGTGGGCCCAGTCCAGGTCCCAGCGCTGAGCCTTCCACAGGGGAGTGGGCCTAAGCCGCAGTCAGACACCCCTGAGGGTTCCTGGGCTGCCAGAGGGATGTCTGACTGCAGCTCCCCGGGGGGTCAGGCCTAAGCTGGCAGGTGGACATCCCCAGAGAGGTCTGGACTGCGAGAGGGCGCAGGCTGGGCTGAGGGACCCCCTGAGTGCACGAATTTTCATGCACCAGGCCTCTAGTAGGTGATAAAAGTTTCTGAAATTATGCAAAGTTTGGTTCCTTTTTTGTTTTAAAATAATTGAGGGCACTCTCCCTCTCAAGAGCTTGGCCACACCTCTCCTTCCCCCTCCCCCCCCCCGCCACGCCTGTTACCTTTACCCTCCCCTCTCCTAAGCACCCAGGGCCCATTTCTTCTACCACTCACTTCTACCTCTGCAATTTTCTAAACTTTCTCTCATAGTTTGAAAAAATAGAAAATATAGCAAAGAGACTAGGAGGGTAATCTATTAAAGTGTTGGTTATCTGCAAGTGATAGATTACAGAAAATTTTTCCTTTATAATTTTTGTTTTACTCCCTAATTTTCTGCAATGACCATAATTTTACAAGGCGGGGGGGACATAAGGGACGAATAAAGGAAGAGTGGCTTGGCATTAAGATGAGAGTTTTTCCCCAGTTCCTCCCAACCTCCCTCAACAGAACCCCAAGCTCTGAGCCCCCTCAAGTGAACAGCAATGACCCGAGCCAGTCCCTTCAGGGTGCCAACCACACACGGGAAAAGCAGATGACAAATTCCTGTCTTCACATTTAGCTAATTGGGCTCAAGTGTAAGGATTTCTGCTCTGCAGGTTCGCTCACAATTCTGGGCACCACGCTGGGCACCAGCCCTTCAGGCATCGCTTTTGTCCCTTCAAGGCTGCTCCCTTCCACCCGGAGACAGAGGTTGAGGGGAGTTTTCCTCCATTTCCAGGGGTCTGATGGGCAAGGCCATGTCAGGTCTGGGGACCAGGCACTCTTTTCTGATTCAGGGGACAGCTGATCTCCCCATTCACCTAATCTCCCCATCCACCTGATCACCTCCCTGACTCTCCCAGGTGGTGTTTGGGAGCCCCTGAGCAGTGAGTTTAGCATCCCTGAGCCTCCCTCCGTTCCTCTCCAAAGACCCAGTATCATTAACCCACCCTCAGGGCAGCGTGAAGGTTGGAGCTGGGCACCTAAGGACCTCGGCTCGGTGCCTGGCGGGTGACAGGCACACCGTTAGAGCAGCTGCCACTAGCATAATGCTGCTGTGGCTGGTTTTCCGTCCTCCCTTCCAGAACTTGGTCTTTCTCTAACAAGGCTCCCACTGTCTCTCTTCCCGTTCCCTTCACCCGGCTAGAGCATCCTCGTTAACTCAAGTGCCCAGCGATGTTTCTTGTTTCGCCTCCCTGGCTCCTCTCGGGAAGTTGACCTCCCACCTGCTGTGACTTTGGGAGTGAGGCCAGAAGTAAAGGCAGGAACCTCTGGCACAGCCGCCCTGGGCAGCTCCCGGGTGCCCGTCGTGGTTGGTGGGGAAAGTGCCGACGCCTGGGCTATGCCATCGGGGAGAAGCTGCCTCTGGGGCACAGGGACACACCCACATTTGAAAGGCAAGCGAAAGGCCTCGGATAAAACGCATCATGCGAATTGGAGGGCTGGGAACCATCATTATCTTTTTCTAAGACATCAAGTCCTCCCAGGCCTGTAAGCCATGCCACACGGGATGTAACATGTAGAGATTCTCCCCCTCTCTAGAAATAGCAGCCAAGCGGACAGATTCCGCCCCGAGCTCACCCACATGCTTCCCACAGAGCAGCAGGTCTCATTGTTACCAGGGAGAAGTGGAGGGATGTGGAGTCAGAATTGGCAGAGTGGTGGTGGTGGGGAGAGACCCGGTTAACCAAGGGCACACTGCGTCAGGCCCTTCACACAGCACAATGAACTTGAAGGTGCATGAAACTCTCTTGTTATGGGCTGAATTGTGTTCCCACCCCCCACCCCCAATTCCATCGTGGAAGTCCTGACTCTCAGTCCCTCGGAATGTGGCTGTGTTTGGAGACGGTCAATGATAAGCCTTTAGGACTTATGAAGGTAAAACAAAGCAGCCCGGCTGAGACCACGGAGCCGGTAAGTGGCAGAGTCAGTCCTGAAGCCAGGTCTGTAGGGTTCCGAGTCCTGGTCTCTGTCCTCTACTCAAAGAGGGGGCGCTTTGAGTCAGTGTTCCGGGTTTGAATCCTGGCTCTGTCCCTTCCTGGCTTGCCGGAAGCCAATTATTGTTTCACTAATAAAGTGCTGTAGACAGGGAGTTAGGAGTGCTGGTCAACCTTGACTGCTCTGAGGAGTTGGAGCTGGTTACTGGGATGTTGGTGGTTGAAGCAGCCCCCACCTGTTAGTCCTAAGAAGATCTACTGATTGGCTTTTACTGGTGTTTCTGGCCTGGAGGTTACAGCTGTATCTTGTTATTTTAACCTTAATAAAAAGAATGGTGAAGCCAGACCGAGTAGTTCTTCCACTAGAGTTAAACTACCACCTGGCCCCCATTTTCCAAATTAATATTTTTCTGAGTTTCTTTATTCATTTATATGCAGCCTTCTCCAGAAACCCGAACCCTGAACCGGGGACCCTGAATCACGCGGGATGTGAAAAGGGGTTCCCACACTGGCTCTGTCGCTTTGAGTAAGCTGCTTAATGTCACTCTGCCTTAATCTCACATCTGCAAAATGGAGCCACAGAAATCTGCTTCAGACGCTTATAAAGGGGTTAATGAATTTTAAAATGAGCTAATACATAGACATATAAAAAATGAACAATTTGGGGGTCACCAACCCCCACGCATAATTGAAAATCTAGGACAACTTAAGTCAGCCCTCCCCATAGGTGGATTCACAACTTGGAATCAAAAATTATATGAAATAAGAAATGTGTATATTGGTCTCTGCACCCAGTTCCTGCTAATATTTGGTCTTTTATCCTGGTTCCTAGAACCCCTTTCTGACAAGCTGCTGATCCTTTGGGATTTCCCTGTGACGGGAGCCTCTTTTGTTCTAATGAGGTGACACTATGGATGGGTTTTTGAATGGGGCTGGTCACCGGCAAGACCAAGCCCTGGTTGGACGCTTGGAACTTTCTGGAGAGGGGAGAGGAATAAAGTGGAGTAAATAAGGGGTCACCTCTATGTGATGAAGCCTCCACAGGGTCTCAGAAGTAGGGGTGGGCTCAGAGCTCCCGGTTGGTAAGAGGGTGACCATGTGTTGGGAAGGTGTAACTAATTAGAAAAAAAGATTCCTGTGGTAGTTACATTACTGCAAAAAATTACATGTCAAAATAGTATATAAAATAGAGCATTATAAAATTAAAACACATGTACGATTGGTGCCAGTGAGGGCTTTATATGTATTGTGCATGCGTGAGTCAACGTTTATTTTTAACTTGCCAGTGCACGTCATATGTACTGGCCAGACGGATGGTCGATCACTTAGCCTTTTATATAGAGAGACCAGAGGCCAGCTGCACAAAATTCGTGCAAGAGTAGCCTTCTGTCCCCCAGCTGCGGGCAGCGGCTTCCCTCTGGCACCCAGGACCCAGGCTTCCCTTGCAACCCCAGCTTTGTCCAGAAGGTTGTCCAGAAGGATACCTAGTCTAATTAGCATATTACACTTCTATTATTATAGACTAGAGGCCTGGTGCACAGAACTCATGCAAGGAGCTCAGCCCTCACAGCCCTGCCTGCCTCAGCTTTGTCCGGAGGTCATCTGGAAGGTTGCTCGGCTGTCTTGTCTAATTAGCATATTATGCTTTTATTTTTATAGATTATTATAGATTCCTGCCAAGGATCCTTAATAACCTGGTCCAAAGTTCTCATTTCACAAAACCAATAAACTGGAGCCCACAGATGGAAAATGTCTTAGAAGTTCTGAAAACCAGGTCACTGAAGCCTAGTCCAAAGTCCCGTCCACGGTTTTGGGGAGGCTCAAGGGAAGAAAGGCTTGAGTGCGGAGTTTTATTTCTAGTGCCTTGTAAGGCGAGGGAACGGTGTGCAGGGGAGTAAAGGCACCAGGGCTGCTGGGAATGGGAGACTGATACTGGGCCTGTGTCCTCACACACTCCCCCAGCCACCCCCAAGCATCACTGTGAGCCCAGACACTAACGCGCGATGACACGGGACACGGTAGCAGGGCATTTGAAACACAAAGGAACAACCCCTGAAAATCCTCGTGGGCCAAAGGGCAGGATAGAGGACATACCTCGGGTCAAGTCCCGAGAAAGTAAGATTCAGGAAACTAAGAGAAGAAATATGGAAGGATTTCCGCAGGAAAGCCATTGATGGGCGTGGGGGTCAATGGATCTTCAGGAGGTGGTGAAAGGCAGGGCAGACATGCCACGTGGCCTGTCTTAGGAAGCTGTGCTGAAGGGAACGCCCCCAGGGGTCCCAGACAGGAGTGGAGCCCCTGCCTAAGAAGGGGGGACAGGAGAAGCCGGCACCTACACCTGGCCATGAGCTCCAGGACCAAAGAGGTCTGCAGCTGTTCCCCCAAAGCGTACAGGTGTTCGTCAACAAGTATTCACTGAGCACGTTCTGGGTGCTCTGCCCATTGCCCTGGAGACAAAATGAGCCGAGCAGACACAGCCCCGCCCTCGTGGGGCTCTGGCAGGCGGGCAAGGAGACGTGGGGTGAAGGGTCACCCAGGTGGAAGGGGAGCTATGAACAGAGGTAACCTGCTGCAGAGAAGCAAGCCTGATGCTACACGAGCACAAAGACACCGGAGTGTTTGGCGGGGGCCAGAGAGCCGTCACCAAGTAAGGGCTCTTCGGCTGAGAACTGGAGGATCAGCAGCAACTAACGAGGCAAAAAGGGAGAAGGGGATGGGGAGAGAGAGTGTTCCAGATCAAGGGACGTGCACGTGCAAAGGCCCCAAGACTGGGGGGAGCATGCAATTCAAGGAAATGAAAGCAAGCTAGAGGGGCTGGAATGTGGGAGCGAGGGTTGTGGATTGAGGCTGAGAAAGTAGGTCGGCCCAGGCAAGGGAGGCCCGGGGACCAGGGTGGGGACGCCTGGGGTCCGGACCAGGGCGGCCTGTTTACCAAACAGATTGCAGGATTCGGTCTCCTAACAGCAGTGGGAAGTCACTGAAGGGTTTTAATCAATAAATCACAGGTCACGTTTGTGTTTTAGAATGATCTGACTGGGGCAGAGGATGGATTGGCGGGGCGGGGCCTCTGAGGAAGTTGAGGGGATTTAGGACAGTAGTTTAGATGAGGGGGTGCTGGTGAGTATGGAAACCAATGCCCAGATACGAGAGATTTATATGAAAATCGCCACACACAAGGCAGGCCTGGAATGAGGACGCCGAAGAAGGAGGGAGGGGAAGAGCCGATGGAAGATGAATCCTGCATTAGATGGACAGGGATGCAAACTCTGAGATAGGGTGGCCCGGGGAGAGACGGGGCGGCCGGGAGAGAGACGGGGCGGCCCGGAGAGAGACAGGCCCCGGCTTGGTCTCAGAGCCGCAGTGGTGAGGGTACGAGACGTCCAGGACGCGGCGCTGACAGGGGCGCTGATGTTCGCAGAGTCCTCACAAGGCCCTGGAGGGAAAGTGATTCACAAAACAGACCCCCTGTCCTCAAACAGCGCGTGCTCCGCCGTGGCTGCACAGGGACTCACCTGGGAACCCGACAGCTGCTGAGGCCTGGCTCCCGCCCGCAGGGAGTCGAGTTAATGGGGCGTCAGGGTGTTGAGGGGCTCCCCCGGCGAGTCCAAGTGCAGTCAGGGTGGAGAATCACAGCCTCAGAGCACGTAAAACCCAGCATCTAGTCACACAGAGAGAGAGCAGCAAAGCGACCCGTGATCGTAGGCGTTCAGGACTTAGAACAGAAACACGGAGGCACGTGGGCATGACGGGAATAATATCAGCCGGATATTAAACCAGTGTACTTCCATCCTTAGTGACTCCTGGTTCCCGGTGGCCTCTGGCTCCTTGCTGAGAGCAGAGCTGGCTGACGCGGATGGCAGGGCTCCTGCCGTGACACCCAGGAACGTCTCCTTCCCCTGTGCCCGTGGGGAGTGGACATGGTGACAGCCGATCCCGTCTCCACAAGAGCTGATGCTCTAACACGAGATAAGTGACCCACATTGGGGGTCAAGGAACACCATCAACGCCAAGGAGAGGCAAGGATGCTCTTGTGTTTCACTCCCTTTCCAAGTCACACTGCAATGGACCCCTGGCTCTGAACTTGCCCTTGAACTTGCGCTGAGAGCACACATTCCTCTTTTCCTGGAAAGAAAGAAACCTGACAGCCGGGCGGAGAAAACGCTGCGTGTGCCAGGCAAGCGATACTTCAGCCACACTGTGCCAGGTGCCCCTGTCACGCTGTCTGCCGACCAGCGCCCAGCCCTGCTCAGAACGTCACCCTCACCCCATCAACCTACACCCAGCCCTGCTCAGAATGTCACCCCCTCCCCTTTCACTGCAGGCTGATGGGAAGGGAGGCACCACTTTCATTAGCCTTTCGGGAAGGAGGGAAATGAGGCACCTGGGAGGGATGCAGAGACCTGAGAGCCGCAGGGACCTGAGAAAAACAAAGCCTGATCTGCAACCTCCAACTCAAGTACTGTTCCCACCCCTGCCCCGACTCCAGCTGTGTTCCCTGAATTCCTCCTAACAGTCCCCCAACACGTGTGTGTGTGCGCGTGCACACACACACACACACACACACACGATTATCAGCAAAGCCACAGCCTGAATGCGCTGGGCTGTGCTTCCCAGCTTAGGGTGGACACTGGCGGACAGTTCTGTGGTCTCACAATTCTCCCCAAGTGACAGCAGATAGAAGCCAAGCCAACACTTAGCCTTCCCCCCACGGCCCTCCTGGGAGACCAGTCAGGGGTGTCGGATGGAGCCCTGGCCTCGAGGGAGATGTAGGAGCTTAGATTCTTGTCCTTTAGCCCGAGTAAGCAGTGTGGGGTTTCAGGGTGATCGGATGGAGGGGTTTCAATGAGGCTAGCCTGCCTGCAGCGTGCACAGGAGGCTTGGCCGGGTGAGCCATAAACAAAGGCAGGCTGCTGACAAGAACCAAACCCGCAGTGGACCAAAGTGTCGTCCAACAGGCTGGAGACGCACGAGAACATTCCCTGAGCCGGTGAGTGGGTGCTGTTGCTCTCGGCTGCAGGAAGCAGGACCTCTATGGGCCTTTCTGCCAGCCCAGCTCCGGCTCCCCTGACGGGTCCGCCGGCTGCGCCAGGACAGCCAGGCCCTGTTTCCAGCAACAACTCTAGACCCATGGATGTCCCTCTTTCCCACAGAGTCCCCCGAAGGGGATCCCCAGTGCTCTGAAAACTATATATTTTTATTGGTTTCACAGAGGAAGGAAGAGAGAGAAACATCAATGATGAGAGAGAATCATCAGTCGCTGCTGCCTGCATGCTCCCCACAGGGGCTGGAGCCCAAAACCTGGAGGAGGACTTTCCTGCGCTCTTCCCACCTCCCTCTCTCCTGCCACCACCGGCCTCTTCCCAGCACAGAACGGAGAAGTGCTGATGGATGCCCCTGTCGCACAGACACCTGAGTCAGAGGAGAACTGGGAGTTAGCCCGTTTCCTATTGCCCCTGGACCCAAACGTAACCTTCAGCTCCGTGAGGACTCCCGTTCAATGACTCCATCCGTTCAGCAGGTGACAATGATGCACCAGGACATCCTGGCACGGAACCAGGCACAGCGGTACATATAAGACAACAAACCAGACACGGTCTCTGTCTGCAAGGGGTGACCGAAGTCCGGAAGCTGCTTAATACCGTGCACAAATGTTCATTGGGAGAGATAGACTGTGACAGAATGTGGAAGAATCCCAGGGACACCGTGGGGGGAAAGCCAGAGGCAGAGGGGATGCTGAAGTGACTGGTCCCAACGGCAGAGACTGGGGGATGGTAGATCCCGACCACACACACACACACACACACACACACACACACACACACCTCTTGCCAATCTAATTCTGGGAAGCCAAACGAGGAAAATGGGCTTCTCAGGACTGCAGAAAAGAAATGGGCGCACGTGCCCTGCCGGGGGGCTCCAGGATGCTTTGCAGGAACTGGGCCTCGGGGCCCCCACCCCCCAGCACTGCGGGCTCCGTGAAGGTTGCCTGAAGAACGCATGGTCTCTGCCTGAGAGCAGGCAGGCCCGGCAGGCAGCTGCCAGGGGACTTGTAGCTCAGGGCCATTCGGAGTCACGTGCTCCCCCGGCAGCACGGACGCTGTGGGGTGTGGGGTCCTGGCTGGAAAAGCGCCGAGTAAGCCTTTCCAGGCCGCACGGGGCCCCATCGGCCCGGAGGCCCGAGGCAGCCCGCCTGGCGGTCCCTTCCTCAGGGCCGCCCGCCGACGTCAAAGCAAAGAGCAGGCAACACCCCCGTGGCACCTTCAAAGCTCGCTTTGTGCTTCTACAAACATCTCCGATGGTCACGGCACCCCGAGGGGCCGGGACTCGGAGTTTCTCTTGCGGATCAAGTTTCTGTTGTGCTGTTTCCCGCTGTGTCCCGTCTCTGCCCACGAGCACACCCCGTGCCAACGCTGTGCCCACCTGTGGCTTCCGTACGCGTCACCGCCCATCCCCCCACCCCACCCGGGAGGACACTGTGGAGGCCAATGGTGTTTTGCCCCAAAAGGACTTAACTGTTCATCCGGGGTCCCACCTGGAGAGTTAAAATGACAGTCAAGCCCAGCCAAGGTGGCTCGGTGGGTGCGTGTCCGGGTTCGATTCCCAGTCAGGGCACATTCCCAGGTTCTGGGCTCCATCCCCTGCGGGAGCGTGCAGGCAGCAGCCGACTGATGATTCTCATCACTGATGTTTCTCCCTCTCCCTGCCTCTGTAAAATCAATAAAAATATATGGTTTTCAAAAATAACAATTAAGCCCTGACTGGTTTTGCTCAGTAGATAGAGCGTCAGTCTGCGGACTGAAAGGTCCCAGGTTCGATGTCGGTCAAGGGCATAGACCTTGGTTGTGGCTCATCCCCAGGAGGGAGAGTGCAGGAGGCGGCTGATGGATGTTTCTCTCTCATCGATCTTTCTAACTATCCCTCTCCCTTCCTCTCTATTAAAATAAAATAACAGTTAAGAGGCAGCAGAAGGCAGCATTTGAGTGTGTATCGGGTAAAGTGGGCCGACACGGAAGAGAAATGACCACCAGAACCGGGGAGGCCCAGCGCCCCAGGGGGTTGGCTGACGTCTGACACTTAGTAGAAACGCAACTCTCTTCTCTTTTGGTTGTGCTTCTGTTTTGTTTTGTTTGCGTGTGTTTTTGGACAGTCGATCCTCACTGTGTGTGATAGACGTGGTCTACAAATTCGCCACGAACGCTGAGTGAGTGACTGCGGAACCACGGCTCCCAGAGGAAATGCAGGGTTAGGTTCCTTCCAGCTCCTGGTAAGACAGAGGAGCCGCCGCACATACGTTCTGACGGATTGCCCCTTTCTTTTCCTGGACGCGGCAGACTGTCGATCCATTCACACTAGATCGGGGCCAACAGCACTAGAACACGTGCCCGCGTGAAGCGTACCCGGCACACCTGTTTCTCCGCAAGGCCCAGCACAGCCTGCCTGGGTCCGGGACACTGGACAGCACTTCACCTCCACGCTTAGGGGCATTTTAAATGGAGAAATCATCCACAAAACGTGCTAGCATGCACTCAGGTGGCATTGCATAGACCAGTGGTCAACAAACTCATTAGTCAACAGAGCCAAATAGCAACAGTACAACGATAAAAATTTCTTTTAAGAGATATATTTTTAAAACTTCTTCTAATGCCACTTCTTCAACATAGACTCGCCCAGGCCATGGTATTTTGTGGAAGAGCCACACTCAAGGGGCCAAAGAGCCACATGTGGCTCGAGAGCCGCAGTCTGCTGATCACTGGCATAGACCCCAGACAGGATGCTTTTCTGTAGAGTGAGGCTGCCCCAGATCCAGGGCGTGGCCTCCGGGACCTCAGCTGGGCATGTGCACGGGGGTGTGGAGGGGGGTGTGGAGGGCCCCTCGGGTTTCTGGCTGTTCTGCTCTGCAGGTGCCAGCAGACAGCAGTGGAAGCGCGATGGGAATGGATGTGGGGGATGGACAATAAATACCAGCGGCAGACACACTGGCAAATCCGGACGGAACCGTGGATAACGCGGATTGCCCGCGCTCTGCTCCAGAAAGCCTGTGAGGAGGCGTCCGGTCCATGTCTGCAGGGTTGGATGGAATCTCGAAGACGAGGGAGACAATGAATGTGGGGTGACAAGACGAGGGTGAGAAGCTGGCTCTGTGTGAGAGGGATGGGGGCGGCACAGCCAGCGAGGAAGGTGCGGTCAGATGGGAGGGCTGTGGACATCACGAGGAGGCGTATAAGCTTCGCCCTGCAGATCACTGAGAACCCGGCAGGTGCAGAACCGGAGGAAAGCAGAATGCCAGGGCCTTGTGATGGGTCAGGAGAGGACACTGCGGAGAGAGGGGTCCTACATCCTGTGCCCCCAGGATGGCGAGGAGAGGCTGGTCCAGAGGGAGCGAGAAGAGGGAGTGGCTTCGTTGTGTAAGATCCCCAAGTCTCGGTATCCACCCAGAAAGGACAGAGCCAGGGCCCAGGCAGGATGAGTGTTCCACGGCAGTCCCGCCCCGCCGCTTCCCCACAGGGTGGCTTACCTGCCTGTCTTCTCTGCTGGCATTCCCTACGGCCCCGGCCGTGCCCAGACACCGGCACACGCCTGGTAACGAGCTGAGTCCTCCCAACGGGGCGGGCGGTACTGTCACTCAGCCCTCTCACCAGCAGGGAGCGGGCAGGATGGGTGGGGCTCTTAAAACTCTCGGGGCTGACAGCCTGGGGCCCGAGCCCTCCGTCACCACGGACCGGCAGCTCGGGTGGCTCCCTGCCGAGTCCCTGCTCCAGGAAAGAGCTGGGAGTCTGCGTGGCTCCAGACACAAGCTGGACGGCTCTCCTCGGTGACTCTCCTCCCTGCCCTCGCGGGCGGGCGGGCGGCATGTGGCCCACTCAGAGCCCCGCAGACCCAGGTTCGCACCCTCTGTTCTCCAGTGGCTTCCGCCAGGGCCACCTTCAGGGCACATGGCCTAGGCCACTGGTCGGCAAACTTCAGCTCGTGAACCACGTGCGGCTCTTTGGCCCCTTGAGTGTGGCTCTTCCACAAAATACCCCGGCCTGGGCGAGTCTCTGTTGAAGAAGTGGTGTTAAAAGAAGTTTAAGTTTAAAACATTTGGCTCTCCAAAGAAATTTCACTCGTCGTCCTGTGGATATCTGGCTCTGCTGACTAATGTGTTTGCCGACCACTGACCTATGCGGTTTCCACCCACACTCAGAAGGACCTTGCATCTGGCTCAAGGCTCTGCTGTGGCCGTCCTGAAATCCTTAAATTTCCGACAAGTGGCCCACGTCTTCATTTCGCATCGAGCCCCTCTGATTCTGTAGCCAGTCCTGCTCCCGACCCCCCCACCTCCTCTCCCACTGTGGGCTTTGCTGTTGGCCAAACCTGGGGACCAGAGACGAGTCTGAGCAGGCAGCCGCTGTTGTGTTGAACGCTTTCCCTCCCCAGCGAACATGGACATCTCTATTCTGAGAGAGAGCCCGCTAATGCGTGTAACTGAATCAGGCTGTGGTTTGCTCAGTCTGGCTGTACACCGTGTCAACGCCATCCCCTCCCCGCCCCCCCAGGGGCTCGAGCTGCTGGTCAGGTTCCTCGTGTGGCCCTCAGAACTTCTACCCCCAGCGAGTCGCACATCAGCCCTGAGCCAGGCCCTCTCTTGAATGACTGAATGGAAGCACCTGCTCTTTTAAAAGTCCTCACAGGCCCTGACCGGTGTGGCTCAGTGGAAAGAGCATTGGCCTGCAGACTGAAGGGTCCCAGGTTCGATTCCGGTCAAGGGCATGTACCTTGGTTGCAGGCACATCCCCAGTGGGAGGTGTGTAGGAGGCAGCTGATCAATATTTCTCTCTCATCGATGTTTCTAACTCTCCCTCTCCCTTCCTCTCTGTAAAAAGTCAATAAAATATATATATATATATTTAAAAATAAATAAAATAAAAAGTCTTCACAGATCAGAGAGAGCAAAGCCAAACAATGAAACTCTAGTCACATATTGTCTCTATCCTTCCCTAGTAGACTCTTTCCATTAAGTATTTTAAAAAAATAATAAAAATAAAAAATAAAGTGGATCCTTTTCTCCTCCCCAGTATAATCTGAAGATAAGGTGAAATTAAACAAGTAGCCATCTATCCCTAAGCCTTAGTTTATCAATCCAACAAATGGGTTGAATAATGTTTCTAAACTTAATACCATGGAAGAGAAAACAGTTGGCTGTCAGCCGTAAGATACCAGCATCCGGCGCTGCTGAGAAGAAAGTGGAGGCCCAAGGAAGGATGTGGGTGGTACAGAGGCCAGAGGGAGAAGACCCTGCTTGTGGCCCGAGTTCTGCTCCTGGTTAGCTCTTGGAGTTGGGTGCCTATCAATTCACGCTTCGGGCCTAGGTTTCCTCCTCTGAAAAACGCTGACAAGAGTATTTGGTGCAAGTGAGCTTAAAAAAGACATGGATTAAAAAAAAAAAAAAACACGTGGTGGGGCCTTAAAGTTTCTCCTAAACTAGGAGATGCTCCGGGACCAGATGGTGCACGTGTTCAATGGGCCGTCAGAAGGGCCACGCCTAATTCTAGCGGCTCCAGGGGAACTGCCAGGCCCCTGGGCACCAGGCGGCAAGCTCCCAGTGCAATGGAAAGAATTTCCACCCTGTGCCTGCCAGCCCTCGGCCTCCTGACGCGATCAGATGCTGAGTTTGGAAACAGCCTGATCATATTCCTCACACTTCTAATTAGTTCATGATTTGTACACATTTTGGCAGTTGCTTCAAGGCCGTTTTATTAATTCACAGATTTTCACTATTTTTGCTTCTCCTTTTCTTGCCAATTAGCTGAGCATCTGGGGAGAGCTACAATGGGAAACAACCCTCCCTCTTCCCCAGCCCCCAGCCTCACCCCCAGGGACCTTATACCTCAGAGGGAGACGCAGAAACCACCCCGGGAAACAGATGGGTGGGGGTGGCCTGCCGGGAGCTCATTCCCCAGTGATTAAAGGTCTGCTTACTCTGTGTTGAGAGAACACCCCGGGTCACCCCTCCCACCGCCTAATGCTGACACCACGCCTACCCCAGCCCTGTGGCTCACACTCAGAATTGAACATCGTGGGGAGAACGCTGCCGTTGCCAGATTTGGTTCGCTAACCTCAGGAAGATTCTCCCATTAGGCTTCAGAAAAGTGGAAGAGAGCACCAGATGCAGCCAGGGCTCTGGTGTGGCCTGTGAACACCATCCAAACTCAAGGTCAAGGGAGACCCGCCCCTGGGTCATTCCTGGCCAGGGATCTGGTTCCAGAGCTAAGGAAAACGCCCATTTGTCTCACAGATTGATGGGGGCCTGAGTGGCTGGGAGGTAGGTTTCCCTGTGCCTGGAGTCTAGAGAGCTCCTTAAAGTATAAGTTATACCCACACGATGAACCACATCACTCCCTGATTAACATGAGCAAGGAGGCCCTTGGGCAGTGGTCAGGGAATAGCAGGAAGGACAGGACAAAGCCGCCTCCTGAGCGTCCCTGAGACCTGGGTGCACGGGGAACACCAGGGACGGAGGCTGAGGTTTGTTCTGCGGATTTGGAGTGAAGCTCACTGCCGGAAGCCAGTGCCAGCGTGTCATAATTGCAAGAGCTTCATCGAAAGGCTGATGGAACTTGGGGAATCACATATGTTGTCACCTGTGGGAATGGCTGAAAGCATCTCCCCAAATCTGAAAAGGATGCATTAAATTGTTTGTTGTCAGACAGCTCAGGGCATCTTAATCTACATGTTATTGCCTCCTATTGGCCAAACAGCGGAAGGCAATTCCCCAATTTGACAACGCTTCTGTAGGGAACCCTACCCTTTGAAGTGTATATATCCACCTTGCCTTAGAACAATTTGTGTTAATAAAAAGCAAGGGGTCCTGAGACAAAGAGAGCTTTGTTTGCCGACCACTGCCCTAACTGATTTGGCCCAGTGCATAAAGCATCAGCCTGCGGACTGAAAGGTCCCAGGTTCAATTCCGGTCACGGCATGTACCGTGGTTTCGGGCACATCCCTAGAAGGGAGGTGTGTAGGAGGCAGCTGATCGATGTTTCTCTTTCATTGATGTTTCTAACTATTCCTCTCCCTTCCTCTCTGTAAAAAATCAATAAAATATATTTTAAAAAAGAAAAGAAAATTGAGGTAAACAGATTAATATCAGATTTCGATAAGGGCCATGAAAGAAATAGACAGAGATAGGTGACGGAGCAGTATCTCTCAGGGGAGAGCGCTATTTTAGTGGGAAGCCCTCTCTGAAAAGAGGTCGTTTGGGCTGGGACCTGAAGAAAAGGAAGAGCCAACCGTGTAAACAGCTGGAGGAGAGAAGTCCAGGCAGAGAAAACGGCACGTGCAAAGGCCCTGGGCAGACAAGAGCGTGGTCTGTCTGAAAGAGACTAGCGGGGCGGAAGCAGGAGGTGCAGTAAGGACGAGGCTGAATGGCAGATCACACAGTCCGTGTGGTACGGGAAGGCGTTTCAACGTTTTCCCAGAGTCTGGGAAGCCCTGATGTGTTCCCAGGAGGGCAGTCATGTGACCTACTTTGCATGTTGACAAGTTCGCTGTGGCTGATTCCTGAAATGTGAAGAATGTGCCGGGGGGCAAGCAGGAGTGAAAACGGGGAGGCCAGTAAGGAGGCCACTGAGGTGAGCCAGGTGGGCAAGCTGGTGCTTGCCCTTGGATGTCACGGTCAAGGCGGGGGCATGGAGAGAGGTGAGAAAGGCCTTCTGGGAGTGGGACTAAGAAGATTTGCTGACAGGTCAGCTGGAAGGAACAAGGGCAGGAAAAATTAAAGGATTCCTAATTATGTCGCGGGGCTGACTCGGCATTTAGGGTCCCGCTCACACCCGGGAAAATCTGGGCACAAACCGCGTTAGGAGGAGTCTGAAGGAGTTTGTTAAAACTCCACCCGCTGCACTGCGCCTACAATTGTGTCGAGGCCTGTTTCCCCCACTCTGAGAGCCTTGGCACTTCAATCCCGGGGACCTGCTGCCAGGTTCCGCCTGGGGATCAGCCACTCCCTGAGCTGAGGCCCCAGGGAGCTGAGCCCACTGCATGGAGACTTTCCCCACCTCCGACCAAATAAATAGAACCCACGCCGCCCTCTTAACTCCTGCCGCCGGTGATGCCCACAGAGCCACTTCAGCTCCTGGAAAGGGGACACGCTAGAACTGAATTTTTAAAAATATATTTTATTTTTTTTATTGATTTTTCACAGAGAGGAAGGGAGAGGGATAGAAAGTCAGAAACATCAATGAGAGAGAAACATCGATCAGCTGCCTCTTGCACACCCCCTGCTGGGGATGTGCCCGCAGCCAAGTACATGCCCTTGACCGGAATCGAACCCGGGACCTTTCAGTCCACAGGCCGACACTCTATCCACTGAGCCAAACCGGTTTCAGGGACACGCTTTAAACTGTTTCCATCGCTGTCTCCTGAATTAACTAATAGTTGTGTACACAGGAGAGATTTATCTTACTCCAAAGGCTTTATCTCTGGAAAAAAAAAAAATCTTTGGGGACAGCATCTGAAATGATAGCATTTATCTGACCGTCCAGATGACTGATTCCTCCCAGGGGTCAGTGACGAACTTGGGGACGCTGGCATTCACGCTCCTTCGGAATGACGCTCGGGTTGCAAAACCTGAAACCCATCTACTTGGCAATTTTGTGGTGGCTGCTGTTCAACCACTTACAAACGGTCTTTCCGGGCCTGGGAGATGATTGTTTTTAAACAAACGCTGCCATTCCAGACCGTCTCTGCCTGCGTCGCCGCCGCAGGTCAGGGACCCAGTGTCGCCCGAGAGCGAGCGGTTCTGGGAACATGCCGACCGTTACGTGCCGCCCGAGCCCCGCTTCAAGAATGAAGGGCTGACTGCCACAGCCACAGGGGGTGCGGCCCCCCTAAGAACAGCCGTGACAAAATAGAGCCCAGCTCATCTCCCTTCCCAGTGCAGCCCACATCCAAGGACATCTGTGCCCTGTGCTGGGCTAGGCATGGGAGACAGTTACGGTATCCTATCTAATAAAAGAGTGATATGCAGATTGACCGTCACTCCAACACGCAAGAGGGCTGCCCCCAGGTGGTCAAAGATCCTGTCCCCGTGTGGACACAAGATGGCCACCACAAGATGGCCAGCAGGGGAGGGCCGTTGGGAGGGACCAGGCCTGCAGGGGAGGGCAGTTAGGGGTGACCAAGCTGGCAGAGAAGGGAAGTTGGGGGCAAACAGGCTGGCAGGGGAGCAGTTGGACATAAATTAGGCTGGCAGGGTAGTGGTTAAAAGGTGATCAGGTTGGCAGGCAAAAGCGGTTAGGGGCAATCAGGGAGGCAGGCAGGTGAGCAGTTTGGAGCCAGCAGTCCTGGATTGTGAGTAGGATGTCCGAGATTGGAGAGGGTGCAGGCTGGGCTGAGGGACATCCCCTGCTTGCCCCCCCCCCCCCATGCACAAATTTCACGCACCAGGCCTGTAGTAAAGCAACTCGGGGCAACCCTGAAGGGCCGATTCAGCTGCAGAAGTCCCCGGCACCCCTGGGACTGCCTCGCAGCCCAGCGTATCCTCAGTCCTGCTTCCCTCTTCCTCCTTCCCCAAGAGGCCTCCCTCACAAGGGCCCTTAGCAATGACCTTGTCACAGAGCCTGCTTCCCAGGGAACCCACCGGCCTGCCTCCACTGAGTGATGCATGGGGCAGACCCCGGGGAGACAGGGCTGGATGCTGCGGTTGGACCCTGAGCCCCGGCCCCTCCCACGGGCTCCGGTGTAGCAGGGAGAGGCCTGCTCAGAGCACCTCGCTCCCCCCCCCTGCAGCACCCCGTGCTTCTGGCGAAGCTCCCTCCGAGGCCACTGCCTCTGGAGGCCTGGGCCCTCACTCCCAGCCACATCCAGGCCTCCTGGACTCCCTCCTTCTCCTCTTTGGCTCACTTTTGATCTCTTCTTAATCTTCAACCTACATCCGGGCTCCCCTTACCATAAAGCCCACTGAGATCACAGGGACTATAAGGGCTGTGCATTGGTATCAAGGATGAGAGTTGTCCCCCCAGATAGGCTGTAAAGACCAACGCCAGAGACTTAAGTATCTCCCATGCCTAGCCCAGCGCAAGGCACAGATGGCAAACATCAGTGATCTGTGCATAGGAAATGGGGCCTGTGCTCCCGCCAAGTGCTATTTAAATGGTGCAAAGTATCGTGAAAACGGGGAGAGGGAAGCGATGGAAAAAACTCTGGGGAAATCATAAGAACGATTTGTATAATAACGCACTCGCCAGGGACAAGGGAGATTTCATTTCTCAGGGAAAATTTTGTTCTTAGTAGCACTTCTACTCCGTCTTATTAAGAGCTTAATTCTCCAGCTCACCATCCCTCTCGCCTCCCATCTGGGGCCCTGACTGCGCTGATTAACAACTCCGGAGAGAAAAAAGAATCAAATCTCAAATCTTAGTGGCTCCGGCAACGGGTCTGTTTGGGGAGTCAGCCAAAACCGATGGCTTCGTGGCAGACTGGGGCTCTCTGTGACTCTTCATCTCGCTGAATTACTCCCTGGCCTCAAACCTTACTAGCTGCCTCTGCCTTTAGGATCGCCCATCTTTCTCCCCTGCGTTAAAGGCTTCCAGCTCACATAGATACCTCCCTACTCCCACTCCCCACAGCACCATCTATCTTCAAGACACATGTTAGAATGTGAGGACACTTGTTATTTCTGTCCGCTAGTTGGGTTCTGTGTTTGGGAAACCTGAAGGACAAGCAGCTTCTGCCTTTTGTCTGGAAGGCAGTATGGTGAGAAAGAGCGTAAGCATTGAAGTTGGAGGGCTTGAATCTCGGCTTCACGGCTTCCTAACCAGGATACGTGGTTCAAGCTCCTTAGCCTTCCTAAACCTCGGTTTCCTCATCTGGAAAATGGGGATAATACGACCCTCTTCATAAGGTTGATGTGATTCAGTGAGGGAATGTGTGGAAAACACTGAGCACAGTGGCTGATAATGACCAGATGCTCGGTGAAATTCTATTAAATACTATTTTCCCCTTTCATAGCTTTCAAGGGCCCAGTTTCCTAGCAAAGCAAATGATAAAGAGGCCACTTGGCTCAAAAGGAATACAAATAAAGTCAAATAAGTATTAGGTTGATATTTATGTAAATAAAAGGATAAGCTCTCCAAAGACAGAAGAGAAGATAGATGGTTGGATGGGGCTCGGCATTGATGGGATTCTCTCTTTCTCTGTTCTTGTAATACTAGAGGCCCGGGGCACAAAATTCGTGCACAGGTAGTGTCCCTTGGCCTGGCCTGTGATCAGGGCCAATCACCTCCTCCTTCCCTTGCTCCCTCAGCGCCTCGCCATGTTCTGCACCGCCCTCTGGTGATCAGCAAACTCCCGCTCTCCTGGTCGAACTCCCAAGGGGACACTTTGCATATTAGCCTTTTATATAGAGAGATTCTTTGTGCTGCCATATTGTTAATAACTGAGAGCACACGACAATCTGCATATTGAACTGTGTAGCCTCACTTCTTCCGGATGTGCACACGGCAGACAGGCTATGTCGGTAAGCCAGAGTGATCCGGTGAGCGCAGGGATCTTGGTTCCGGGCTACAGGGCGGGGCCAGCTCAACAGGCAGGTTTCACGCCAGACTTTCTAGAGAGGGGCCTGTGCGTCTGCATTTCACTAATCAGTTCCTCCGGTAATTATATGCACCTGAAAGTTTGAGAAGTTCTAGAAAGAACGCCAGATTTGGAATCAGAAGATGCACGTTTTAGTCTTAGTTCTATAACTGTCTTTTGGCAAATCACGTGTCCTCCTGGGTCCCACTTTGCTTTACTGCTCTAACGCTTTCTACCAGGTGATCGTGAAGGCCCCTTCGGAAAGGAGAAGGGTCAGCCCCATTCCCCACGGGGAACCCCTGCCGAAGGGAAAACATTGGCCGGAGAGCCTGGGTTCCTGGGGATAACTAAATAATCTTTGGGATACATAAATATTCAGCGAGTGACCAGGCCTCAGCAAAAGTGAAGCGCATGATGACTGTTGCCAACCCCAATAAAGAGGCTGCACAGCCTGCGTTTCCTTGGGAGAGTCAACACCCCAGTTCTGCCTGTGGTCAGCCACTCTGCAGCACAGTCCAGCGACCCTGCTCAGCCAAGCTCCGGGTGGTCCAGCCCAAGATTGTGCCTCTGTCACCAACAACGCAGCCAGAAAGGATAGCAGAGGGGCGGGGACAGGCTTCTGGTTCTCCGCTTTGGTGAAAGGATGAAGCGGTTAAAAATAATGCCTAAAAGGTTTCCCTGAGTATGAGTATGTCATGGCCCCGGGGAATGAAGGATTCCCCCAGAACATCCAGGAAGACAGGGGTACTCATCAAGGACAACTGAGATTTGCTTGTCTGATTGGACAAGGCAAGGATGCTAGGCCCAGTTTAATGTAAATGCCTGAATTTTGATGAGGCAGTTCATGTGCTGGGTAAATATCATAGTGACTCACAGGAAAGTAAGTCGTGGCTGGTCATTTCAGTTTTCTGATGGAGGGTCAGACGTCTGAACTGCAGGCTAATTAGTATATAATACAGGATCTCCTACGCCTTCAGCTAGGAAACTCTGGCTGGATCATGTTTACCTAGGCTTATAGAAATTTGAGTCTTCACAATAGATCCTTCAAATACTTCTTTATTTTGCAGGGGGAGTGGCCAGGCAGGTCAGAAGCATCATGATACATGAAGGTGATGCGAGAACTGAGCATGTTAAGACTACAGATGGAGCCCAGCCAGCATAGCTCAGGGGTTGAGCACCAATCTATGAACCAGGAGGTCACGGTTCAATTCCCGGTCGGGGCACGTGCCTCGGTTGTAGGCTGGATCCTCAGCGTGGAGTGTGAAGGAGACATCTGATCAGTGATCCTCTCTCATCACTGATGTTTCGATCTCTCTCTCCCTCTCCCTGCCTCTCTGAAATAAATAAAAATATATTTAAAAAGTACTGACAGGAAGTGAGTTGGCTTCAAATATTGAAAAGATTGCTGTGAAAAGAGGGATCCAATTGATATGGGGTTGATCTGGAAGATAAAAAAAAGTGTTGTCAGATCCATACATATTACAGAGGACATGGGCCATGGTCAAGAAGGAACAGTGACAAGTTGTCAGGGACGATATGGAGAAGTCTGGCATTGGATAAACTCTGAGCATCACTTCAGTGCGATGACTGTAGGATTCTATAAACAAGGACAGTTACAGAGCTAGAGAACAAGATGGATGAAGAGAGGTTAAAGGCCTATGGCTCCAAGGTGGAGTCAAGATAACAGGAATGTTCTAGAAGAGGATTTTAAATCCTAAGATGAGTGAGTGAATCAGAAGAGCTGTCACATTTCTTCCCTTTGACTCTTGGTACAGCAACCAGCTGAGCCACAGGATAGCTGCCTTCAGTGGTCCCCACGCCTCTCAGCTCCGGGATCAGACAGTTCGGCAGAACAACTTCATCTGCTCTGCGACGGAGTTGGTAACGAGACCCCGCACGGGGAACTCCTGAGTGAAACCGACTGGAGTGTGTGAAGAGCTTAACACACTGGAATAAGCAGGAGTCTAAAATCAAAGGCAGTTTAATCCCTGTAAAGTCAAGTTGGACAGAAAGTAATATCATGGGGTTTTCCCAGGGGCTTATCCTTCTCTTTAACGGTTTAAAGTGCTTTAACCCCCGTACTTTATTTCCTGCCATGCACAGCATTAAAAATTGAATCATTTTTTCTCCTTCAGTTAAAAGGCAGAAGTTGTTTTCTCTGTGAAAAAGAGAGGTCTTCAATCTTGCCTTTGAAATGACAGAAACTACCTATTTGTTATGTGTAAGTTGTTCAACCCAGCACAGGCTAACTGTAGTGTCAGGCTAACTCTAGTATGCCTCACTCGAGAGAACCTGTGAAAATCTAAGAGCAGAGAGAAAACCCACTGAGAATTATTCACTTCATCAAAGGGTCCTCCACTTGGCACAAGTCATGGAAACACAAGGCCTCAGTGCTGACACCTTAGAGATGAGGTTGACGGTGGGGACAAGGACAATGATTGATCTCATCCATGTATTTTACATGCCATTTATGCCAGACTCACCAATATAAGCCCTCTCACTTATATTATCTCATTTAAGCCTCAAGACAATCCCAAGAGGTAAATGATAGCAGCCAAAGAGGAAACAATCTGTATATATAAAAGCCCAGTGACCGAACAGCGGAATGACCAGAACGACCAGTCGCTATGACACGCATGGACCACCAGGGGGCAGATGCTCAATGCAGGAGCTGCCCCCTGGTAGTCAGTGCACTCCCTCAGTGGGAGTGCCACTTGGCTAACCAGGCTGACTGGGATGAGTCGTGATCCCACAGCAGGCGGATCCCCACAGGCCACACCCTCCAGCAGTGCACAAATCCGTGCACCAGGCCTCTAGTCCTATATAATAAAAAACAAATATGCAAATCGACTGGTGAAACGACCGGTCGCTATGATGTACACTGACCACCAGAGGGCAGATGCTCAACGCAAGAGCTTCCTGTAGGTGTCAGGCCAGCCAAGGCAGGTGCCAGCCGGGGGCCCCCCAAAGCGCCCTGCCAGTCACCCCCACAGATGGGCCCTTATCGCCGACCAGACGTGGGGACCGACCCTACCCATACACAGGTTTTGTGCACTGGGCCTCCAGTATTTTATAAAAAAGGAAACAATATTTTAAGATGAGCCTCGGGAAGGTAAATACTCAGCCTGAGGTCTCACAGAGGGCAAGCAGCTGAGTTGGGATTTAAATCCAGGTGGTCTGAATCTATACCGTGCTCCCTCCACTACAGACCACAGTGTCCGAGCACTTTCAAACTCTTTAGCTGTAATATCCCTCTCCCTTTTTCTCCCCACACAACCAATAAAAATAGTGGTGCTGTGACTAATACATAGGTAAGAAGAGTTCAGGGCCAACCTTTAGCCCCTAAAATCACCCTGAGGAACCCTAAGGATCTTAGAACCCAGTTTGTAAACCATAAGTCTAGTCCAAAGCCCTCATTTTACTAAAAGGAAACTGAAGTCAAGGAAAGTAATGTAACTGATTCAACCTTACTTAACTAGGTCATGGCTAGTTGTGAAAATGAACCTAAGTGAGGTCCCACACACACACACACATACACTCGCTAGATGTCTTGAAAGAGTTGGGAACCTTAAACCCTTCAGGTAACATCTGGCCTGCAATGTGCTTAAAACCATCCAAAACTTACTCCTATGTGTCAATTCTTTTGACGAATTACAACCGAACGTTGGTAACCTTGTATATCCTTGAATCTAAATTATCATCCTTCCTCCAAACTTATATAAAAATACATACTTGTGGCTGAAATTGCTGGTTGTCACCCCAATTATGGTCTCCCCTTCTGGCATAGAAACATCACTTTTAATTGGGCATGAGGACACCCAGGGGAAAACTATATTTCTCAGCCATCTGTGGACAGTGGGATGTGCACGGAATTGAGCAAATTGTGCAAATTCAGGGTCAGACTCTTAAAAAAAAAAAAAAGCATTGCCTGGCTGGTGTGGCTCATTAGTTGTCAACTCATGAACAAGAGGTCACTGGTTTGATTCCTGGTCAGGGCACATACTCAGGTTTCAGGCTCAATGGGAGGAGTACCGGAGACAGCATATCGATGTTTCTCTCTATCACTCTCCCTTCCTCTCTCAAAGCAATTTTAAAAATCATTTTAAAAAATGAGGAGCATCCTCTGCTTATAAACCTTTTCCCTTCCTCTGGCTGAAATGAAGATATGATGAGAACCACCTCAAGCCATTCAAATGAGAGCAACATCTTAGGAAAGAGGGGCAGCAAGATAGAGGGAGTATGGGTCATGGATCGAGGAGCTGCCATAACTTCATGGGGAGAAACTGCCATAACTTCATGGACTACTTATGCTTGCAAGGTTATATGAGAAGGAAATAAACTTCTAATATTGATTAAGCCATTAATATTTGGGGCAGCCACCACCATAGACCCAGGCAAGAAGAGCTTGGGCATGAAGCCCCATTTCAGAAAGCCCTAGCTTCCTTTTCTCCTCTCTCTCTCTCTTTTTCTCTTTCACACACACACACACAAATTATATTTATTTATTTATTTAGTTAGTTAGATCATCCTCACCAGAGGATATTTTTCCACTGATTTTATGGAGCGTGAAAGAGAAACACTGATGTGAGAGAAACACAGATTGGTTGACTACTGCATGTACCCCAACCAGGCCTGGGCCAGGGCAGAGCCTACAACCAAGGTATGTGCCCTTGACCAGAATCAAACCCAGGATCCTTTGGTCCTCAGGCCAATGCTCTATCCACTGAGCCAAACCAGCTAGGGCATCACACACACAATTACTAAAGAATCTGTGCCAGTCACTCAGGACCCAGGGCCGGGCACCAACTCAGTGGAGCAGTACCTTGAACAGTGCCTAACATCATTTAAGCGCCAGGGAAACTTTTTTCATCTCAAAACAAAAGGCCACTGTGTCTAAATGTTGTGAAAGATTGGGGACTTTGCCCCTGGCAGGATCAGGGGGAGATGCGGCTTCAGAGTGAGGGAGACTCTGAGCAGTGCCAGCACACGCGTATTAACTCATCAAATCCTTCTTTTCAGATTTCTGCATAATGAGGAAGGATTTCCCAGAAGGGCGAATATCCTTTCTTTTCTGATTCTCTTCATCTTCCAATCCTTGGTTCCAGCAGTACCACTGGATTAGTATGGTACTCACAGAGTTGCATTGGGAATTGGAGAAAGAGTTTGAAATATTAAACAATTCACGGAATGCTTAAATTTACACACATCTGCCGTAGCCAGTTTGGCTCAGTGGATTGAGCACTGGCCTATGGACTGAAGGGTCCCAGGTTCAATTCCGGCCATGGGCACATGCCCAGATTGTGGGCTTGATCCCCAGGAGGGGGCACACAGGAGACAGCCAATCAGTGATTCTCTCTTATCATTGATGTTTCTATTTCTCTCTCCCTCTCCCTTCCTCTCTGAAATCAATCACTAAATATTTTTTTTAATTTACATACAGCCCTAACTGGTTTGGCTCAGTGGATAGCGCATCGGCCTGCAGACTGAAAGGTCCCAGGTTCGATTCCAGTCAAAGGGCATGTACCTTGGCTGCAGGCACATCCCCAGTAGGAGGTGTGCAGGAGGCAGCTGATCGATGTTTCTCTCTCATCGATGTTTCTAACTCTCTATCCTTCTCCCTCTCTGTAAAAAATCAATAAAATATATTTTTTAAAAATTTACATACATCTATGTAGGTATAGAGGCACTATATGTGAAATGTATTCCTGATTCTTTACATTAGCAACTAGATAGACTTGCAATTGGATATTAAGAGCTACAATTACAAACAGTTTTATTTTATCATAACAATGTTTATTAAGTTTTTGAACTAAATGTTCAAGAAGTTAAATATCAATTAAGCCTTATTTAAATCATTTAAATTTAAAACTTTATAGTCTACTAGAGGCCTGATGCACGAAGATTAGTGCAAGAAGAGGCCTTCCTTCCCTTGGCTGTCGGCACCAGCATTCGCTTGGGCCAGAGCCGCCTTCCACCTCTCACCTTGCTGAGTCAATTTGCATACTCCCTCCTTGTTGGCTGTGGGTGCCCCCATCTTTGTCGCAGAATTGGAGAAAGAGTTTGCAATATTAAACAACTCACATAATATGGTCAAATTTCATATTCTGTCTTTATTAGATAGGATAGTCTTATCTGGTTACATAGTATCCACAAGTGAAAAAAGTCCACCAAGCTGTATGTTTAAGATTCATGAGCTTTTGTGCTGAAACTGGTTTGGCTCAGTGGATAGAGTGTCGGCCTGCAGACTGAAGGGTCCCAGGTTTGATTCTGGTCAAGGGCATGTACCTTGGTTGCGGGCACATCCCCAGTGGGGGGTGTGCAAGAGGCAGCTGACCTATGTTTCTCTCCCATCGGTGTTTCTGACTTTCTATTCCTCTCCCTTCCTCTCTGTAAAAAATGGCAGGAGAGATGTCAGGGCCCTGAATTAAAATGCTTGCTCTCCATGTTAGAGAGTGGGAATTTCTCAGCACTCCAGAGAGGCTGTGGACCATGCCCCAGATAAGAATTGTCAGTGCTGACACCAGGCCAGGCCTTGAGGTATGGTCTCATGCCCCTTCCCAGATGCACCTCACAAGAGAGCCATGCAAGACAGAACACTGTCAGCTTTCTGAAGAAAAGGATGACCCTGTGAATAACATGGTCATCAATGGCATGACCCTGACGTAGCTTAGGAAAAACTGTTTTGTCTTAGGTTGCTTGATCTGCAAAAACAGGATGTGGTGAATGTGCTTAAAAGTGGTCCTGCACAAAGGGTCGGGGCTGCTCGCTGGACTCCCTGCCTGGAGAATGGCAGAGCAGTCCCCGGCTGGCTAATAAAGGCTCCCTGAATTTTAATTTGGTCTGGGCCCCAGTGGTCGTTCACTCACGTTCGCTCCACAACATCGAGCCCCCGAAGACACTGCCCCTGCACTGGG
Organism: Antrozous pallidus; assembly: GCA_027563665.1. Lineage (NCBI taxonomy): Eukaryota > Metazoa > Chordata > Mammalia > Chiroptera > Vespertilionidae > Antrozous > Antrozous pallidus. Next base: position 89,446,846 of record CM050518.1, on the reverse strand, counting down.
CTTAGCAAGTCACCGGTCACACCTAACTTCGACAAAGACAGGAAAAGGCAACCCTGCCACATTCCTGGCAGGCAGGCAACGAGAAGTAAGTGGGGGCAGCACTGAAGACCACCCTGGGGCCGAGCTCCCCATAGGACAGCGTTTTCACAAGCTCCTTCCCAGGCAGGCCGGCTCTACAGGGAAGCGGATATGCCCAGGCTCATCTCCCTCGAGCACCGTTTCCCCGGCTGACATCCTGCCGGGGACCTGGACGGGAACCTGACCATATAAGCCATGAAGCTCCAGCTGAAACCGGTTTGGCTCAGCGGATAGACGTCCGCCTGCAGCCTGAAGGGTCCCAGGTTCGATTCTGGTCAGGAGCAGGTGCCTTGGTTGTGGGCACATCCCCAGTAGGGGGTGTGCAGGAGGCAGCTGATGGATGTTTCTCTCTCAGTGATGTTTCTGACTTTCTATCCCTCTCCTCTTCTCCCCTCTGTAAAAAAAAAAAAAAAATCAATAAAATATATTTTAAAAAATAATAAAACACGAAACTCCAACCCCTCTGCCTGACACTCAAGACCCTAAAGAGCCAGCCCCTTTCCCCAATCCTATCATCACATTTCCCCCAGGACCTCCTTTGCCAGAATCCTTCTGCTTCCATCTGTCTAATCCCCCTTTAAAAAAATGTCTTTCTTTTTTGGTTCTGGGGCCCTCTGAGGAACATAAATCCAGAGTGCCTGGCCTCGTCTCTCCGGATGCCTTACAGAGCCCTGGGACTGAGCAATGAACTGCTCACATCCCTCTTCCCCTTTGAGGTCATGACCTAGTCAAGGTTGGCTCTCACTGCCGCTCCCCTGCAGTTCGGGGAGACCTGGAAGGGCTGGACGGGCTGAAGCCGCATCCCGAGGGGAAGCAGAGCAGCAGCCATGTCAGCTGAGAGAGGACCAGAGGGCCAGGTCCTCCCAGGAGAGCCTGCTTCCCCCTGGGGGCGGGGGGGGGGGTGGCGGGGAGGGCAATGGGGGGTGGCTCCGGGTTGCTGGGCCTCCTCTCCACCTCCTGTGAGGATGGCAGCTCAGCTGACGGCAGACACCCCCAACCAAAACAACCTCAGGCTTGTGCTGAATAGCGAAGATCAGCAATCACACTGCCCAGCTAGCAGTGACCCTGAAAAAGCCCTGAGTCAGGACTCACCAGCCATGAGGTCAGGGGTACAGTGGGAGGGGACACCCCAGCTGCTGCCATGTTTTGTTCTGGCCCCCAGAGCACAGGGCAGAATTTCACCAGGGCCCCATCCAAACAGATCCCTATCTCTGCCCCTGGCATTCTTCTCCCTGCGCAGTGCCTGCCGCCTCCTCGGTGCCCTTTCTTGGCGATTTTCTCAACGTCAACACCAAGGCTGGGCTGGTCCCGGGGGAAGGAGGTGGCCTGGTGCTCACCTTGTGGATAAAAGTCCACCCTTGGAGGCAGACAGATCTGGGTTTCAACTTCAGCTCCTTCTCTAGTGAGCTGTGTGTCTTTGAACAAGTCACTTACCCTCTCTGAGCATAGATCTCATATAAAGTATCTACCCGGTAGGGGGGACAGCAGCATCTGCGCTGAAGTGCTGATGTGTGCTCAGTCCCTGGTCCATATAAAAGCTTACTAAACGGCAGTGGCTACGGCAGGAACGGCAGGCTGCAGTTCCCATCCTCCTCCTTAATGGGGAAACACCTGCAGGAACTGAAGGCTCCGTCTCTTGCTAGACCATCTGTCACCCACTTTCCAGTCCATGACCCCTGTCTAAGTAGGTATCTCTGTGAAAGATGCAAATCAGAATCCAGGCTGGGCCCTGCCCGAGTCCCAGGCCGGGCAAAGCCCCTGCTCCAGGCCATGCTGCCCTCAAGATGGGCGGCTGTGACAAACCGAGGCAAACTTGAGCACAGACCCGGTGACAGTCTTTGCCACAGCAAAACAGTCCACAGGTCTTTCCCTACACTATCTGTGTGGGTGTTTTTCTCTCTTTTCCGCATCCAGTGTGGAGAGAGAGATTGGGTCCGGTTTCTGAGTAGAGGAGCTGGGGATTAAGAAATAAAGGTATAGAAGAACAAAGACGCAGTAATAGGAAAAATAGCTGGGGCCAGGTGGGATGTCTGTTCTCTCTGATGGAGAGGCAGCATCTGACACCCAAACTGCAGCAGTTTATTTATATTCCAAAATACAAAGGTGCCGAAAACCAATCTTGCTAATAGAAAGAGGTGGATAGGAAGCCCAGAAGGCTGGTAAACAACCTTAATTGCTCTGAGAGGTCAGAGCTCAAACATTGTTAATTAAAGCAGCTTTCACCTCTGGTTTTTGTATATTTCCGTCATTGGGGTTTCCTGGCTAAAGGCTATGAGCGGATCCCATAGTCCTAACAAAAGGGACAGTCAGGGCCGTGGATGTAGCCCACAAACAGTTAAGGAATGCTCAAGGGGTCTTGCCTGGGGCGCTCCCCACATATCTGCTCGCAGTTTAGCAACACGAACAGTGGCTGAGGCTTTCCAGGGCCAAACAAGCAGCAGCCGTTAAAACAGAGGCCAGGAAAGGCCACTTTATGGACAGGCAGCCGTCTCGTCCCCGCTCCGGTACCCTCAGGCTGAGTGAGCTCAGTGCGTCTGTCCAAGTCCTCCGGCTCCAAAGGAGTCCGGTCTGAGAGCCGTTTCTGAGCGTGAGCGAGCCTGCCCCTATGGATTGCGGGTTATTTCACCAACATTCACTTCTGCCGCCATGTGAAGCGATGCCGAGTTTATCCAGTCCAATCTGGGGACCGGGGCTGTCAGGTGTATGTGTTTCAGAGAAGGCAACAATCTAGACGGTTTTGTGACCCCCAGCTCCATGCTATTGGCACACTAGACCAATCTACTATGCCCCAATGTTCTTAAAATATATTTATTGATTTTTTACAGAGAGGAAATGGAAAGGGACAGAGAGTTAGAAACACCGATGCAAGAGAAACATCGATCAGCTGCCTCCTGCACATCCACTACTGGGGATGTGCCTGCAACCAAGGTACATACATGCCTTTGACCAGAATCGAACCTGGGACCTTTCCATCCTCTGGCCGATGTTCTATCCACTGAGCCAAACCGATTAGGGCTCAATTTTTTATCTTATACCCTGCCACCATAAACAGTACCAACGTTTAAAGTAACATTTAATGAATGCATTTATGAAAAAGGAATAGGTAGGAATGAAAACTATATATTCTTTAAGTTTTTCTAACTGGTATAAAATTGCTTTCCAAATTAAAGTGAGCCAGTGCTTTTTACTCTGTTTCAATTTCTTCTTCCAAAAGAGGTCCTTTTGCACGAAAACCAATCAAAAATTTTTATGACAATTCTGTATCATTCAAGATGCCTTTGGCTGCAAGCACCCAGACACTGACCTGAAACGGCTCAAACAGTAAGAACATGTATTCTTCTCAATAGCCTTAGCCTTTCCCCTGAGGGCCCCTGGCTTCCTGCCCCGGTTGGAGGCGGGAGCTCCTGCAGCTCAGATCTGCACGGCGACGAAGGGCAGTGTCCATAGGCAGAGGGACCCCCTCGCCTCTCTCCGTGGCTTTTCTTAAGATGAAAGGGACTTTTCTCAGGAGCACCACCAAGGCCCTCTCAGATGGGCTATTTGGGGTTCTGTGCACATTCCTAAGCTGATCATAAACAAGGATGAGTGCTCTTCAGCCAATGAGATCCAGCCCTAGAGCTAAGGGTGGGTCAGTTTCTCCTGAGAAACCTGGTGGGGGAAGGGAAGAGCTGTCTGAATAAATTGGGATTCTGTTCAGAGAAGGAGAGGTGCAAATGGGTGTGAGATAGACAATATCTACTGCAAGTGCCACAAGCTAATCACTATGGGAGACAAAACTGTAAGCCAGACTATTTCCCCCTCCAAAAAACAAAACAAAAACCAGCGTATGGTAGGGGGAAAGCATATCAATGGAAAGCCATTATAACAAGCAAGGCAATATCTGTTAAGCAACAAATACAAAGCATCCCACTGGACAGAATCCAGGACAGATTCATCTTACAGCAAACTCTGATCTATGGGACACCAAGGCACAAGGACCCTGGGGGAGGGGGGGTTGAGAATGCAGGCATACCTAATTCTATGGCATCATCAGCTTGGCACTCCTTAGAGAGACGCATTCCAATTGGAGGTTGCAATATAATAGATTAAAATCCACAGCTATTTTTTAACCAACATATTCTTTGGAAGGACTTAGGATAATGCTCCACAGGAAAGCAGATAATACAAAGTAAAGACTCTGTGGGAAGTTACGTGTGCTGAGGCTCTGTAGGTAAGCTCTTTAGAAACACACCCAGCCATAATAGACTTCATGGATACCTCAGATAAATCTCAGCTTAGAAGTGAGGTGAAGACTGATGGGTTTTTAGGAAAACTGTTCTATGTACAGTTACAGATGAGTGAAAGTGAGAATTAGTAAGATTCTGCTATAAAGTTTAATGAGGATTAATTCGCTAACGTTCTCGAAGCCCGGAGCGAGGATGCTATGCAGTACAAAGGTGGGTTGTCCTGTAGTAAAGAAGCTGAATACTAATTCTGTTTGAGAAAGATTCATCCAAATAAGCTATGTAGATACTCTGCTCAGGAGGTGAAACTTAAGGTGTGCTGGGCATAGCGGAAAAATCTGGAAAACACCTTCTTAACCAAGTGATCAAGGCTAACGTGACCAGCGATGACTGTGGATGTCAGGTGCCCACTGAGAGGATGTAATGAGAAGGGCCCCTCACCTCTGTGGTGCCCTTTCTAAAAACACATAACCCACCCTACCCGGTTTGGCTCAGTGGATAAAGCACTGGTCTGAGGACTGAGAGGTCCCAGGTTTGATTCTGGTCAAGGGCAGGTACCTTAGTTGCAGACTTGATCCCCAACGATGGTCAGGGTGCATATGGGAAATAACCAATCGATGTCTCTCACATCGATGTTTCTCTCTCTCCCTCCCTCCCACTCTCTCTAAAAATCAATGGGAAAATATCCTTGGGTGAGGATTAACAAAAACAAACAACAACAAACCATAACCCCAGTCTGATCATGAGAAGAACATCGGGCGAGCCCAGATCGGGGGACATGCTACAGGATAGTAGACTGCCCAAGTCATAACAAAACAAGGAAACCAAGACACTGTCGCAGACCACGGGAGGCTGGGGAGACATGATCACTAAATACGATGCCATGCCCAGGACTGAATCCTGGGACAGAACACAGGGCCATAAGTAAAATCTAAATGAAGCGTGGTGCTCTTTTTAAGGGTCAGTTTAAGCATGAATTATGAAGATAAAGGTGTGTGGCTATTTTTAGAACAAAAGCCATCCGTAAATTGAGAACACAGGATCAAGTCAGCACTCCAAAAGACACAATAATTAGTGGGGAATCTTTTTAAATTTCATTTTTGTCTCGTCGTAGGGTTCATGAAAGGATTCTTTCCTGGCTGGGCCACTGCTCTCTAGAGAAGAAACTCGGGAATAAATTACTCGATGTGTAAAAAAGCAGAGACTAGTAAGATGATCATAGTGTTGGTTAGGGCATGAAACAGGAGGGTACACTTTGTGTGGGGTTCTTCGCCTGAAGTCGATAACGTGGCCACGTTGTCAATTCCTGGATAGCAGGCGCTACTTCTGTCTCGTTTTTATAACCTTCACAGTGCTTGGCGCACAGGAGATGTTTAATATTAACGCCAGTTAACTCAACCTAGGAGATCAAGTTTCAAGGTCTAACATTTCTCGGGGGGTGTTAGCCAGGAGGAGAGGGGCGTGAGGATGCATGAGTCCAGGTAAATTTCAAACACAGAGGGACTGAAAAAGTTTTATGGCCCCAAACCCCACTATGATTTTTGTTCCACCAGCTCAGCTTCCTCAGGAAGTCGTAACAATGTGTTCAACTAGCAATTTTCTCTGATGTTCCACCACTTTTGTACATTTTCAGAGCTCTGACTACACTAAATACATGTTCCCAATTTACGGATGGCTTTTGTTCTCATTTAACATTATCAATAATCTTGAGGCAGAGAAATAGCATTAATTTAAATTCTCAGGTGAGGACTTCACAGCCCAGAGAAGTGGGAAGTTACTCATGCTGAGGCTCTGTAGAGAGCTCTTTACAAACATATCTATAGATCTATATATATAAAAGGCTAACGTGCCAAGTGTCCCTGTTGGGAGTTTGATCAGGAGCCGGGTGTTCGATCGCTCGCTATGATGTGTGCTGACCACCAGGGGGTGGCACAGAATGAAGGCCTGGCCGGCAGCCATCAGACCCCAAATGGCTCTGATTGCTGGCTAGGCCTAGGGACCCTACCTGTGCATGAATTTCGTGCACTGGGTCTCTAGTCCATAGATAATAGACTTCATTGATACCTGCAATGTCTATTCAGAGTTGGACTCAGATGGAGTCCCTGGGAAAACCTAAATATGCCTTCTCAAAAAAGCATATATTAGGCTTTAGATATCCTCTTTATTGTTCTTTAATGTTAAGTAGAACTTACACCGATCTCAAGTATTTAACATAATAAGCTTTTAGGACTATGCCCACCTATATAAGCATCACCCCAAACAAGATACAGAACATGTCTGTTGCCCCAGAACACTTTCTTGTGCTCTCCTACCAGTCCATTCCCATTCACTCCTGGCAAAGGCAACCACTGTTCTCATTCCTATCACCATGTTAGTTTTATCTGTACTAGAACCTCATAGAAATAGAATTGCTTAGGAAGTATTCTTTATTTCCTGGCTTTTTCCCACTCACTATTATGTTTTTGAGATTCTATGGCATGTACCAGTATTTCATTTCTTTTTATCGCTGAGCATTATTCCATCTTCCATGATCACACCATAATGTACTTATCCAGTCCCGGGTGATGGAGTTGATTCCAGTCTGGGACTGTTATGAACAAAGCTGCTATGAACATTCTCATATGAGTCTTTTCATGGGCAGACTAGAGGCCTACTGCATGAAATTCATGGACTCAGGGAGGGGGCAGGGTGTCCCTCAGCCCGGCCTGCACCCTCTCACAGTCTGGGAGCCCTTGGGGGATGTCCAACTGCCATGGAGGCGGGAAAGGCTCCTGCCACCACCACTGTGCTTGCCAGCCATGAGCCCAGCTTCTGGCTCAGCGGTGCTCCCCCTGTGGGAGCACACACTGACCACCAGGGTGCATTTACTGCATTGAGCATCTGCCCCCTGCTGATCAGTGCACATCACAGTGACTGGTCATTCTGGAATTGGTCTGAAACCAGCTCTCTGGCATCCCCCGAGGGGTCCCGGATTGTGAGAGGGTGCAGGCCAGTCCGAGGGACCCCAACAGTGCATTATTGGAGCTGCAGAGGGATGCGGAAGGTTGGCCAGCTGGGCAGGGACTGCAGGAGGGCTCCAGGCATGTCTGGCTCATCTCGCTCAGTCCCGATTGGCCGGACACTAGCAGCAAGCTAACCTACAGATGGGAGCATCTGCCCCCTGGTGCATGTCATAGCGACTGGATGACTGTCTGCCCCCTGGTGGTCAGTGCACATCATAGTGAGCGGTTGAGTGGCCTTAGCATATCATTAGCATATTATGCTTTCATTGGTTGAATGGCCGACCAGACAACCAGACACTTAGCATATTAGGCTTTTATTATATAGGATGTTTTCCCTTCTCTTGTATAAGGATCTAAGAGTGAAATAACTGGGTCAGGTGTATGCTTAACTTTATAAGAATTACCACACTCTTCTCCAAGATGGTTGTATCATCTTACACACCATCAGTATTGTCTGAGCATCCCAGTAATTCCATATTTTTGCCAATATTTGGTATTGTCAGTCTTTCTGATTTTAGCTATTCTAGCAATTGTGAATAGTATCTCACTGTGGTTTTAATTTGCATTTACCTTATGACAAATTATGTAAATCCCTTATTGGAAATCTGTATATCTTTTTGTTCTTTTTCTTATTGGGTTATTTGCCTTTTAATATTGATTTGTGGGGATTCTTTAACTATTACATTTCAAGTCTTATTGAATTCTGTGTAACAAATATTTTCTCCCAGTCTGTAGACTGCCTATTCATTTTCTTCATCAACAGTGTCTCCTTGAGATTAGAGAGAGCTGATTTTGATAAAGTCAAATGTATTCTTTCTGTGCTTTTCTGGGTAGTGTTTTTTGTGTCCTAATCTCTAACTAATCCCAAATCTCCTGTGTTTTCTTTTTTGAAGTTTTATGTTTGGCTTTCACATTAAGTCTATGATGAGATTTAAATTAGTTTTGATGTTATAATGGAGTTGAGGTTGAGGGTTATCTTATATGCAAACAGATAGCCATTTTTCCAGCACCATCTGTTTAAAGTCCTTTGTTGTTGAACTGACTTCACATCTCTGTCAGAAGCAATTTATTGTACATATGCAGGTCTATTTCTGGATTCAGTTCTGTTTCATTAATCTATTTGTCTATCTTTATGCTGGTATCATACTATCTTTGTCCCTGAAGCTTAAAGTAAATATTGAAATCAAGGAGTATGAGCCCTCCAACTTGGTTTTCATTTCCAATATTGTTTTTGCTATCTTACAACCTGTAAAATTTCATATAATTTTCAGATCACTTTGTCAATTTCTTCAAATTAACATTCTAAGGTTCTGATGGAGATTTATGAATGTACAGGTCAATTCGGAGGGAATGAATAGAGTTGTTATTGTGGCTAGTTATAGTTACAAGAATAATTCGTAATTAACCTTTATGGAGCTCACACTATGATTCCTGCCCTTTGGTCAACTTTATGACGACCCAATGAGCTTAGAGTTAGTCCCGTTTCACAAATGCAGAACTCTCTGCTCAAAAGACTGATGAAGTATCTGCTCCAGGATATACAGCTAATAAGTAGAGGGTGAGATTTCAACCCAGGTGGGTTTGACCTTAAATCTCAGGTGCTTCTCACCAGGCTATCTGAAATTGACCTACAACCAGAGGAAGCACCAGAAAAATGGAAATCATGCCACGTGAGGAATTTGAGAGAGAACTAAAGATAGCCATCCTGGAGAAGAAAAGATGACAGGAAGACATGACAGTTTGTCTGAAAATGCTTGATGAATCATCACGTGAAGGGCACTGGGGTAGAAATTGCAAGAGGCCAATTTTGATGCAAAGTAGGAGAAAAACAATAATTACTAGAAATGTCTTAACAGAGAGGTAGCAACACTGGTGAGTAGTGCACAGACTGTGGAGTCAGACTGCCCGGGTTCCCATCCCATCCCTGTCACTTACTAGCTGTGTGGTCTTGGGCAAGTCACTTAACTTCTCTGTGTCTCAACTTCTTCATCTGTAACATAGGGATAAAGGTCATGTTGGATCTACGATTTAGTAATTGTAAAGGACTCACTCGATGTATGTCTGGAACATAGCAGGTGATCTGTAAGAATTAGTAGGTTAACAAATTTAGAAATGGAATGAGCAGTCTCCTGAGACGGCAAATTCTTCTCTCGGAAAGTGTTCCAAAAACATCTGACTTGTCATCTATTCAATGTGGCTGCAGACAAGACTCCTGTGTCAGATGAAAAGTTGAACGCAGTCTCCGACATTCCTTTTTTTTTTTTTTTTTTTTCAGTTCCAACAGCCAATGGTGCTAAGGCAACTCCTTCAGAAGTTATGAAGGAAACAACAGGCGTTGACGGCCTTCTCTCTTCAATCAATCAATGCACATTCTTACTTTTTTCAATCAATTAACTCCCCGTATGCTTGGAAACAAGCACCTCTAACAAGTGTAAGAAAATAGAAGTCCTCCATCACACAAAAGGGATGGGAAATAAAATAGGAAGAAGAAAAAGAAAGATACCAAGAGGAGTTATAATTTGCTCACAACATGCGTCAGTCGCTTCTCTATGTGAGCCAGTATCGGATGCTCTTGAGATCTATCAGAGGAATAGAATTATTCTAACTCAGAAAAAAATGGGTATTTTTGTCCTCAGTTGCAAGCTGGCCACTGTTTCTTCTGCAGCTCTGGGTCTTCACATATTTGTTATCTAAAACTTCCTATCCCTCTAATCCTCCTGCTCAAATAAAGAGCAAAACACAGCTTCCCTGGAGAAGGAGCCATTTGCCGTGTGTGTTTGAACTCTTCCCTTGGCCTTTCTTGATCTTTTCTCACCCTCTGGGCCTCTGGTTTTTCCCAGCAGCTTTCTTATTCATGATTGGCAGGGCCTGCAGGCCTTGAAAACACTTATTCCTAAATCCTTTGTCCTTCTCTGGTCACCTTCTGTCCACTTGGCTCCATTTGAAAATGAGCTGCTTAATGAACTTCGCAGGCCCTTCGGGTCAGTTAAAGTCATCTGTGTCCTGTGAGCGGCCACGGTGTGTCTCACCCTTGTGGCGGGCAGAGGGTATACTAATCCCTCTTCATAGAGGAGACTCCATCTTAGCATTTCCTGAGGTGTTCATTATGAACCCACGGCCCTGGAATCAAACATCTCTCCCAGTGTTGACATCATCCTGGAGAAACTCTTTGAAATCAGTAATGAGGGGCCAGTGGAGGGCCAAATATCAGAAATACCTGAGGTCTGAGTCACACGCTGCCATTTACTAGACGTGTCACCTTGAGCGATCCTGGTAATCTTTCCGAGCTTGTGAGGGGAAATGGTAATACCATGACCTCCAACAGTTACCTGTGCCTACGCTTCCCATACATCAAACATGACTGCAAAGAGACACTGCACATAAAGTGCTTGGTAAACCAGAAAAGCACTAAATAAAGGTAAGGTTTCTTTAATGAATGGGGCTCCTTGGCCACACTAAATGAATCCGCTAGCAACAATGCATGACCTCAGTAACCAAAATTCTACATTGTCACCTAGGTCAGCATGCCACAGCTTCTTCAATTTCCTAAATTTTACTGGGCATTAAAAGAAACATCTTAAATCAACATAGCGATGGTCAGATCCAGCTGTTGGGAATATCTACAAGAGGCAGGATTAAGGGAAGAATATAGAATCAAAGGCGGGAAACCTAGGTTCCTGCTTTAGGAGTATTATTAATTAGTTGTGGGATCCTCTCTGTATTTCTAGTTCCCCAGACTCTCCCACTGAACATGGCTGCTGTGAGGTCAAGTCATGTATGAGAAATGATTTACTAACATACATACAGTGGACAATATTATCGTGAGGAATTACCGGGTTCTTGTTCCAGCAGTAAGAAGGGTTCAGCAATCTGGAGAAAGGCTGTGTGTAATTGAAGAGTCCAGAGACGAAACAATTTTGAAAGGCATTGGAGGTCAGAGGAGCCTAGCCAAAGAAACTAAGTTCTCCTTGTCTCAAGGGGTCCTGAGGCAAGATGGAGATACACACTCCAAAGGGAAGGGTTTCATATAGAAGTATTGTCAGATTGGGGAATAGCCTACAGCTGTTCAGGTATTTGGCCAGTAGGAGGCAATAACACGCAGATTAAGATGACCTGAGCTGTGCCGAAACCAGTTTGGCTCAATGGATAGAGTGTCGGCCTGTGGACTGAAAGGTCCCAGGTTCGATTCCAGTCAAGGGCATGTACCTTGGTTGTGGGCACATCCCCAGTAGTGGGTGTGCAGGAGGCAGCTGATCGATGTTTCTCTCTCATTGATGTTTCTAGCTTTCTATCCCTCTCCCCTCCTCTCTATAAAAAAAAAATCAATAAAATACATTTTTAAAAAAAAGATGCCCTGAGCTGTCTGGCAGCAAACAATCATCCTTTTCAGGTTTGGGAACATGCCTTTAGCCATTCCCAACAGGTGATAAACATGTGACTCAGCCCTTGAGTCCCCAAGTTCCATCCACCTTTTGATGAGATGCTTGCAATTAGGATATGCTGGAACTGGCTTCTGGCAAGGAATTTGTGGATTCATCCATGAAAACCCAGAGACTTCTTTCCCTATGAGCTCAACCAAATGCAAAGCCAGCAGAAGCCAGGTCAATGACGGTGCCAATATGAATTTAAATAAGCATTATTCCTTTACAAGGAAAAAGCCCCGATTTCGGCTTCTGGTGTCAATAATAGGTTTGTTAAGAGCTCAAAATGCACTTTGTGTGGTTACTTCTCTGCAGAGGTTACTGGCTTGCCCAGGAAGAGAATTAAGCTTTCTTGAGGGCCTACTCAGTGATGAGCTCCATTCTTTGGAGGACCATAAAACCACGCAAACCTGAACATTTATGAAAGAAAGGAAGACAGTAATAATTACCCAAGGACAACAAACTGTGCTGAGACTGTCCCCAACAAATCAGAACACATTGTCCAAGAACTTCAAGGACAACAGAATGGCAATCCACGCTAGAATTTTCCCACATGGTTTAACATTATTATTCCACTCCAATGAAATAGCTCTGTTTACCTTCCAGCTCTAATTTTAGCACAGCAAGAAAGCCCATTAGTTGTTTGAGAATATGTCCTTATTAACTGTGTGAGGTAGTCGGAGCTGGATTGATGGGTCCACCTGACTGCTAATGGGGCCCTAAACTGTCCCCGTCCTGATCAGCTCAGATCCGAGGGGGCATCATAGAAGTGCCTCAGCGGCTGATTCGAGCGCTGTCCTTATCCCTCCTACATAATGGTCAAGTTCATGAATGAATGAGCTCAAATCCCTCCAAACAGGAAGCCGCGACCAGGGCGGGGCCAAAACACATTTCCTGGTGGTCTCTCTGGCTGCACATAGCAAGGTTTTACACTACTAACTGAGATTCAAGTTAAAAATGCATATCTTTGCATCTTAACTTCATGACCAAAGCCATGATTAACACTTTGCAGGCAGATCATGAGCATCCTCATGTTTTCATATTACACAGTGTTTTGCATAAATGTTAAAGGCACTCCTTAAAATTAAATACCTATTGCATTTTGAAGTTATTTATTACATGTTCTTACAAGCTAATATCTTTTTATTTATTTTTAAATATATTTTATTGACTTTTTACAGAGAGGAAGAGAGAGGGATAGAAAGTCAGAAACATCGATCAGCTGCCTCTTGCACCTTCCTCTCCCCACCCCCCACCCCCGCTGGGGATGTTCCCACAACCAAGGTACATGCCCTTGACTGGAATCAAACCCAGGGCCTTTCAGTCCGCAGGCCGACGCTCTATCCACTGAGCCAAACCAGTTTCGGCAAGCTAATATCTTTTTAAAGTATGATATTTTGTAAAACGTTTTTGTACTCGTTCAATAGAAACTTATCTGGCCACTGGGTAAAGCTAGCAATAAAACTACTGGTGGGCAATGTGTTATTAACAGGTAGTTTAGCCCCAAGTACTGTCCTTACTCATCATGACCTGCCATTCTTCCCTAGGCATTAGGAAAGGCATATTATAAGCTGGAAGTGTGCCAAGGTAAAAACACTGATGAGGTCGTAAGTTCCGGCTTTGCCACTCCTTGACCAACTTCTTAACATTCCTGGATTTCTGTTTCCTTCTTTCTACAAGAGAGCAATCTTGCTCAGTGCTATCTTACGGAGTTGCCATGAAAATGAAATGTAATAATGCATCTGAACTTCGAAAAAACAAAGAGCTCTACAACTGTGTTGGCAATGCAAATGTGCAGGTGAGGGGCCAACCACACAGAACATTAGAAGCTCCAGCTGCGAGTTCTCTGTTAATTGCAATTTGAATTCCTGTATCCAATTCTCCCGATGCATGCAGGAGCTAACAAAAGCTTGCTTGGGAGGTAAGACTGTGGTTGGATGGATGGAATGCAACTACTTGGCTCCAAAAGGCTCTGGGTACACCATTATGATATTTAGAGTTCATGTTTTTCTATGACCTAATGGGCTAACTCTTGGGGTATTTCTCCAATTTGTTTTTCTCTATCCATAAGTGTCTGTCTGAACTGAGTTTGGGTTAGATGCATAAAGTAATTTTAAGAACCAAGGCCATGATTCCTGGAGCTATGGACTATCCCAGAGAAGAGCCCAAACAGGGCTGTTCCTCCACCTTATTCTCATGCTGGGCTGAGGCTCCTGTTCCTGAATTTTCACAAATGCCTCGTGCACATTTGGTGGGTTTAACGGAAGTCTCTTTGTATCTATGGGTGGTACATTGTAGTGAAAATGTTCCATCCATTGATGCCTTTCTCAGCAAGTAAACACACGAATGTGATTGTGACAGGTCGACTCCTAATTTGGCCACCAACTTCTCCCATCATTGTACGGGCATGCTACCCACACAATCAAGAGATGGCATCTATTGATCCTTCCTGTCCGTCTGGGCTGGCCTTGTGACTTGCTCTAACCAAGAGGAGGTGATGGAGATGATGTTCATTCTGGGACTTCCGAGTCTGGGTCATAAGCGAACTGGCAACGTCTACTCCTATCAGAAGCCAGACTCTACATAAAAGTTCAGCCACCCTGCGACCACCATACTATAAGGAAGCCCAAGCCAGGACACACACACACACAGAAAGCACATGGAGGAGCATGGAGGCAGGAGACATGTGAGCAAAGCCTTGGATCTTCTAGCCTAGCCCAACCCATCAGGTGCTGAGAGCAGCCATATGAGTAATCCCATTGGATACCACACAGAGCAGAAGAATCACCCAGCCAAGCACTGCCCAGATTACACAATTATGAGAGATAAGTCACTGTTGTGTTAAGACACCAAATTTCAGGGTGGTATATTATATAGCAGTTAAGAAACTGGAATAGCTATGTCTCTTCATTCTACCACAACAAGAGTGCTCAGAAATACTAATATAAATGACATTATCAGTCATCTAGACAGGGAATTCCAAACCCTTCTGTGCAGCAAGTACCGAAAATCTTGCATTCAGCGGTAGTCTTAGGAAGTTCAATAGTCTCTAATGTGCTCCTACTTCCTATTACACTTGATAAACACTCTTTGGAAGCATCTACCACACCTTCACGTAGGGGCTATGTCTATTGGGATGGAAGGAAAGCTCTGCTGGTGTAGGCTTGGAGGCTTAAGTTCCAACTCTCACCCTTGTTCTTTTGACTTACTCCAAACTTTGGTGAGGCATTCAATTTCTTCTGCCTGTTTCCCATCTATATAATGATAACAACCGCCTTACTTACTAAAAAGAACCCTCAATTTGAGAGTGTCACCACCAGATGGCAATGGTATATAAACAGAGCTGCCCAAATCCCGAAAGTAAACATTAAATAAAAAATGAAGAACAAGTGCCTATTTCCACGAACATGCAGAAGCACTGAAGTAACTGTACTGGAGATTTTGAGGCCTTTATAATATCCTAGCCAATCACACTCAGACTAAATTTTGTAACTGGGGATCCCAACCTTTTTCCACCCTCAAGCCACAGGCTCACCCAGTTTCCCAGACAGACCCCAAGTCCACATGGGGAAGTGAGTTCTTAAGCAGAGGATAGAGTCAGCCAACTCTGCTCATCCACTCAGTCAAATTCAGGAGTTATAGTTGATATGATGGTTTAAAATATGTTCAAAATTTATCTAACACTCCCTTCCTTTGAGTGTAGGCTGGACCTTCTAACTCACTCCTAATAAACGGGAGCAGGTTGGGGGGAGGGCAGCAGGTGATTTCAAAGTCTAGATCATCAAAGGCACTACAACTTCCTGGTATCTCTCTCTTGGATCACTTGCTTGGGGGAAGCCAGCTGCCATGTAGTATGGGCCTCTGGAGAGGGGCCACCCAGAGAGGAACCGAGGCCTCTAACCAGCAGCCCTAAGAATAAACTTGAAGGCAGCCCCTCCTGCCCAAGGCAAGCCTTTGGAGGTCTGCAGTTCTAGCTAACATCTTGTCTGCAACATCGTGAGAGACCTTAGGCTGGAACCACCCAGCCAATCTGCTTCCAGATTCCTGACCCATAGAAACTGTACGATAACTAATGCTTGCTGTTTTAAGCTTCTAAATGGTGGAATAGTTTGTTACACAGCAACCGATAATTACTACCTATTATTTCCTCACTTAAGGAAAAACACTAGTGCATTTTTGGAACACTGAGAGGTCCCAGAATGAATATGCAAACTATGAGCCATATTGCCCGTGAAGTGAAGGACGCATAGACACATCCTGTAGTCCTCATGGGTGAGGATGAGCTGAAGGCCCACCAGCAGCACCCGATGGAAAGACAAATGTGTGCGGAAATGAGCTGGCTCAAAGCCGAAGGGAATTCAGGCTCCTCAATCAAGCATCCGGTCGTAGACAGCTCCTGCACAACAGTAAGCGAAACGGAAAGCAAGAGGGTGGAACAAACGTTCGGTGATCAGTTTATGTTGCTGCCCCTAAGGTTCACTATGTCGCTGAGACGACAGGACTCAAACGGTCAATGTCATTCGAGAATGAGACCATTTGTATTCTAGTGCTGGTCCATTGAGCGGAGTTGACAGTATACACCATGAAAGAGAGAGACAGAGAAGGCAGAGCTCCCCTCAAATGACCCAAGAACAGACTTCCAAGATGGTACCCACTGTGTGGCACACTTCATTCAGAGACAAACAGCAGCTCCGTGTGGCCAGCCAAAGGTCAATAAAAATCTCCTTGGACATTTGGCCACACATATTTAGCAGCTCCCTAGCAAGAGAATTCCAGTTGGGCCATATCATTAGCAAACTGCCTGGATAGTCCCCAAGGGGTGGGGGACAGGGGGACATTCAGGCTGCATCTCTTTGGACAGCGCCTCTCCTCCCCTGACCCGCCACCAGGGCAAACATCAACAATGGATCTCGCCCATTACTTTCTACTCTTACCCACTCTTCCAACCTGAGGCCGGCAGCCAGCACCCCGTCCTGCACTCTCCTGGCACATCGGTATTGCCAGTTTGAAGCCACAAAGCCACCTTGACATAGGGGACCTATCGATCTTGCTGCCATTGCCTCAGAGCAAAGACTGCTCACTGATGCTGGTCATCAGTGTATTCAGGGCGACGCCGGCCTCCCCAGAGGCAGCCCACTGAGTCTTCTGAGGGAACCCAACCTTGGCTGCTGGTGACACCCACAGCCTGAAGGAAGAAGGGGCTCAACAGGGGACCTGGAGCCTGCAAAAGTCCCCGGGAGGCTCTCTGGGTGCTGATGAGACCTGTTGGAATCTAATTCCCCAACAGCCACTTGTTGGAGATGTCTCAATCACAGTGTGACAAAGAGCATTTGGAGGGGGAAAACAAGTGTGGTGAGTAAGAGGTACCAAGGTGAAAACCATCACTGTTGGTCTCTTCTGTCCCTGCCCATCTTGAACAAGAAAGAACTCACTCCCCAACTCCTTCTGCATTTGTCCTTAGGGCACCGTTAGCTCGCTGCAGCTCTCCTCAAGATACGTTCTCCAAGGCACAACTCGCTCATGACTGCTGGGGGTAAGGAGTGGGTCGGATCGGCTGTGGACATCCCTGTCCCTCCTGGATGCCTGTACTAGAGCCATCGTGAGAGTGCCAAGAATTTAGGAGACTGCCCTGGGTCAGACCCACCCCCAAACTGAAGGGCTGGTGGGTAGGGAATTGCGGCTGCCAGCAGGCAGCTAGACTACCTCTTCTCCAGGTAGGAGCAGGAGGGGAAAGCATGACTCCCAGCTAGAACCAAAATAGAAAAAAAAAAGAAAGAAAGAAAAATTTAAAAATCAGAGCTACCCAACTTGCAGAGAGCATCATGCCCTGGCCTCATCCAGGCTGAGTAAATGGGCCTGCCCTCCTCCCTTCTACACAGGCCCCTCTTGTGGTTTCCTTTTTGAGGCTCATCCGCTCCAAGGTTTCCCTTGACATTCATCTTCACTTAACTGGAAAATAGTATTTGTGTGCTGAAATCGGTGGATAGAGCATCAGCCTGCGGACTGAAGGGTCCCGGGTTCTATTCCAGTCAAGGGCATGTACC
This sequence comes from Antrozous pallidus, assembly GCA_027563665.1. Taxonomy (NCBI): domain Eukaryota; kingdom Metazoa; phylum Chordata; class Mammalia; order Chiroptera; family Vespertilionidae; genus Antrozous; species Antrozous pallidus. Next base: position 89,429,078 of record CM050518.1, on the reverse strand, counting down.
TTGGTTACGGGCACATCCCCAGTGGGGGGTGTGCAAGAGGCCGATGTTTCTCTCTCATCGATGTTTCTGACTTTCTATCCCTCTCCCTTCCTCTCTGTAAAAAATCAATAAAATATATTTTTTTAAAAAAAGAAAGAAAATAGTATTTGTGTAAGGGAAGCACAAGAATGATTGCCTGGTTCCCCTCTAAAAGCACACACAGTAGGTGCTCACAATGCTAGTCCACACACTGTTGGAAATGGCTCCGAAAAGCTGGAGACATTCAGCAGAGGCGAGAGAGTGAGGCAAGGGCAAGGTGATGTAAAGGTCACGTCCCCCATGGCCTCATCACTTCCCACGGGGCCTCCAGCAACAGCCTCCTGTGTCTCCCGCAGGAGTGCGCTCCCTCCAGTCGGTTGTTGAACTTGCAGGCAAATCTGATGGTGCTACTTGCCTACTTAAAACCCCTCCACAACTTCCCTTGCTTTTCAGATCAGTCCTAGCTCCTCTCCCTGGAGGACAAGCGCTCCCCCCCCCCAACTCTACCCCCGGCATCCCACTCTGCCTGTCTGTCCACAGGAAACTCTCAACCATCAAACTCTTCCCTGGCCACCGTAAACCATGTGTGGGTCCCCAGACCAGGCTTGCTCAACTTGACCCACACCACTCCTGGAACACTGCCCGCCTTCTTCCACTGCCACACCCTAGTCATACTCTGAGGTTCTGCCTGGGCATCCCCTGCCCCTGGAAGCCTCCTCAGAGCCACCCTCCCTGCTGCCCACGTGTGTGCCATGGGGCCTGGACACTCCCCCTACAGAGCACCGAGACTGGTACTATGACTGTCCCTTTCCTGGGCCATCACCCACCCACCCGGAGTAGCTGCTCAGTGAAATACTGCATGGCCTTCCTCCGTCCAGCAACAAAGCTTGCACAACACCTGCCCTGTGATAGATGTTTCATCATTCTTTAAATGTCAGTTTATCAGTGTTACAATTGGGTGGGAAGTGAGTTCAATTCCCGGCCTTGTGACCATTCAGTGGATTTGCAGCAATCAGATAATGTCCTTTCCCTAAACAACATGGGCAGTATCTGCATCCTTTCTCCCGCAGCATGGTTCTCAAAGGACAATCTCTGGACCATCAGCATCCAGCATCACCTGGAAGGTGTGAGAAGTGCCAACTCTTGCCCCACCCCCACTCCCGCTCCCCCCAGTAACTACTGAACCAGAGATCAGGGCACCGCCCCAGCAAGCTGGAGTTTGACACCTCCCTGGGGTTCCAGTGCACACTGGGGTTTGAGAACCAGTGCTCTGCAGCCTTCAGAGGCCATTGGAAGCAGTTCAGATGCCGCTCTGTAAGCAGCTGCCTGGCCGTTGCTCCTTCTCCAGGCTGGCAGACCTCTTCCTGGCTGAAGGCAGCTGCCTTCACGGGGCCAGACGCGGAAATGCTCCCCTCCCAGTACCCCTTGGCATCAACAAGAATCACCTAGGGAACCAAGGAAGCTAGGCAACGCGAGCTCCATGCTCCAGGGAGTTCTCACTGACCCTGGCAGCGGGCGGGCTCTCCAGAGGCTTGCTGCCCTGGACAGAGTTCACCTCAGGCTAACTCCATCCCCCGAGTCTTACAGAAGCAGGTGTCTGGTTTCTTTTTTCCAAAGAACTATGTTGCAAACGTCAGAACTGTGACAAGCAGATCTGCCTCTCCTGCCACAGGCAGGTACAACGGAACAGAGCGATTGGGAAGATGTTGGCAGTCAGGGCCACAGAAAGTCCAGCTGGTAGCTACACTAAGCCAATGCACACCCAACCCCAAATCACAGCATGGTAGACTCAGGCCCACGGAGGTGCCCAAGGAACCAGAATGTACAGCTTTCCACCACTGACATTTCTAATAAACCCTTCCATCTAGCTTTCATTTCGTGCCTAATTGTTATGGAGCACCTGTCATGTGCAAGGCAAGTCAGGTTTTACTCGCTCGCCCAGTGGATTGCAACCTTGGCTGCATATTAGAATCACATAAAGAGCTTTGAAAAAATTCTGATGCCCAGATAATTAAACCAGAGTTTCTGGAGTGGGACCCAGACATCAGTATTATTTGAACTCTCCAGATGATTCCAATGTGCAGCCAATTTGGGGGGAACCATGGTTTGAAATAATATTGATGTTTGGACCCAATCCCAAATGACATAAGTCCATTTCTAGGACTGCATGCATGCAGTATACATATGCTTGTGCATGTGTGTGGTGTACATATGTATGCATGGGTGATCATATGCATACATGTAGACGTGTGTGTATACATATACATATGCATGCGCGCATACATACATATATACATACACATTTCTATTCACACATGGCTATATATGTCTACAATCTCCAGATGATTCTAATACAGCCAAAGAACCACTTCATAGACCATTGGTTTCCAAAATGGCCTGCACTTCAGCATCATGTCTAAAAATTCCAAAGCCCAGAACATATCTTAGACCTAGACCAACCAGCTCTGAGATGGGAGGCTGGGCACAGACAGGAGTTGTTTTGTGAAGACTCCCTGGATGAGTCCAAGGTGCAGAAAAGTTTGGAAAGTGCAGCACAATGTCAAGCTGCAGAAATCTTCTACTATCGTACCGTAGCTGTCCTAGGGCACCTCTCTTACACACCTGTCCCACCAAAATGACCTTTAGAGACATCTTTATCACAATCCTTTTCAGCCATGCCCAGTGGAGCCAGTGCCTGCTAGGACTCTATGGATCCAACAGGGATTGGTCCAAAAGGCACTTATTTCAGGAAACTGCACTCTGCCTCCTCTCTTCGTGAATCCTACCCAGGACTCCACTGTCCCCACACTTTGGGAATGGTCTCCCTCTTTGAAATTTCTTCTGTTGCTCTTTTTTAAATGTGTTTTTTAAAATGCATTTCAGAGAGAGGACGAGAGAGGGATAGAAACATCAATGGTGAGAGAATCATTGATCAGCTGCCTCCTGCATGCCCCCTACTGGGGATGGAGCCTGTCATCCAGGCATGTGCCCTGACCAGCAATCAACCATGACCCCCTGGTACAGGGGTCGATGCTCGACCCCTGAGCCACGCCAGCCGGGCTCTCTTGCTTTTTGGGGTGGCTTCAGATAAAACTATCTTTCGGCTCCTTCTCGTCATGTTTGAACACCGGAAGTGGCTTGGGGGCACTCGGGCTCCCAGGGATGAATTTAGGAATTGGAGGATTCTCCACTCCCTGCTGAAGAGGAGGGCAGCTGGACGGATGTGGCCCACATTTCAAGAAGCCAGCAGAGAGAAAACACTATTAACTTCTCATCTCATAACTTTGGTGCTTTGCACTTCGATTTGCTCAATAAGTGAAAATAATTTTACTTCGTAACAGAAGTACAGGGTTGTGCTGAAACCGGTTTGGCTCAGTGGATAGAGCGTCGGTCTGTGGACTGAAAGTTCCTGGGTTCGATTCCGGTCAAGGGCATGTACCTTGGTACTGGGCACATCCCCAGTGGGGGGTGTGCAGGAGGCAGCTGATGGATGTTTCTCTCTCATCGATGTCTCTAACTTTCTGTCCCTCTCCCTTCTTCTCTGTAAAAAAGTCAATAAAATATATATTTTTAAAAAGTATAGGGTTGAAATATTTCTCATCTAAAGCAGAGGTGGGGAATATCCGGCCTGCAGGCCCCGTTAAGGCGTTAGGAGTGAGTTAATGAAATGTTTGGTCGAATACAGCAGGCTAATTTTTTAAGGTGACAATTGTGGATGGCCTATGAGTGATGTTATAAATATCCAAATGGCCCTTTGGCAGAAAATATTTTTGTAGAAATGCTGACATGTATAAGCAAGTTTGCTTTAAAAAGAGGTACTACCTGAAAAATCACTCATTAAAACTTGGAGAAATAAGTTCAATTCCTCTTCTTCTCTGACCATTGGAGTTTTAATTCAGGGTGACCTATTTTCTGCCAGCATTGGCCATCCATCTATAGGTCTGATGACCAGGAGAATTCTTCTCTGTGATGATTATTGCAGCAGGAGGAGGGCGGGGCTGGAAGTCAAGAGAACTGGGCTCTGTGCACCAACCCTCATTCCCTGTGTGATCGTGAGCACGTCATTTGATCTTCGGAATCGTCGTTTATAAACCAAGAGAATAAATACTTGCAAAGATGGTTTTCTTCCAGCTCAAACTTCACGTGGTTCTAATTCTCTTGTGGGCAATGACATTAGTCTTGTGGAAATGGCTAAGTTTATTAGTTTGTTTTCCTAAAAATGGATAATTATTTGGGAGAAAGTACCTTGAGTCTCCAATTTCATAAAACAAAGATTAAGTAACGAATACATGCACCATGATGTATTAGACACAGTGAGGATAAAAAATGGAGGGGGCGGGGGGAGACAGCCAATGCTGAGAAAATTAATGAGGGAAACGATTACATAGCTAACCATGATCTAAGATGCAATGAAGTAGATGCTATGGCATGAAACCAGAGAGAAGGCAGCTTGGAGTCTTAAAAAAAGAATGTCCAGGATAAATAGTACATTTCTCTCCATCAGGATTAAAAGGAGCAAACTTCGATTCTAGTTCTGAACATCCCAGGTAGTGACTACATCATCCTGGACAAGCCACTCATCTTCTTCAAGCTTAGGTACACTGCCCTCCCCTTCCCCCGTATAATGGGAATCATCTAATACTGACCCGACATACTAGACAGTGCCACTGGGCGGCTCAAAGACGCTGGCCTGCTGCGTGATGCAAGTTACATAAAACCATGGGGGATATACACAACGTGTTTCTATAGATTTTGATCTGACAGTTTATAAAAATCAGAATTTCCATTGAGGAAGGCAGCCAGAGGTTAAGTTCAGAGCTGCAGGATCTCACATGTTCTTTTCTTCTTCTTTTTTCTACCTTCTTAATTCTTCTCCTTAATTACTTATTAAATAAGAATATGTGCCTATTTTTAAAATGAAATAATATACCAAGGTATAAAATAAAAATCCTTTCCATCACCCCAATAACCTACTTCTTTCTTTATCACTACTAACAAAATCTTGTGTCCTTCCAGAAAAAAAAAAAAAAGCTTATGATTACCCCATAATGATAACTGTGTGTATATGTGCTCCTGTGTCTACAGCCATACACCGTTTTTTCTAGGTATCCATTACTGGAGAGGAAAGATCTAATTTCAAATAATCTCCACTCAAGGTGATATAGTTTCAGATTACTGAAATCTGACATTGCTTCTCGTGATGGTAATTAAATAATAATGCTCTTATTTCTTACCAAAAGGAAAGGTGGGACAGAGAATAAGAGGTTATTTAATATACTATGGAAAGCAGATCCTGAATTCAGGAGTGTAGAGCAAAACACTGTATTGTGTGATGGTTAAAGAAGAGAAAAGTCAACTGCGAAAGGATGGTTAAACCTTTGGTCATAGGGATCTGCTTCTGAATCAAGTGAAAAGAGAAGCCAAAGGATTTTTACCGCCTCTTGTCCCATAAATGCATTTCCCGTTCACTTTCAAAGGCTGCTCATAAAAAGGGGGTCCTCGGGATTCACAAATTCAACAACTTTTGGAAAATGAAAGCATGCACAAAGAATTTGGAAATGAGACTTAAGCCTTGTAACTAAAATACTTTAATAAAGTAAGAGCATTTTCATGTTGCACTTCTGCTCCCCATCCCCCTTCATTCAGAGACCCCACAAAATAAGGATCTTTTCATTTGTCTTGAGTCTCCATTCAGCTCAAGGAAATAGTAAAGTATAGAAAAAAATAAACAGTTAAGTCCCAACAGGCCCAGAACCACTAAGCAGACATGTTCTCACTCACAGTGTAAAGTGACTGTCTCTCTCCTCACTCTGAATGCCCCACCATGCTATCTGTCACGTGGGTGACACAGATTCACTGCTTTACTACATCACAGATGGGTGGGTTATTAAAGCCCTCTTTGAGCCTCATAAAGTGGATGGTGGAACCCTATAATAATTGGTCAAAACATTTTCATTTTCCCTCTTCTAATCTGGAAAGCTGAAAGCAGTTTCCTGTAGTTACCCCATTGTAATATATTTCTCACCTCCTCTTCCTCGGTGCTTTATGGCAATTATCTCCTTTATTCTCCTCTTACAAGGATCACACCAGAGTTCTGAACTTTTCTGTCCCTTTTTCCTGTTGAATGAGCTGTCCTCTAAAGTTTTGCAGAGCTGATAAAAAATAAAGATTAAAAAAATCCTTGCCACCACATCCTGAAGGCAATGTGCTGATCTCTGGGACAAGGAAGGGAATTTGCTCAGTTAAGTCTGTCTGACCTCTCTGTCACTACCACCTTTTACTGGAATCACAGCATAATATATCTTACTAGTGGCCCAGTGCACAAAATTCGTGCATCAAGAGAGGGGTTCCCTCAGCCCAGCCTGCACCCTCTCCAATCAGGGACCCATTCGGGGATGTCTGACTGTTGGCAATCAGAGTTGCCTGAATGGTGGCAGTCGGACATCCCTCTCGCAATCTAGGAACACTGGTTACTAACTGCTCACTGGCCTGCCTGACCACCCCTAACTCCTCTGCCTGCCTGATCACACCTAACCACCTCTGCCTGCCTGCCTGTTCACCCCTAAGTGCTCCCCTGCTGGCCTGATTGCCCCTAACTGTCTCTGCCTTGCCCCACACCTAGGACCCAGGTTTCACTCCCTCTGGCCAGCTATAGACAACCAGGACCTGAGCCAGCTTCACTCAGGCCAGCCCCAGCCACAGGCAGCTGCAGGACCACAGGGCATGTGGCCTAACCCCAGGGCCAGAAGGGGGCCCCACCCCTTGAGCTGCCACCCTGCCCCTGTGCACTACCGCCCCGCCCTTTGCACTGCTGCTTGTGCTGCTGCACCTTACGCCACCCGTTCCATTGCGGAGCAGCGTGGGGAGCAGATGCTGCGTGCCGGCGGTCCCAGCTGGACCGCGGCACCCTCTCTGTCCCCTCGCGGGGCCCGTGGAGCAGCCTGGGGAGCGGATGCCACGCGCCCACGGTCCCAGCCAGTGGGGCGGCGGAGGCATGAGGGGCAGGGCCACGCGGCAGGTGGCGCTGCTCCTGATCGGCTGGTAGTGTAGCAGAGGTATGGTCATATTAGCATATTACTCTTTTATTAGATAGGATTAGCAGACAAAATAGTCCTAAAAAGGTTGAAAAAAAAACTTCAAATTCAAATAAATGGAAAATTTGCTAGTAGAAATATAAAAATGTCCTTGATCTCAAAACAATTATTCTTCAGGAAAAAAATCAGCGTAAGAGCCAAAGTTCCTAAAAAAGGATTTTCGCTGGCACATAAAGTGGACCAGGCTGGGGAAATTAATTTACTTTGTTTCAGGCTGAAGAGTTTTCAGACATCCTGGTCCATAAGTTCTTGTGACTGGTGGGGCTTTCTAGTAATTCTGCCTCCAAAAATAATCTCATATTCTGGGAGAATGAAAAAGTTGCTTCCTCAAAATTAAGTCGTTTATCAATGTTTCGTTTCTTCCAAAGGGATAAGTCACAATGTAGAGCTAGCTGGAAGTGCAGGGGCAGACTTGTGGCTTGAAGGGTGATTATAAAACCCTGAAGACACGTGTCTGGGTTATAGGTTTGATCCCCCGTGGGGGGGGGGGGGTGTGCATGAGGCAGCCAGTCAATCATTATCTCTCATCATTGATGTTTTTATCTCTCTCTCCTCCCTTCCCCTCTGTTTCTAGCAATAGGTGTACAAATTTGTATAGTCTTTTCTATGTGCGCAATATTGTAAAATTAAAATAAGTTGGACAGCCCTGGCGGGTGTGGCTCGGTTGCTTACAGCATTGTCCAGTATACTGAAAAGTTGTGGGTTTGATTCCTAGTCAGGGCATATCTATGTTGTGGGTTCAATCCCTGGTTGGGGCAGGTACAACAACCAATCAATGTTCTCTTTTGAAATGATGTTTCGGATTCATTCTCTCTCTCTCTCTCTCTCTCTCTCTCTCTCTCTCTCTCTCTCTCTCTCCCCTCTCTCCCTCCCTCCCTCCCTCCTTTCCTCCCCATCCCAACTTCTTCTCCCTCTCAAATCAATAGGCAAATATGAACAGAGGGATGGAACCTTCAGTCCCACCTCCTGACTTCCAAGGAAAGGAGAGGGGCTGGAGGTTAAACTCAATCACCAAAGGCCAATGAGTTCATCAATCATGCCTATGTAATGAAGCCTACCTAAACATCCCCCAAAAAGGGGGGTTCAAAGAGCTTCCAGCTTGGGGAACCAGAACCCTTTCCCATGCCAGGCCCCAAACTCTACAAGGACAGGAGCTCCTTTGTCCTTCTCATCATCTAGCCATTGAGTACCATTTAGTATCCTTTGTAATAAACCAGTGCTCTGGCAAATAAATCAGTTTCCTGGGTTCGGTGACAACAGGGTTTGGGGTTGGAATCTGAAGCGAAGGGCCTGCGTCTTGTGGGACTGAGCCCTCTCCCTGTGGAAACGGATGTTCTCTCTGCAAACACAGAACCAGAATTGAGTGGAAACATAGGGTATCCAGCTGGCTTCCAAGAATCATATTGGAACTGGTGACCAGAACCCTTCTAAAAGTGTATGTGGCTCTGGTGATTTTACCTGTCTGTGCATCACTGTCCCATGTGTAAACAGAAACAGTGAAACAGCACCCACTCCCCAGGCTGTGAGGCACTGAGTAAGAGCTCCCTGTACGTTGGCTGATACCAAGGGCCAGTGTTCCCTATCCATCCAACTTGCCTGGGAACTGAATGGCAGCTCCACTACTACGAACAAAAAAAGATCACCCTGCCGAAACCGGTTTGGCTCAGTGGATAGAGCATCGGCCTGCAGACTAAAAGGTCCCAGGTTCAATTCCGGTCAAGGGCATGTACCTTGGCTGCGGGCACATCCCCAATGGGGGGTGTGCAGGAGGCAGCTGATTGATGTTTCTCTCTCATCGATGTTTTTGACTTTCTATCCCTCTCCCTTCCTCCCCGTAAAAAAATCAATAAAATATATATATATATATATATATATATATATATATATATATATATATATATTTTAAAGATCACCCTGAAACACAGTACTCAAAATGCTGGAATTCTGGAACTCTTCATAAAACATCCATGAGAGCAGAGGTTTATTGTTGCTGTTTTTTAATGGGTTTTCTACAAGCAGATCATTTAAAAATTAAAATAAAAACACTTAAACAGAGCCCAGCCAGCATGGCTCAGTGGTTGAGCATCGACCTAGGAACCAAGAGGCCACAGTCCGATTCCTGGTCAGGGCACGTGTCTGGGTTGTGGGTTTGATCCCCCCCCCCCGGGGGGAGGTACATGAGGCAGCCAGTCAATGATTATCTCTCATCATTGATGTTTCTCTCTCTCTCTCCTCCCTTCCCCTCTGAAATCAGTAAAAATACATACACACACACACACACAAAGAAAAACCCAGCTTTAAAAAAAAAAAATCCTGCCTATAGCAAATCTTCTTGTAGAGAGTCTTTTCATTTTGTTCAGTCTACACACTGCCATGGTGACAGACCAGTCTCATGCACAGCCAGGCACATTTAGAAACAAAAACAATAATCAGAGACTTTCTCTCGTTGAAGACAGGCCAGTTTAGATTAAGGGGGGAAACTGTGAATGAACTAAAAGTCTGACAAATACATGGGTGTTTTTTTTTTTTAAGTTTTGTTATTTTAAACGTTTAAGAACTGGAATTACTTGCCCATGTCCACTCCCAACTCCAAAGGTATTTCCTAATCTGGCCTATTTCAATGCAAGGAAAAATCCTGACCTCGGCTTGGGGTTTCCAAAAGAGAAACTTAAATCAATGAAATCTTATTGGAAATTTTTCAAATACCGTTACAGGAACCTGGGTAAAGAGCTCCATTCACTTTCTGAATCAATAACTTAAGCCCAAGGTCAACCTCGCCTGCAGCGTGCATTCAGTTACTTCTGTCGACCAGTGGAACTCGAGGATGCCCTTGGAGAACTTGAACTAACCCTGCTCCTCATCCCATCCCATAAAGATGCTGCTGATGCTGACACACACCTGGAGGTGCTGAAGATGCGGAAATTCCTACTTTTGAGGGCAGATATTCACAGAAGTACAGGCTACCTCGGATTTAACCATTCTTACTTCAATCCATGTTCTCTAAGTCAAGCCTCTGAGAAGCTTCTCTTAGGTCTTGCTAGAAGAACATCCCTACTTTCTTCTTCCTACTTTACAATTCCTGAGCCACACCTGCCCCACCCTCCTCGCGTCCTTTTCGAGGGGCAGCTCTACTGGATGCTAGGAAAAACCGACAGCTCAGAGCCCCGCTCTTGCACAGGACTCTTCCGGGCCTGGGAGGAGCCCCAGTCACCTGTTCACCTGGCCGTCTTGTCTTTTCCTTAAAGAGTCTCCCTCAAGTGATGTGCGGCGGGCTGAGGTGACCCTGTGGGCACCCCTGGTATATAAATCCGCCACACGCTAAGGAAAGAATTTGAGATTTTTTTTTTCCTCAGTAGATTGACTTAATATGATGACCAGATTAGAACATTTGGCCTAAAAAAAAAAAAATGTTTATTCTCATTTGGGAAATTATTCATATGGAAAGTTCTACAATATTAACTACACATTTGCTAAGTCAACTTCAATAAAAATGACCAATGACAGTAAATAAGACCTTTCCCAGAAATCTGGTCATAGTTGTATAGCATAAAGCATCACTGATAGGTCCTGCCTTCCCCCAGCTGATGGGCGGAGTATGACGGAACCTGCACCTGCGGCCTGGACATTCCTGAACACCTAACCGGGCACCTTATATGGACTATACATTGAACCGCCAATCAGCACCTGCCAAGTACCCTAAGCCCTCGATGCCTAAGTACCTAAGTGCCTAATCATGTGCCTTGTAGGAAACGACTAATCAGCGTGTGCCGAGTACCCTAAGCCCCATCCCTTCCCATTCCTCCCTTCAAAGGGTGTGTTCCCCTCTGCACGTGTTGCCACTCTCCCCCTTCGAGACAGCCCGGCAGGGGTCCTTCTCTAACAAAGCCTGCTGTCCTGGTTCTCGGCCCTCTGTCTCATCTTTCAATCATAACAACACCCTGAGAACAACGGTTTTCCATCAGCAGGGATTTCGCTCTCCAGGGGATGTTTGCCAATAACTGGACACAGTTTGGGTTGACACAGTTTGGGAGGGGGCCTGGGGGGGCTCCTAGCCTCTATTTGGTAGAGGTTGGGGAGGGGATGCTGCAGAACATTCTACAATGCCCAGGGCAGCTCCCTGTGACAAAGCATCATCCAGCCCGCAGCACCAATAGAGCCCATGTTGAGAATCCCTGCCTTAACATAACGGGCACATGGAGGTAAAGCTGCTAGAATTCTGGGCACATGGAGGTAAAGCTGCTAGAATTCTGGCCAGAAAACGATTAAAGACGAGAAGCCCAAGTTCACAGGTAGCTCCTGCAGAGCTGCTGTCTCACGTCAGCCCCCCATCATGCGCAAAGCAATGCCCGCAACACGCTTCTCTGGGCCGGGGGACCGTGAGGACCTTGCCAAGAGTGGCTACGTGAAGAGGCGGCAGCATGATTTCAGGAGCACCAGGAAAGGCACTCTGCCTCCCAATTCCCTCCTACACCCACTTGCCTGTGCTTAAAATCCTCTCCTGTGAACGAGGTCTTTCTTTCCAGAATGAGGCCTAAAGTGCAAAGACACCTCTTCACCCCAGTCTCCACTCCCCCCACCCCAAAAAACAATAGTGACCTACATTCATATTCAAGAGGAAGTGACTGATAACAGACTGTTTTTCCCCGAGTGTTCATATAGTGAACGGCTCTGGACAGCTGCAGTGGTGGAGAGGAGGAGAGGACAGGCCCCAATGAAGCAGGGCTGTGGTGGGCAAACTGTGGCTCCTTGGCCCCTTGAGTGTGGCTCTTCCACAAAATACCACGGCCTGGGCGAGTCTATTTTGCAGAAGTGGCATTAGAAGAAGTTTAAGTTTAAAAAAATTGGCTCTCAAAAGAAATTTCAATCGTTGCCCTGTTGCTATTCAGCTCTGTTGACTAAAGAGTTTGCTCACCACTGAGGCAGGGAAAGGGTGAAGAAATGGGCCATACAGGGTTCTGAAACAAATGTCACCCACTCCACCGACTACACCTGAGCCTGCAGACAAGGAAGGATTGGGGGGGAGGGGAGAGTCACATTTTTGTCCTTCAAGGAAGTTAAAGTCGAGTTCCGCTCAGGTGAAAACACAAACAGCCCAAGGATGCTCGGAAGAACGGTAGGGACGCAGTTCTACCGCGGCAGCTGGGACAGGAGATGGGGGTCCTTGCCAGCTGTGGGGATCACAGTGAACCCCGAACTTGCTGGATGAAGCCCCCACCTGACACCTGAAAAAGTCATGGACTCAGTAAAATGCTCAGGGCCTCTTTGTGGAATGAATGGCAACTGTCCCAGAGGAAGGGCTCTAAAGAGGGCTTTTCCTCCTCCACCTCTGCTAACACCACTCCCTCAACGGGAGGCCGGCTGAACCCTATTCCACCTTGCCAGACTCGCTCATGCTTTCTCTGCACACCCCTGGTTTTGGCCTCTGTTATTTTTCCCTTCCTCTTCTTAGAAGTAAAGGGCCTCCAAGTCATTCATCTAGTGTCTGCCTTATTTCCCATGTCTCTTTCATAATGGGCCAACTGCCGGAAAAGATGTGGGGAGGGGATGGTTTTCAAGTTCATAACAAAAAAGAACATATAGTTTTAAAGGACTTTAAATGGGAGATCAGAAATAATTTTGGAAGAAAAAGATCATTGTACCAAGAAGCTAGAATAAAGCATTTACCAGAATTGTTGGTGGCCAAGGTAAAAAGATAAACACACTAGACATATAGAATGTTCTCAAGCTCTGCTAAAAGGAAAACCACAATTCCATAAGGGCAGAAGTGTTTTTTCTGACATTAAATTCTAAAAGGAATTTGCCCCTGCTTTTTAAAAACATCTATATATATATATATATATATATATATATATATATTTAATTGATTTCAGAGAGGAAGGAAGAGGGAAAAAGAGAAACATTAATGAGAATTATTGATCAGCTGCCTCCTGCACGCCCCCTACTGGGCAACCCAGGCATGTGCCCAGATGGGGAACTGAACATGAACTCCTGGTTCAAAGGTCAACACTCAACTACTGACCACACAGGCTTGGCTACCCCTGATTTTTTATGTAAGCTGTGCAGTTATTTTATGTGTTTGTCTCAAGAAGTCTAAAATTTAGAACAAAGACCATGTATTAGACTATATGCCCGTGATAACAGCGTATATGTCCTATATAATAAAACCCTAATATGCAAATCGACTGAACAGCAAAATGACTGACAGATCGACCAGTGCTACAATCGGTCACTATGACATGCACTGACCACCAGGGGGCAGACACTCAATGCAGGAGCTGCGCCCTGGTGGTCAGTGCGCTCCCACAGGGGGAGCACCACTCAGCCAGAGGTGGGTAGTGGGAGCCTCTCCCACCTCTGCTGCAGGTAAGGGTCCCAGACTGTGAGACTCCCAGACTGCGAGAGGGATGTCTGGCTGCTGCTTAGGCCTGGAGGGATCTGGCCTAAGCCAGCAGGTGGACATCCCCTGAGGGGTCCTGGACCGCAAGAGGGTGCAGGCTGGGCTGAGGGAGCCCCCCTCCCCCAGCCCCATCAGTGCATGAATTTCATGCACTGGCTTCTAGTCACATTATAAGTGCTCCAGTGTTTGCCAACAGACTAAAGACCCACCGTTCTCTTGCCAATCTGGACATTCCAGTATGTTTCAGCATCACAAGATTATTAGAGTAATAGAGTCATCAAATTTCTTAGCAGGAAGAACCCACAGACCACTTCATTTTGCCTCTAGGTCCCCAGTCATTTCAACAATAAGATGTTTAAAATACTTTTACCCCAACTGCTGCCACCACTTTGCAGCTGTGGTCCCCCCCCCCCCCCCCCCCCCCCCCCGTCCTGATTTAGTTGATTGTCCTGGCCTTTCTGTCCCCACCAGATGCTCCATCCCTGTGAGTGGCAGAGCTTGGCCTTATTAACCTCGATTCCCTGCGATGCTAGCACCGTGCTTTCCACAAAGGATCTGCCTTCTTTTTTTCAATGGGAGGAAATTGAATGGAAAGAGTAGGCCTTTCATTATTCTGCCCAGCTCGCGCTGACAAACTCCGGCTATATAGTAGAAGCTCTTCCTACACCACAAAAGCAGCCCAAGAGGTTAAAATGCAATCACTAAAAAAACTGAAGACCCTAGGGCAGTGGTCTGCAAATTCATTAGTCAACAGAGCCAAATATCAACAGTACAAGGATTGAAATTTCTCTTGAGAGCCGAAAACCGACTTCTGCGTATGGAGCCACGAAGTTTCAGTCGCACTGTACTGCGCCTCCGCATGTGGTGTTTGGTGGACGCACCACACTCAAGGGGCCAAAGAGCCGCATGTGGCTGGAGAGCTGCAGTTTGCCGACCACTGCCCTAGGGGCCAGAAACATGTTCTCTCTCCCTTGTCTCCATATGCACACCCCCCCCCCCCCGCAAGTACACTGGGCAGTGCTTCAGAAAACAACACAAACAAAAGCCCGCACTGAGTAGGTGCTCAGTAAACATCTATTAACCTAAGGTTATAGCAAAGCTATCCTGAGCATGGTAAGGACTCGAAATGCCTTTTAAACTGAGAAGTTTGTAACACATCTAGTTGGCACACAGTAGGTGCTCCATCCATCTCTTCAGGTTAAGATGCCCGTGGGGCCGCCCTGCACACAGTAGGCCCTCGGCAAAGGCTTGTAAGTAGAACTGCAGCAGACACTGGGTCCTCAGAGCGGGCAGAGGTGACCCTGAGCACCTCTCCATGAATGGGAATGCGGGGCTGGAGAGGCGGTGACCTGGCGCCCGCCCCGGCGGGGGACACCCGGCCCCCCACGAACCACGAGCCCCTGTCCCAGCCCCGCAGCGACTTCCTATCAGGATCCCCACCCGGGAGGGAAGGGGGCACCGCCTCCCGACGTCACTTGGGGCCGCACCTGGGGCTCCCGCCACGGCCCCCGGGGCACCCGCCCGCCCTGGCTGCTGCCGGGATTCCGGGGAGTTGCGTGCGGAACAAAAGCCAGAGCCGGCCCAGCTCCCGAAGGCTTTTCCGGGCCGGGGGAGCTAGCGGGACCCGCGGGAGTGCCGAACCCCGTCCTCTGCGGGGGGCTGGGGGGCCGCCCTTCCCAGCCCCGGACAGCGGCGGGCCCGCTCCCCGCCCCCCTCCCCACTCCCGCTGCCCCCGCCCGGCCCCCCGGGGGCAGAGGTGGGGGATCCCTCGGCTGAGGTTTGGGAGGCGCATTAACCCTTTCGCAGACGGGGGAGTTGGAGAGGACGGGGCAGAGCCCACAACCGAGACCCAAATCGAACTGCCCCTCGGCGGCCCCCAAAACGCGCGGCACAGCTCCCGGGTGGGGTCCCCCGGAGGCATCGCGTTCCCGCCTTCCCCTCCTCTAAGCTGCCGCCCGGGACCCCGCGGCCGCCTTCCCACCAGACCGCCGGCCCGGGGACGACGCGGCGATGCCGGCCGCGGAGCGGGGTCGCCGAGGGCGGCGGGCGGCCGGGGACGCGCACCGCTCGGGGTCGATGGCTCGGTGTCGCCCGGGTTTTGTCGGGCCGTGGGTGCGTTCTAAGCGGAGGTGAGGGCTGCCGAAAGCGGGCGGTCCCCTTTCTCGCTCCCTCCCGGCTTCTCGGGAGCCGGTGGGACTCCGGGGGCGCGGGCAGCCGGAGAGGGGGACGCGGGGGGCCGGGGGGAGCCACTTACCCCGCGGAGCCCAGAGCGCGGCGGCGCCTTTGTCTGCGGTCCCAGCCCCGCTGCGCGGCGAGCTCCCGGGCACCGGCCCCCGGACCGCCCGGCGTGCGGCTCCCGCTCCTGCGCCGCTCGGGCTGCGGCCCCCGCCCTCCCCGCCCGCGATCCGATCGCCGCCCCGGCCCCGCCCCGAGCCGGCCCCGCCCCTGGCCCGCCGGGCCCCCACCTGCTGCGGAGACTGGCGAGGGGTGCCCGGCCCTGGGCAGCGGCTCTCCCGCGCGCTCCGCTCCCCCTTCCCGCAGCCTCCGGGCTGCTCGGCTCCGCGTTCCCGGGCGGAGCTGCGCAGGGTGCGCGGGCCTCCCCCGCCCCCGCCGCTCCGACCAGCCTCACCTGGGCGGCCGGGCGCCCGCGTTTTCTGCGGGAGCTTCTGTCCCCGGGAGCCGCGCCTGCCAGCTGGGGCGCACCATCTCAGACACCTCGGTGGCCCCGGAGGCCCGCGCTGCTTTCTCTCGCCCCGGGAAGGGGAGCCCCTCCGCTTGGCCCCGGAGGGAGGGGCCGGGAAGCGGGGTCCTCCCCGCGCTCGGGCAGCCCGGGGCTGCTGCAGCAGCCCGGGCGGGGGATCGGGGACCGCAGCTGGCGGGGGCAAGGTGGCAGGCTGGGAACCAAGACGGTGCCCAGCGCGGGGGGGTGGGGGGGGGCGAGGGAGAGGAGAGGAGAGGAGACCTGGGTGGGCCTGAGGCGGGACCGGGCGCAGGGTGGAGGGTGCAGCGTGCACGAGCCGGGCTCTGAGTCTGCCGGTGTGCACGGCCGGGCTGAAACTCACAGAAGGGCACCAGCACCCTGGAAGCCCGAGAGAAGGGAAGCGGACGCCCCTGACCCTGGTAACTCCTGGTGTTTGGGGGGATCTTCCGCAAATCCACAGTGGTCCACACCGGTCAGGTGCGTGCACCCCAGTGGAAAGGCGGAGAAAAAATGGGATAACCTGCATATGGTAGAATGAGCTCCTTAGTGGGTTTAGCTGCCCATGAGCCCCACTTTCTCCCCACTCCCAGCACACGCCGGAGAGAATCCTGAGCCTTCATGGGATCTGCCCGGTGCTCTTGCTTTTTCTGCTTCATCCCCGCGGCCAACACCACCGCCTTCACAGCCTCGCTCGGGCAGTCGGTGCATAACGGTGCTCAAAACTGTTGGGAAAAATTAACCTGTGAATCCTGTTACTGTGCCAATTGTAACGTGGGCAAAAACATAAACGTCTTAAATTGTGGGATCACAAGCATCAAGTGGGTAGGGCAATGGTGGCCATCTGCAGGGCAAGAAGTGTTAGCTGTAATCATTATGACGGTAGTCGTGACAAAACATATTATGTGGGTAGTAGGTTAAAGATTACAGGCTAAGTTACAGTCAGAGGTAGTGGGTACGAAGTAAATGTGTGTACATCCATGGCTAAGGCGTTCCCATATGTCTTTCCCAAAAAGAACATTTTAACATTTCCCTTCTTTAATTTTCACTATAAATAAGTATTTTCATAAATGTGAAATGTTCTGTGTTGACTTGTTTACTTTTATAACATCTTTTCCGATTGGGTGTTTTTTGCTTCTTTGTATTTCAAATTTTTGACTTGATTCTTGCAATCCTCTAGTCTGCTGTTGGATCTCTGCATATTATTTTTTATTTCAGTCAGTGTATGCTTAATTTCTAATTGGTCCTTTTTCAGATCCTTGAGGGTCTTGCTGAATTTATCAGCCTTTTCTAGAATATTCTTTAAAAACCTTATAACTGTGGTTTTGAACTCTATATCCAGTCATTTGTCTCCTCCATTTCTTTCATTTGTGACTTGTTTCTTTGTATCCACGTTTTGGCTACTTTCCTGAGTTGATAGAGTGGCTTTGTGTGCTAAGTGTCCCACAGGGCCCAGTGGCCCAGCCTCCCCAGTTACCTGAGGTGGACACTCTTGGTGCACCCCTTTGTGGACGGTGTGGACAGTCTTGATGTAGTTAAGCCTGGATTGTTGTTAGTATCACTGGGGGGAATTGATCTCTAGTCCAATTGGCTGTGAAGATCAGCTATGTCTACTATGGGAGAACTGTGCTGGAGACACTCTTATGAGACAAGACTTGCTTCAGTGAGGCTTCGGTGCTCACTGAGTCTGCCCCCTGAGTGTGTCCCTTATGGATCTGAAGAGTTGTAATCTGGATGGTCCCACTCTGACTCCTGGGTACACTGGCTCTTGGATCTCCAAGGATGTGCTAATTTAGCCTCTGCCTGAGGCCACCCAGCAGGAGCTACAGAAAGATCTGCATATTCTTCTTCTTTGTTTGGGGTTTTGGAGGTGCCCAGATGAAGCCCAGCTGTGAAGCAATGCAAGCTGCTGTGGGGCCTTGGGCCTTCTTTTGCATGTTCTGGGTCTCACTGACTCAGCTGCAGTTTGTTAGGTAAGTTTAGATTTCAAAGGACCAGGCCATTCATATGCAAAAGCCTCTGCGCTCAGCTGTATGGTGCTGAGTCTCAGGGTGGAGCAAATAGCAATGGCTTCCTGTCATCCCTGTCCTAAGAGGCCCCTGGTTTTCAGTATCCCATGGTAATCACTGCAAGCACCTCTGAGAGAAAGCTGCCCTCAAGTTTTGCCTCCTGCCAGACAGTCCAGTCCCCCCACCCCCATATGAGTCTGGGTCCCCAGAGTCTCGCCCAGAACTGGAGTTCAGAGCAGTCTGGAACTTTTGTCTCCCTCTCAATTGAGAAAGCCAGCCTACTCATTTGCCAGCTCTCCCCTCACACACACCTCCATACCTCCACCTTCCACAGCTCCTGTGAGTCTCAGTGTGCTTTTCTCTTTCCTTCCAGTTGTAGAATTTCCACTCAGCCAGCTTTCCAGTGGTTCTGGATGATGTCCGTTTTGTCTTTTAGTTGTAGTTTTGAAATTGTTGTGTGAGGCAGCAGTGTAGGTGTTTACTTATGCTGCCATCTTGGTTTCTCTTATTTCTTATTTTTATCCCAAGGGAAGATTCCTACAGTAGAAACAGCTGGCCTAGGTAGTGGTCAGTCAGCAGGAAACACACACACACACACACACACACAGAGCCCAGAGGTGGGAAAGTCACTAAATCATTTTAGGGTTTCTATTTTTCTAGGGCTGGGGGTAGGGAGAAGTGTACCAGCATTTCTCCACTGCCACAACCTGTACCTTGGGGGCGAGGCCAGCTGTGCCAACATCTGTGGTGACTGTGGAGGACCCAGGGTAGGGAGATGCTGCATTGAGCAGGAAAATAGCGTGCCTGCCTTGCTTATGTATATTTTTAATACGTTGTCGAGCCTGGCCAGTGTGGCTCAATGGTTGGCGCCCACCCATGAACCAGGAGGTCACCAATTGATTCCTGTTCAGGGCCCAGGCCCAGGCTGTGGGCTCAATCCCAAGTAGGAGCCGTACAGGAGGCAGCTAATCAATCCATGATGTTTCTCTCTCATAGATGTTTCTATCTCTCTATCCCTCCCCCCCAACACACACACACACACAAATTGACATATTTGTATCTCCAAAAAAAAAAATCGTGTGGAAACCTAACTCCCAATGTGATGGTACTTGGAGGGTGAGCCTTTGGGGGTGATTAGATCATTAGGGAGCTCCCTCAGGAAGAGAATTACTACCTATGACGGTGCACCATTGAAGGCAGTGGTCTAAGAATCAGGACGCCGGCTTTCAATGCACATCAAATCTACCAGCACCTTGATCTTGGACTTCCTGGCTTCCAGAACTATGAGAAATAAATGTTTGCTTAAGCCCCCCAGTCTACAGTAGCAGCCTGAACAGACTAAGACAACTGTGCTGGCCAAGTTCACCTTTTATGGCGCCCATTTTTGACTTGGACCTAGGTGGAAGAGTGAAGGCAATTTAGATTTATTAGTTTTCCCCACCCCATCTCTTCTACTCCAAGGGGACTTGACATCAGGGCCAATGACTTTGCATGTGGCCTCTCTCCCAGTGGTAAGGGACTGGTCATATGTAAGCAACCAACTGGCTTCTAGAAGCTGAAGTCTCCACAGCAGGGGTATATAAATAACCCTGAGCTGGGCCACATGTTCTCCTCCCTCTCTTAGGTTGTTCTGTTTAGGGAGTGGTTCTCTCTCTCTCTCTCTCTCTCTCCCCCACCCCCTCCCTAACCCCTTATTATCTATCTATCTATCTATCTAGCTATCTATCTAATTCTCTCACCACCACCCCTTTTCTTTCTCTTTCTCTTTCCATATGTGCAGTCTATCTGTCTAGGAAGATAAGACAGGCCTGGGGCTATCCTCAGCCTGACACCTAAGGTCTAGAAATTAGAGGTGACTCCCTTTCACTTTCACCCCAGGTGGCTCTGGGAATGCCTTTTCTCACTAGCAGGGAGATGAGGTCTAAGACACAGGCATAGATTTGGAAGGCAGCAATAGACTCTCTGGGTTTCTTTGTTTTAACTATGGCCTGTGACTCCAAACCTACACATTCGCTGGACTCGCCTAGGACATCTTGAACTACGCTGAGAAAAGGGGGCAATAATTGACAATGACCTGCTTACCAACGTCTGGCCTATTTAGCCTATCCTGCCTTTCCCCCTCTTAAGGGAGACACACCAGCCCTGTTCTGTTGGAAGTCACCCTGCCCTTGTGTGCGAGGCCCTTGTGTGTGAGACCCTATGCCCATCACTTCTTCAAGGGCCTCACTCTCTAAATGCTCTCCTTTCTCTCTGCTCATCACTTTTCCCTTATTACTGGGTCATCAGCAGCAACTTTCAAACATGGTTTAATGTCTTTCATCTTAAAAAACAAAACAAAACACAAAAACAGAAACTCTTTTGAACTCATTCATCTCCAGCTTCTCTCCCAACTCTCTTCTCTTTACTACAAACCTGCAAAACAAAATGCCCCTCTTCTCACGGTCTCCCATTCCTCCCTTCCATTCTCTCTTTAACCCATTTTCCATTCGCGTCTTCTCTCCATGGAAACTGCTCTCGTTAAGGTCATGAGTGGCCTCCATGTCCTTAAATCTATCTAACGGTCAGATCTCAGCTTTATTTAACTTGACCTACCTAAGAGACACAGTTAATCACTCTTGTCTTCTTGAAATATTATTTGTACTTGGCTCCCAGTACACTTCTGGTTTTTATTCAACCTTACTGGCTCCCCAGAGAGTAATAAATGCTAGCTCCTTAAAACAGCATGGCAAACAGCATACAAAATAGAAACGTAGTAAAGCATCTTCCACCGAATTCAGAAACAAGATGGAGATGTTTGCTATCATCACTGCTATTAACATTCTTTTAGGAGATAAAATAAAGCAATAAGACATGAAAATGAAATAGGAGAGACAAATCTTCAAAATGGAGATACAAAAACGTCCTTAAAGATGCTATAGTTGGCCGAGACTGGTATGGTTCAGTGGATAGAGGGGTGGACTGCGGACTGAAGGGTCCCCGGTTCGATTCCGGTCAAGGGCATGTACCTTGGCTGAGGGCACATCCCCAGTAGAGGGCGTGATCGATGTTTCTCTTTCATCGATGTTTCTGACTTTCTATCCCTCTCCCTTCTGCTCTGTAAAAAATCAATAAAATATATTAAAAACAATACTACTCACATAAGACTATAATTTGAAAAAAAGATGCTATAATTGTATAACTGAAAATGTTAGGACTCTAGGGTTTGGGGGTTTTTTTCATTAAAAAAATACTAAAATTAGCCTGGCTGGTGTGGCTCAGTGGTTGAGCATTAACCTATGAACCAGGAGGTCAAGGTTCAATTCCCAGTCAGGGCACTTGTCCAGCTCACAGGCTTGATCCCCAGTAGGGGTGTGCAGGAGGCAGCCAATCAATGATATTCTCTCATCATTGATGTTTCTCTCTCTCCCTCTCCCTTCCTCTCTGAAATCAATAAAAATGTATTTTTTTCATTCCTGTCACCTAGTGATGTCATAGCCATCATAAGGTCATAAAGCAATACATGTTTGTGGTGATGCTGGTGTAAACAAGCCTGCTGTGCTGCCATTCATAACAGGAAGCACATGAACTTATGTATGGTACATAATACTTGATCATGATCATAAACAACTATATTACGGATTTATGCACTTATTGTACTATACCTCTTATCATTGTTTTAGAGTGCACACTTACGAAAAACAAGTTTGCTGTAAAACAGTGTGTGTATTACACCAGCAGCAGCCTCAATATCTCATGTTTACTGCGTTTCTCTTGCACTTAATTTAGTTGTTTTGTACAGGGACTGCATGCTGTACAGGAGCAATAGGCTGCAATGCCATGCAGCCAAGTTATGTGGCAGGCTATACCATCTGGGTTTTTGTACGTGTACCCTGTGATGTTCACACAACAAAGTCACTGAACAATTCACTTCTCAGAATATACCCCTGTCCCTAAAGCAGTGCACAGCTGCCCATGCTTACAGAAATCATCGATCTTCTCCTATAAAAGGTCTCACTCTCACACCTAATCTTATTTGGGGGGTGGGAGGTCTAGAAAGGCTTCATAGGGGAGCAAAAATTAAGTTGTATGTGAAACAGCAGAAGAGTGGCGTGCACAGTGTGAGAGAAGGCCCAGGGGGAGGTGGGAGCCTTTGAAAACGTCACAGGCTGGAGGGCGGGATGGGAGGCAGAGCGATCAGCCAGAGAGAGAGAGTCAGGGCTTTGTGGCCCACGGCAAGAATTTCAGCCGTAATTCTAAGTGTCATGGGAAGCCCTTCCAGCATTTTAAACAGGGAAGAGTTGAGCCCCTACTGTGTAAATTACTCTGTCTGAAAGGTCGGCAAAAATCGTAACCATGCAGCAAGGCAGCATTTCCCACAATCCCTTGTCCCTAGCATCATTCGGTGATACTGGCCACCAATACCCTTCTCTCCCTGGAACCCTTTAAGTGCTTTCTGTCTTGGAAATTTCATTAAAATTCTGCAGCACTTTCTCTTTTTTATTTTTTAAATTGATTTTCTTAGAAAGAGAGAGCAAGAGAAACATCAATTTGATGTTCTACTTATGCATTCGTTGGTTGCTTCTTGTATGTGCCCCGGCTAGAGATTGAACCCGCAACCTTGGCATATGGGGACAACGCTCTGACCGGCTGAGCTACCCAACCAGGGTCAACTCTGCAGCACTGTCAAGGCAAGTCAGTCTGGGTCCATATTAGGTGTCCAGAGTGGTCCGGGCAGAGCTTGACTCTCCCTCGATTCCCACAAACAAAGCCAACCTCTCAGCCTGCTCAGTTCCCAGAAGTTTCTTGGCTGGTTTGGACCATCCCAGCATTCTCTTCTTTCAACCTGTAATAAGACCTCACTGAAATCCTAACTACATGTTCCCTGCTCTGTCCTCACCTCACCCAGTCGTGTGTTTTTCAAACTATAGCTCATAACCCATTATGGGCTGTGAAATCAATTTAGCAGAACTTGTAAGCGTTTTTGAAACACTTGAATAGAATTAAACGGAAAATATCAAAGTTAGTTGTATGTGATAAGAGTATCACTTGATGACTTTTTATTACAGATATACACTGAGTGGCCAGATTATTATGGTCTCTGAATGCATAGTAATCTGGCCACTCAGTGTATATCCTATATAATAAAAGGCTAATATGCAAATTGTCCTCTCAATCAGGAGTTCGACTAGCAGGCAAACCCAGCCAACCATCCATGTCTCCTCCCCCTGGCTGGGCTGGCTGGACCCCACCAATGCATGAATTCATGCACTATATATATATAGCCCAGTATTTATGTGTAATATATTATTTATATACAAAAAGAAAGGCAGGAAAGAAAATCATAAAAATATCTAAAGTTATATATATATATATATATATATATATATATATAGAGAGAGAGAGAGAGAGAGAGAGAGAGAGAGAGAGAGAGAGAGAGAGAGGCCAGATTATTATGTGTTCAGAGATAATAATAATCTGGCCACTCAGGATATATGCACATTGTGTGGGAATTAGGATATGTGTGTGTGCATGCACCATAGATTACACCATTGAATGATTTCTTAATAATAGGTCATGATAAAAAAAAATGTGAGTTTCACTATTCCATTCCCTCCCATCTCTTGCTGTGTAGAAACTTGAACTTAATAAGATCTGACTCTTCTGCCTTACCTCATTTATTTTCTCCAAGTCATTTCTAATCATCTCCTGACATGGTAGACTATCCTCACATACAAACAACCCACTGTCACAAGAATATATTTGAATTCTTCTCCTAATCTCAGAGCTTACCTTGAGTTTTTCTCCTCATCAGGGCTTAGACTTTTAAAAGTCGCCTATGGTTTGATGAGCAGCTCACACCCGTGAGAATGGTCAGAGCCAAGGGAAGTCTGCACCGAGATAAACCACAGTAACCTACTGATCATTTTCAATTAAAACCACTTCAGTGGCAGAAATAGAAGCATGAATACAGACAGGTCTTTTGATAAGTTTTGCCTGTGTGTGAATCCAAAGCTTTCAAATATTGCTGAGCTTTGACCTAGATTTTTCACTTCTGAAGATCTACCCAAAGGAAATGGTAATTAGAGATTCCGACAAAGATTTAGGCCCAGGATGATAATTGCAACTTTATCTCTAACAGAGAAATGTTGCCAACAATATAAGTACCGAATAGGGAAATTATTGAATAAGTTATGGTATGTCTTCATGATGGGATATTGTTCCAACCAATAAACATGATATTTTGAAAGAATTTTTTTCATGGCATGGAATAATATTCATAATGAACCAAGTAAAAAATAACAGGCTATAAAAATATGATTTATAATTTTGTGATGTGCTCCCTAGCTGGTTTGGCTCAGTGGATAGAGCGCCGGCCTGTGGACTGAAGGGTTCCAGGTTTGATTCTCATCAAGGGCTCATGTCTAGGTTTCATGCTCGATCCCCAGTAGAGAGCATACAGGAAGCAGCCAATCAATGGTTCTCTCTCATTCTCTCTCTCTCTCTCTCTCTCCCTCCCTCTCTCTCTCTCTCTCTCTCCCCACTTCCTCTCTGAAATCAATAAAAATATTTTAAGCATTTTATGTGTAATATATTATTTATATACAAACAGAAAGGCAGGAAAGAAAATCATAAAAATATCTAAAGTTATAGGAGAACCTCTATGTTTTATAATCAGGAAACTTTATTTTTTCAAAACAACGACATTTGCTATGAAGGGAGACGAAATGGAGTAGAGACTGTGGGGTTAGCACTACAAGGACAGACACCTGGAGAACTATTAGGTGTTTTTAATTTTAAAAAAATGTCTATGCAGCCCATTGTGTTTCCCTCTTAGATCTGGCTGCCAGAAACCACAGACACAGATGTTTAGTCACAAGTATCTTATTTTCTTTTCTTTACATATTTGGTTTATCCCCTTTCTTGGGCCCCAGTTTCCTCATGTGCAAAGAAAAGAAGGGCCGTGTTGAGTAATTTAACCCAGTGGGAAGTGGGAAGGCCTCCCTCGTGGCCCGAAGCCCCTTTGGCCAGCAGACACAGGGGGAGAGCACGGCCAGCCTCAGATCGGAGAGCTTTATGTGGACTGAAAACAACACACTGCAGACGGGCTACCCATCCCCACCTCCTCAGACCACACTGCAGGACGTCAGTCTGGAGGAGGGGCGGGAAGGCCCTCTTGTTAATGGTACCCAGGTGGCTGCTCTTGTTGCAGCATCAGGGCAGCCTGGCCGGGAGGAGCACTGGGGACCTGAGACTTAGGAGGACAAATCTGCGGGACAGACTCTCGGAAAACCCAGACTCACCCTTTGCCTTCTGTAGCCTTCACTCTCAGTGGGCTTCCCCGCTGACGCCTCTGTCTCTCAGGAAAATCTGAGGAAGAGCTCCAAGGTGCCCTGGCCAGTTTGGCTCAGTGGATAGAGCATCGGCTGCAGACTGAAGGGTTCCAGGTTCGATTCCGGTCAAGGGCATGTACCTTGGTTGCTGGCACATACCCAGTAGGGGGTGTGCAGGAGGCAGCTGATCAATGTTATCTCTCATCGATGTTTCTGACTTTCTCTCCCTCTTCCTTCCTCTCTGTAAAAAAATCAATAAAATATATATATTTTTAAAAAGACCTCCAAAGAGAACATGTCATAGGAAGGACATAATCTTGACCTAGCAGAGCATACATCTACGTCCAGCCTTTTATGGTTCCCGGCTGCGGCATCTGATTTTGTGCCAGGATTTGAAGTTTCTCAAAAGGAATACGTTGCATTCTGAGTTGGGTTTCCATACCCTAGTCTACACCGCCCAACAGAACTTCCTGCCAGGACCGAATTTCCTGTTCATTACAGGAGACACAGCAGCAACGGAACCCTTGACATGTGCCTGATGTGACTGAAAAACTGAACTTTCCGTTTGGTTTCATGTTAACCCACCGAACTTTACATTTTAAAAGTCCCCATGCAGCTAGTAGTTCCCTTATGGACAGCATAGGGCTCGTCCTTACAAATCCTAAAGAAGTCCCCGTAAACCCTAATGCTGATCATATTACAGCAACGGATGTCCACCTCCCCTGCATGAGTTCCTGACAACGCCATCTCAACAGCAAAATTACGCATTTCCTAAGGGCACCGATGGAGTTTGCTCTTTCTTCTGACTCCTAACCAGTGCACAGCATGTGGTACCTAACCATTAGGGGTTTATTAAGGTAGATGGTGTCAGGGAGAAAGAAGGAAAGGGCAGTACTCAGTCCAAGTGGAATCTTCCTATGTTCGCCTTCTTCACCCCACCATGGTGTCTGTACTCAGGAGATGTACTCTCCTGCCCTCATCAAACCACATGGATACTGCTCGTCTGGGAGAAGCTACTGATAATTCTTAGCTTCTCTGTCTCTGTGTTTCTCGCCAAACATCACAGACTCAGCCAACACTCAACACCCGTAGTTCTTTTAGGCGCAGACACACTGTTCAGAGGCCTGTAGACGGCAGAGTAGGTAACTCCAAGAGACCATCCCCTGCACAAAAACAGGGAGTAAACTGGCAACATCTATGTTATTGAAACTCTGGAAACTAGTCAAAGGTTTATAGCAACCAGATGAATGCTGAATCAAGAAAGAAAAAAAAACACGCTGCGTCTCTATAGGAAACCTTTGTGGCATTTTAGCTTATCCTTGCTCTCAAAGGATTGTGGTTGTGCCCTAGCTGGTTTGGCTCAGTGGATAGAGTGTTGGCCTGTGGATTGAAGGGTCCCAGGTTTGATTCCGGTCAAGGGCATGTATCTGGTTTGTGGGCTCCAGTGGGGAGTGTGCAGCCAATCAGTGATTCTCTCTCATCATTGATGTTTCTATCTTTCTCTTCCTCTCTGAAGTAAATTATATATATATATATATATATATATATATATATATATATATATATTTATATATTTATTTATTTATTTATTTATTTATTTTAATGAATTGTGGTTGTTTGGTTTGACCTGGCTGGTGGCTCCCCAAACTGTCACAAAGAACTTGCTTCTACTTGGCTCAGCTTGGAGCTCTCCCGGAGTGGACAGACAGCTACCTGGGCCGGGGAGTGGGGTGGTGCGCATGTTTTACAAACCTTTAAAGGCAAATGGGTTAGCCCACGGCTGTCAGAACGAGGGATACCAGGCAGGCATACACTGCACAAACAGAAGGCTTGGGAGGAAGGATGGGGAGCGGGGTGCCTTAGGAATAAGGGTTTTGAGAAGTTCCCGCATAGTTCTGGGAATCTAGAAGACACATGCCAGGGCAGGGTGTCTGCTCAGAGAAGACCAGAGAGGCTCTGCGCTCTCCCCTCCTGCTGATCTTCAGGCCGCACAGGCGGGGCGTGCAGCTAATGCAGAGTTGTAAACTGCTCGTCTGCAGAGACCGGGGTGTTTTCATGGTTTGGGTTCCAGGCATTTCAGGAAATTTCTGTTGAATCATTAGCTGACTATTAAGTTAGTAAAGTAGACACTTCAGTGGGCAGGCCTGACGAAGAATGCGCCTTTTAAAAATTAGTTTAAAAGTGTACTGAAAAACCAACGGGAGCCACGAGCATCAGCAGCAAACCCTGAGGAGCGAGGAGGGTCTGACTTCCAGAGTCGGCGCCTTGTGACACGCAAAACATCTGGTTTCCAGCGACAACAGAACAGTATGAAGCATGAACCCGAACACCGGGGAAGAGGAAATCGGGAGTGACCGCTTGGTGGGGACAAGGCTCCTTTCAGGGGTGATGGAATGTTCTGGAACTAGATAGTGGTGAAGGCTGCCCAGCACTGTAGACATAGAGGAAACCTCTGTATTGTACATTTTAAAATGGTTAAAATGGTGAATTTTATCATACCTAAAAAAAATACCAAAAAAAAAAGAAAAACAGCCCACAAAAACAACAGACTCTCCACAAAATGGATGTTTAAGCCGCATGCTGGGACTTGGCTTCAATACAGTTTTTAAACAGTCATTTTGCAACTTCTCTCTTTTGCCTTCAGACACACACCTCAGTATTCCAGATTGCCAGGTCCGTGAACCACATGAGCTGGTTTGTCATGGGAGGCCTGCTCCTGGGGGCATTGGCCACGGCCGGGTGGCAGGCTCAGATTGTCACATGAGGCACACGTTTTGTTCCCGTAACCCCACTCACCCCCCCCCACACACACACACAACATTTCCCAAGCACGACCCTGCTTTCCCCTTGCTGTCTCCCTCCCCCCACCTGCATTAGCAAAGGGCCTGCCCCAACCATTTTTTAAAATATATTTAATTGATTTTTTACAGAGCGGAAGGGAGAGGGATAGAAAGTCAGAAACATCGATGAGAGAGAAACATCGATCAGCTGCCTCTTGCACACCCGCTACTGGGGATGTGCCCACAACCAAGGTACATGCATGCCCTTGACTGGAATTGAACCCGGGACCTTTCAGTCTGCAGGCCAACGCTCTGTCCACTGAGCCAAACTGGTTTCAGCTGCCCCATCCATTTTGGACAGCTCCCTTACACTGTATCTAATGAACCCCCACATCTGGATATTTAACCTCCGAATCGGCTTTCAATTCTATTCACTTTCTTAGTCACCACGGCCCCCACCTCTGTTCCATGTGCCACCGCTGCTGATCGGTACTGTTGCCAGAGACTCCCAGCTGGTCTCACTCACCTCGTGCTCCTGACCCTTTTCAGTCTATTTTCCACACTCATTCCATTTGCATTTTTAAAATGCAAACCTAATTCTTTCACTCCCTCAGGTAAAGCCTTTAATTGGCTTCCCATTACTCTTAGAACAAAATCCTCAAGAGTTGAAATGGTCTGCAAAGCCGGGTGACATCCCTCTCACAACCCAAGACTGCTGGCTCCCAACTGCTAGCCTGCCTGCCTTCCTAATTGCCCCTAATCACTTCTGCCTACCAGCCTGATCACCCCTAGTCACTCCCCTGCCAGACTGATTAATGCCTAACTGCTCCCCTGCAGGCCTGGTCCCCCCCCTCAACTACTCTCCCTTGCAGGCCTGGGTCCCCCCCAACTGCCATTCCCTGCAGGCCCAATCACTCCCAACTGCCCTCCCCTGCTAGCCTGATTGCCCACAACTGCCCTCTCTTGCAGACCTGGTCCCTCTCAACTTTCCTCCCCTGCTGGCCATCTTGTGGTGCCATCATGTGTCCACATGGGGGCAGGATCTTTGACCACATGGGGGCAGCCATCTTTGTGTGTTGGAGTGATGGTCAATTTGCATATTACTCTTTCATTAGATAGTATATATATTAGTATATATATATATATATATATATATATATATATATATATGTTGATTTCAGAGGTAAGGAAGAGGGAAAGATAGAAACATGAGAGAGAATCATGGATTGGCTGCTTCCAGCAAGACCCACACTGGGACTCAAGCCCACAACCCGGGCATGTGCCCTTGAACAAAATCGAACCTGGGACCTTTCAGTTTGCAAGCTGATGCTCTGTCCAGTGAGCCAAGCCGGCTAAGGCCTCAGGTCTCTCTTTTGTGTGCCTCTTCCTCTTACAGCCTCTGCAATCCATTGTTCAGTGTTTTACTCCCCAGTAAAATGAGACCCCTGAGGGCAGGCCTGTCTGGTGTGGTGCTCTGGCCTCAGTACCAGTCACAGGGCCATGGGCACGGCAGGCGGCCACTACATATTTGTAGACTTAATATTATGGAATGCAACCAGGTCTCCCAGACAGCACCTTGCTAATCAGTTGGCACCTCAGTGAGCACGCGTTGACAGCCTGTCGGGAAAGAATGCACCAGTGTGCTTTGAGCTTCGTGCTCCTTATCACAGCAGCAGGGTGGGGCGATGGGAGTGGGCTGGTGCAGCCATCGCCAATGAGCCCTGTTCTGAGCCAGACAAGTATATTCAAGATCCCAAAGAACCGTGGGTGAGTAGTTCTTCATACACAGCAGTCTCAGGATAGCGGCATGCAGGCAGTGAATTACTCATGTGGTTCCACTTGACCTTCAATCAATTCAGGGTCTTTTTCTAGACTGTCATGTGCCCCAAGTGGCCACCTCCAGGACTTCAGGTCCTGGAATCCTCCCTGTTTTTCTCTTACCTCCTTTCCCACAGCCTCTGAGTCCTTTTCATTCTTTGTTCCTTCCATAGTCCCCACCCATCCCCGTCCACCTCAGAGCCCCATATCTTCTTGTGGTAGGTTGCCCTTTGCCAGTTGTCAATCATGCTGCTTTGTCCAAGTTCAGTGTTCAGAGGGGTCTAGAAGTGGTGAGGAAGAGGGGCAGACCTTCCCCGTGACCTGATCTCAGGGCAAGAGATGGGTCAACAGTCAGATTTTTCATCCTGCCAACTTAGGGGAGGCTGGGGGAAGGTCAATGGTGGGGGGGGGGGGGCGGAGGAGATATATGTACTAATATATGTAATATTTTAAACAATAAAAAAATAATTTTAAAAAAAGAAAGCACCTGTTTTCTGCTCTGCCTCTAGTCCTACTACCAAAGACCTCTTCTGTTATTTTAGCTTCAGGCTGTGCCAGGCAGGATTCCCCAAGGTGAGACAGAAAACCCATAGAGAGTGGGTACCAGAAGGAGCGGCAGCCGTGGGGAGAAGCGGGAGCTGTTATGGGAGATGGAGCGAGGCTCAAGACAACTTTCATTAACCTCACAGGCTTTCTGAGAACTTGACATAGTTCTGTTATTTCTTGCACATAAAAAAAAAAAAGTATCAGAGAGAGGTATTGCAAAGTTATTTCCATAAACTTTGAAACTAAGAATGATGTGCTGGCAATGACAGTGAGAAATGGACTCCTAACTCCTCCCTCATGTGCTTAAGCTTTCTCCACCAGACTGCAAAGGGCCAAACACACCTGGGTCAGACCACATGGTCAGCAATGAGTGAAGAGCATGTCTTAAAAGTGATGAGTTGGTCTGAGCGCCTGAACCTCCCAGCCTACATAGGCTGCATCCCGGGGAATGAGAAGACCCATGAATGAGGTGCATCAAACCATACCTTCAGAGGACCTCGGAGAAGGGGAGAGATGCCAGGTGATGAGAAGCAGGCTGCGTTTTTATGTCAGTTCAGATGATTAAGGTCATAGTTTGCGGGCATTGAATGTAAAGGAAGACATGACCATGGGACCTGCATGGGAACCCTAACCCCATTTCCTTCTGGGATGCTTGGATGGGAAAAGGAATTAGACAGCAGGTAGTACAACTGGGTTTCTGCAAAGTATCGGACATTGTGAACACCTAAGAGCAACCATGTAAAAACATCTGCTCCTGGCCATGGAGATCCAGGGACATTTCTCCGGGCTCTCACCTCAGCCTGCTCCTGTCCCCACACTGTCATCATTCAATCTAGTTGTCCGTGTACTGAGCCCATATCCTATATAATAAAAGCCTAATATGCAAATTAACCAAATGACAGAACAACTGGTGGAATGATCAATTGCTATGACATTAACTGACCAACAGGAGGCAGACTCTCAACTCAGGACTACCCCTAGTCTGCAGGCCCCAGGCCAGCCAAGGTGGGTGCCAGTGGGAGCTCTCTGATTGCCCCACCAGTTACCCTACAGAGGAAGGTGACCGGCAGCAGTGACAGGGTGTAGGGTGGGCAAGTAGGCAGCGCCAGGCTGACCAAGATGGAGGCCCCCTGGTCGCCCTGTGGGTTGCCCCATAGATTAGCCCTGATTGCTTGCTAGCACTAGGGACCCTACCTATGCACCAATTTCGTGCACTGGGCCTCTAGTTTTTTTATATTTCCCAAAGGGAATATTTGGTAAAATTAAGTAGTGATAAGCACAAGGTCCTGCACTTTGGTCTGAAAATCCAAAGCTGCCCATGGATGACTATAAAAGTCTGGTTCAGCGAGAGTGGCACTATGAATCCCTTAAGAGTTAATAATGATTTGCCGCATTCCGAAAGGATCCTTGTAGCAATCGGCTCTTTGATGGCTATCTCCACGCTGCTCCACCTCTGCTCCCCTTTGATACGAGTCTATTAATTTAATCACTGGATATCAAGGGATCTGCACACTGATCTCAATTCTGGTACAGACTGTTCCCATGGAGCCTCAACGTGAGTCGATTTCCTTTCCCAAGGGCAGGACAGGAGCACCTCTGTCTTGTGCATTTGTCATCCAACGACTAAGCCAAAGCCAAACAGCCAGGAATTCACACCAAAGGGAACAATGGACAGAAGCCACATCTAAAGGAACCCCTTGTGTCCCTAGCATTCCTGAGAGTTTGAAAGCACTTTTCATCCGTCTCACTTGATCCTCTTCTGCACAGTCCTCTGAGACAAGCCAGGCGGAGGTCTCCAGCTGACTGATGGGGAATCAAATAACCTGACATTCTTCCCTTTGCCTCCTTTCCTGCCGAGGCTCCCTGGCTTCTCAGTGTCAGAGCTGAGCCCTGAAGCCAAGTTGCAACTTCAAGTTCAACTCACATGGAACCATAGGGCATGTATGTGTGCACAAAATAAATCGTTAACAACCAGATAGCCTTATGAAAAGGAGTGCCCTGTGTGTTTGTTCAATCCAACAACCGTTAGCTACTGACAGTCACTGTTCACTGTGTAGGAGAGCTTATCCGTGTCAATCACTGCTCCCATTGAGGGAGTGGGGCCCTCTGGTCCTTCTCTCTCTGTGTGAGTTAGTTTGCGTTTGGATTTCTTGACCCCTTCCTCCCTAGCACTGTCCTGGTTTGTGACCTTTCCTTATTCCCCTCCCTGGCCAAGCCTAACGCTGGTCTTTCTGAGAACACCCATGTGCCAGGTTTGCAAAATAAACCTTCAAACTCTTCCTCGCCATTGTTTTAGATCAGTGCTCCTCAGAATGTGGTCACCAACCCAGCGACATTCTAGTCATTGGTGAACGAGCTATGCAGGCACGTTCCCAGGCACCAGCCTAGATCTACTCCATCAGAAAGTCTGGGGAAGGGGGTAGCCCAGAAATCTGTTGAAGTGGGGCAGAGTTTGCCCGTCCCAACTGCGCCTTTTGGGGGTGTTGATTACGTTAAGCTGGTTATTTTTCAGAACCAAAAGACTCAGGAGAAACCTCTAACCTTCCCTCTAAAAGGATTTAGATAGAGAACCTCCTCCAGAGAGGGCGCTGTCCTCACAGGTAACCACAGTGGAATGAAGGAGTGTGTGACGGGGAGGAAGGAGCAAGGCCCGCCCGGTCACTCGCCTCTCTTGTTAAAGATGGCCCAGCACACGCTCACTCCCCGTATGTTTGCTCTTGCGTGTCTGTGTGAATTGCCTTTGTGCCCTTTACATTATGAACTTCTTCCCTTTGCCCCTGCCCCCTCACCTTAGCTCCAGGTGGCATCTGAGCCGCAACTGCCCACTTGGTCCCTAGGTCCCATGTTCTTACAGAATCCCTGTGTCATTACATCTGATTCTTTTTCTCCTGTTAATCGGTCCCATGTCGATTTGATTATTAAACCAGCCAGAGCGGTAAGCGGAGAGGGGGCGAATTCCCTCCTCAGCACACAGGCTTATCAAGTTCTCCACGTGATTCTGATGCATGTTCAAGTTCCAGACCCACTGCTTAGAGAATTGGGACAGAAGCAGAATGACGTTCTTTTCCTGGTCCATTTCCTGCCCCTTCCTCCAAAGGCCAGGTCACACGCGGCTTCCTCTTGCCACCTGTCCTGCCTGCTTCCTTTGGCCTCACCCTCCATGCGCCACTCACTGGACTGGATCCCGCTTTGTACTGATTTTTCTTCCTTATCTCTGTGTTTGTCTTGGTTCTCACAGCCAACGATACGTGGCTGGACACGGGTACTCTCATGTGCAAGCCCAGCATTTACCCTGCTCTCAAAGCCCTCAGCAGGAGCAAGCATCACACACACACACACACACACACACACACACCTCCCTCCTCCTGTGATGTCATCAGGCTACAGTGCATGCTGGGCTTTTCCGTAGCCAGGACACACCATCTGTTCCAAGGCTGCCCTTGT
The DNA here is from genome assembly GCA_027563665.1 of Antrozous pallidus. NCBI lineage: Eukaryota > Metazoa > Chordata > Mammalia > Chiroptera > Vespertilionidae > Antrozous > Antrozous pallidus. The sequence continues at coordinate 89,394,964 of CM050518.1, read as the reverse complement.
CTGACTGCAGATTCTTCTGGGAGTCTCGGCTCTGCCCCTCCACTGACGCATCCTGCTCTCTCCCAAGGAATGTCTGTCATTCTCCTGCACATTATAACCTTGGCAGGGAGCCATCTTCCTGCCCTGTTTAAGGCACAGCTTTTCCTGCTCCTGCTGGAGGCATCATTTCAGTGTGTCACCCAGCCACCCTGACCACATTGCCCCACCAAGTGTTGTAGCTGCTTCTCCGATAACATCTCTTTCTTACGTAGCTCACGCTCTGTGTTTCATTCTGTCTCCTGCCTCTGCCAAAAGTCCAGGCATGTATCCTGAACAGGTGCATATCCCACTCTCTTAAGCTGCATCCTTCCTTTTCCGTCTGTTCACAGCCTCTGCCCAGGCATCACTGACATGATGTCCTCTTTGATGGGGTTTCCTGGCTCTCCCTCTCTGGTCACCCTTGGCTGGTGATAACTATGCAGATGTTGGGTCAGCTGTGGGTAGCCTGTCCAATTTCCCACGGTAACTTTCATCAAGTCAAATACAGTCATGTGCAGACCCAGGGTACTTAGGAAATGATGCTGCCTAAGAGATTAATGTATAGAAAATACCTATTCGGGGCAAAACGCTATTATGAAAACTTTACATATAATATTTCAATAGCATCCTATCTAATAAAAGAGTAATATGCAAGTTGACCACACCCCCACTATACCCACAAGCTACACCCACCAGCCATGCCCACCAGCCAATCAGGAGCAATATGCAAATTAACCCCCAACCAAGATGGCTGTGGCCACAAAGAACAGGAGGGAGGCTTGGGTTTCCCCGGCGATGGAGGAAGCCAAGCTTTTAGTAGCACTGGCCTGCCGTGGCCTCTGCTTAAGGCTACAAAGTTTCAATTATAGGAGATACATAAATTCCAAGAGAAATGGCTGCAGCCAAGGAACAAGCAGGAGGCTTGGCTCCACTCCAGGCTACAAAGTTTCAATTATAGAACATATATAAATTCCAGATACCAGGGTCTCTGCTTGGGTCACTGGGCGGCGTGGCAGGCCTGCAAACCACGACAGGCCCCTCGCCCAGGCCACCCCACACCCCAAGAAAACCCCCACCCTGATCCAGGACACCCCTCAGGGCAAACCAGCTGGCCCCCACCCATGCATCAGGCCTCTATCCTATCTAATAAAAGAGTAATATGCAGATTGACCATCACTCCAACACACAAGATGGCTGCCTCCATGTAGTCAAAGATCCTGCCCCCATGTGGACACAAGGTGGCCACCACAAGATGGCCAGCAGGGGAGGGCAGTTGGGAGAAACCAGTCCTGCAAGGGAGGGCAGTTGAGGGCAATCAAGCCTGCCGGGGAGGGCGGTTAGGGGTGACCAGGCCAACAGAGGAGGGAAGCTGGGGCCAATCAGGCCTGCAGGGAAGGGCATTTAGGGGGGACCAGACCAGCAGAAGAGGGAAGTTGGGGCCAAACAGGCTGGCAGGGGAGTGGTTAGAGGGTGATCAGGCTGGCAGGCAGAAGTGGTTAGGAGCAATCAGGAAAGCAGGAAGGCAAGCAGTTGGACCCAGCAGTCCTGGATTGTGAAAGGAATGTCTGACTGCCCTCGAGGCGTCTCAGATTGGAGAGGATGCAGGCTGGGCGGAGGGACACCCCTGCCCCCTGTGCACGAATTTTGTGCACTGGGCCTCCAGTTATATAATAACAGTAAATAGCTCTAACTGGTTTGGCTCAATGGATAAAGTGTCAGCCTTCGGACTGAAGGGTCCCATTTTTGATTCCAGTCAAGGGCATGTACCTTGGTTGCAGACACATCCCCAGTGGGGGGCGGGGAGGTGTGTAGGAGGCAGCTGATGGATGTTACTAATACTCTATCCCTCTCCCTTCCTCTCTGTGATAAATCAATAAAATGTGTTTAAAAAAAATAAAATAAAATAGTCAATATTAAAAAAAAACAAAACAGTAAATAAATAAATCTTACCAATATATAATTTTAACAGGTGCCAGTTGGGACAAAGAGTTAGAAACATCAATCAGCTGCCTCCTGCACACCCCTTACTAAGGATATGCCCGCAACCAAGGTACATGCTCTTGACCGGAATCGAACCTGGGACCTTTCAGTCCGCAGGCCAATGCTCTACCCACTGAGCAAGACCAGTTAGGGCTTAGTTATTTCCTTCTTTTCAGTGTTGAGAATTTAGCTTCTGGTGACTTCACCAGTTTTGGCTTCAGTGTTTTGTTTTCAAAGACGTGCTTGGCAGCAGACACCTACAGGGTGTCCAAAGAGAACATCGTTATTTTGGAAATTAAGAGCAGTGTCAGGAAGGATTCTTCAGTGAGTTCGTAGAGAGGATTTTCTAGAAGTTCTGTGCTGTGCCAAAAAGTACCAGGTGAAAAGGCAGTCTGGCCTGGGTGGCTGATGGCCACGTCATCACATGCTCCAACACACGCTGGTACCCCAGGTCCCCTGGAGAGGAAATTCTTCTGTAGGCCTTTAGATGCTTTAGAAGACTCAATTCCTAGTTAATATGTATGCTGGTAATTTTTTTTTCATCGGCTCTTTCGATAACTTTCAGGACAACTGCGTCCATTTCGAAGTCTTAGGGGTCCAACTTACGAAGTATCCCGCTAAGACTGATGACCCAGTCTCTGGTGCTCGTCAACAAAGGCACCATATCCAGGGCTTTGGCCTGGCTGGTTTCTTTAACTTGAGGCTTGACCTTAAGGACTGAGCACCCTACTCTTCAAAGAGCACATGTTCATGGGAAGAGAGGTTGATATGTAGATTTTGATATGGCTGCCTACAGAGCGACTATGGAGGGAGCCACGCATGAGTTCGGACCCCTCCCTCCAGCGCTTTCTCACAAGGAACTGTTGGTAATCGTAGATCGGGGCAGCCAAAGCCATGTCCTGTTGGGCCCGGTCTGGGGGCTCTCTGTTGTGTCCGACACCACGTGGACCTACACCATGACCGTCTGAGACGCCTCTTTCACACACCAATAGTGTGTTTCTCACTAAAATATGTGAATAAACTTCCCTTTAACCTCGGGTTTTATCGCGTGGTTTCCACGAAGGCTGTTGCCACCACTAGCTTCCGGGAGAAGCTGCTGCCTGGGCCACGACAAACATCGCCGCGAGTGCGTCTTGGTTGTCTGATGTGGATGCTTTGTGTCTGTGTTCTCTGCTGGCTGCGTCCTCTCTGTGGGCCGGAATTTTTCCACCCGTGGTGGAAATGAGTTAAGTGTTTTAAATCTCTCCTGAGGAGAAGAATAATTTCCTGGGTTGGAGAGGGACCCCCAGTTACTCAGTTCTATGACACGTTCTGTGAAATATCATTGAATGTCCTCCTGGGTGGCAATAGGGAAATATTGCTTAATTACTACTTGTCCAACATTATAAGGACTCTACTGGATTCCTCACTAAGAGGTATGACTGACTCTATTATTTAGATGAAGAACTGAAGATGTTATGTGATTTGTCCAAGATGACCCAGCTCATGTGAGGCAGATCACAATCCAAATCCACGTTCCTTCTACTCAGACGCGAGGTTCCAAGCCTGGGTAAGGGGAGGCCTCACTCTGTTTTTCCATCATCTGAGCTCATCCTGAACTACTGCCCTTGGACAGCCAGCCCCGCCTGGACCATGTTTACCTGGACCTCATCATTTCAGTGTTCCTTCTACATGTGAGGTTCTCAGCTGATTTACTCATTGGGTAGCATGGAGGTTAATTGCATAGAGTGAAACAAAGCTCTGTAGGTTGAAATCCAAGTCTGCTATCCTATATAATAAAAGAGAAACATGCAAATTTGACCATTCCTTGGCTCCTGATTGGCTATGCTACCAGCCAATCAGGAGCAGGGGCGGGACCAAGGGGTGGAGATGAATCAGTGGTGGCAGTGGCGAGTGCCCAGCCCCCAGGGTGCTGTGAGGGGAAGTGGCTGCAGCAGCAGCGATGGTGGTGGTGGTGTCAGGGAGTGCCCGGCCACTCAGACGCTGTGAGTGGAAGTGGTGGCAAGTGCCCAGCCCCCAGGGCTGGGTGGTCACAGGCAGCCAGGGCTGAGCTGAGCAGGGTGATGGCTGGGTGCCCAAGGCCTAAAGCCTTGGGAAGACTGGGGGTGAGCCATCATTTGGACATCCCCTGAGGGCTCCCAGTATGTGAGAGGGGGCAGGTTGAGTTGAGGGACTACTCACCGCCAGTGCATGAATTTCATGCATCAGGCCCCTAGTTTATTTATATTTGATCAAGCAATGTGAACTTGGGCAGGCTAATCCCCTTCTCTGGGCTTCTGTTTCCTCTTTTGTAAAATGGCAACATAAAGAAAAGAAAAAAAACAAAATATAATAATAGACTACCTACCTACACGTTTCAGATTATGAACTGTGAACACCTTATATAGTGAAAGCACTTAGAAAAGCTGTTATATGGATCCTAGAGGCACTTTGCAGGAAGATTCCTGCAATAGGGCTTCCTGAGGCGGTCTCTGCCTGGCCTGCTTCCCTCACTTCTCCCCCTACCCACCTGCTCCCTCCCTTCTCTGCAGCCCCTCTTGCTTGCTTCTCGGCAGCTTCGATCCCTTCTGTAGCACTTGACTTCCTTCTATGCTGTCTTCAGTCTTCTCTGTGCCTGGATATACAAATTAACCGCCATCTTGGTTGGGTCAATTTGCTCTTGATTGGCTGGTGGGTGTGGCTTGTGGGCATAGCAGAGGTCTGGTCAATTTGCATGTCTCTCTTTTATTAGATAGGATATGTGCTATTATTTGTAATGCATTTTCATCATTTCTCCCCCTTACCTTCCTGCCCTCCGTGCCTTCTCTTCTGCTCCAGGTTCTCCATTTCCTCCTCCTTGTGCTCACTCATTTGCCTGTTCTATCCACAGCATCTTCCACCCAATTACTCCTGAGTGGACTTGATTCTGACTCTTTGTAATTGTGAATTGCCTGTTTACTTCTGGATCAAAATACTCTTTGCCAATGACAGTAGACCCAAGTGGCATGGACCCCAGACAGGATGGAGAAACAGAAGACCTCAGTTCAGGCCTGAGCTCTGCCGCTTAGAGATGCTAGATCTTGGATGACATGTTGAACATCCTCAGCCTCTAACCTCAAGAGGAGGTAAAAATGTCTCATTACCTGAGATGGGTTGCTCAGCCTCTCTGCCCCATGGCAACTCCTCCTTGCACATCTGTTTAACCAACGATGAATAGTGGCCTTCTGAATAGCATGCCTCGGCCCAACCCCTCCCCCACGGGATCTGCTGGGTTCCATGAAGGCTCTGACACATGGCAGCGAGAAAGTCTGGGGAAAGAGAGCCTGCCTCACATTACACTGCTGAAACCCCGCACGCCAATGCCGCTCCTCGAGAGCCTCACTCATGGGGAGTGTGTTACCATTCTCTATTCCCGACCTCCAGCGGGCTCCCTGCAGGGACTCACAGGCATGGCGTTTGAGAGGCAGGGAGGAAACCAGAACTTTGAATTAAATTGCCTACCACACTGATATCCCTGGAGGAGTTCATTCTAATTTCCATTTCCTTAACATCCAGCGAAAATTTGAAATCTGCTTTTATGCACTTTCCGAAGAGGAGAGGTGCTATTCTTCTTACCTGGGCTGCCCCGCTGGGCTGCCCTTACATTAGGGAACCATTTCCTTTTGTTCAGCACCTGCCTTCCTGGGGCCACCTGCCTCTGCCTGCAGGGCATGGGCTCCTGGGGCTCTGTGACTGTGGGCAGGGCCACTCGGCGATTTTCCTCCTTTGCTCTTTATTTATTGCCATGGATATCTTCCAATTAAGCTTCATCCGTGGAATGACACTGAGCCTCCTGAGTTTCCCAGAAAAAAAAACACACGGCTCTTTCTTAGGAATGTATCTATGAGACTGCTCCGTTGGAAGGTGTAATGTGATTGGTTACAGCACTTTCTGGTGGTTTTAGAATTAAGCCATGCCATGAGGTGCAAGGTCACCGCATGCATGCATTGATGGCTGCATGCGGAGCCCGGGGGAGACACCGACCATGGACCGGACTTCGCAGCCTTGGCGCTCAGGGCTACAGTGGGGCCAGTTGAAGGAGGACAAGGATGAGAAGGGGAGATGTGACAACTTGAGTTTGGTGGTTTTCTTTAGCAGCCAAGAGAGGTGTGAGAGTATGTTCATTGTTCAGGGACAGTATAGGAGGCCGCAGTGATGGGCGAGGAGGAAGAATGGGAGCCAGAAGCTAGTGGAGCCCCCAGCTTTCACAAGTGGAAATAGGGCACCCAGTTCCCACCAAAGAGATCAAACAAAAGCCTTCAACCTTTGCATCTTGCCCTTAATGATCTCAACAAAATGTTGCATTCAGTGCAATTAGCCACACAATTGGGTGGCTAAATTGGGAGTGGAGGTGAGGACGGGGTAGAATAATAGGTATGAAATAGTCACAGGACACTCTGACTGCAGTGTATTTTCAAATTGTCCACATGGTTCCCCATTTCTGAAGCTAATTATTGTTCCTTATTCCCTCTTTTCTTCCCAGCTAAACGTGTCTCATCATCATGCGGTTCATCGCTGGAGCCCAGGCTCACTGGCTACAGCTCAACAAACTTACTCAGACTAACTTTGCCCCGAAAACGAGGTCTTTCATAGCGCAGAGGACGGGATTTTCTACAACTGACATGCAATCCCGCCCAACACAAGGATTCCTTTTTCTTGTTTCATCAGGGAACTCATGCGGAACAGGCCTGTCTGCATCAACCAAGCGTGTGGTTCTCCAGTGCGGTTTTTGGACCAGAAGCGTCAGTATCACCTCAAAACCTGGTGGGAATGCAAAGTCTGGAGCCCACCCATTTTCCAGCATTAGGAGCTCTGGCGGGAGGGAGGAGGAGGACCCAGCAATGTGTGACACATTCCCAGTGATTCTGACGCACGCTGAAGTCCTAGTCTCTGTTTCCAAGTATCTTCCAAATATGCTCTGTTGCACTAAGTTGTTTTGGCAACACAGAAAGCTGAGAGAGGTGGGGAGGGGCAGTGACTGAACATGAGACCCTCTCCTGAGAATTTCCTTCTTTGAAGATTCACAGGCTGGATGTTGTGTATGTGTGCTTTTTTTGTTTGTTTGTTTGTTTTTGTTGTGTGTGTGTGTTTTAATGTCATATACTGCAATGTGTTAGAAGGGGCTCTGAGAGTCATCCACTCTGAGGTCTAGTCTCAATGTGGTGACCCAACAGCAATGGAACATAGAGCAAGTCACAGCTTCCCTCTGCTCCTCAGTTTCTCCTCTGTAAATGTCAGGCAATAGAAATGGACTGTCCTCTCTTATGCTAACACCCTTTCACTCCTATCTCTTTTGCATGTAGAATTGCCAGATTTAGCAAATAAAAGTACTCCCAGTGTTTAAAAGTATATGCCCTATGAAATTTGAACATTAGCAAAATAATTTTAGGGTACATATATATATACTAATTATATGTTTATATACTAATTAGAGGCCTAGTGCATGAAAATTCATGCACTGGAAGGGGGTGTCTCTCAGCCCCGCCTGCCCCTCTCACAGTCCAGGAGCCCTCAGGGGTAGGAGGAGACCCTGCAATGTGTTAGACCCTTGCAATCAGGGGAAGGCAATGCCTCCATCACACCTCTGCTGCTGCCACTTCTGGCAGTGCAAGCCTCAGCCAGCCTTGGTTACCTGGGCCTGGGATGGCCCTGGGCAACTGGGAGGCTGAGGGGACTGAGCGCTGCAATCTTGTGGCTGTGGGTGCTGCCATCTTTGAGGGCATGGCAGTCAATTAGCATATCCTCTCCTTATTGGCTGTGGGTGCCTCCATTCTTGACGGCCAATTAGCATATTACCTTCTTATTGGCTATGGGCTTTGTGACAGTGAAAGGGTCAATTAGCATATTCCCTCTTTGTTAGATAGGATATATACGTTATTAACATATAGACAAATACATTTTAGCACTTATGTACATGCACACACATATGCATACAACATACTTATACTAAAACATTTCTGTTGTTTTTCTGATATTCACATATTACTGAGCGTCCTGTGTTTGTATTGGCTAAATTGAGCAACTCTGTTTGAATGTCAATTTTAATCAAAGGTTACCTCAACTGGGAGAATCTAATCTAAATCTCTCCCAGGAGGGAAAGAACACTGTAGCCTGGGAGAGGAGGGGATAAGGCTGAAGGGGGGTAGCAGAAGAAGTTCTGGGTTGGGGGGATTAAGAGATACAAAATTTGACCCTGACCCATCTCGAATAAGTCACTTCCCTTTGCTGGGGCTCAGTGTTATTCTCCACAATGAGAGACATGGACTAAATTATAGCTAAAGCCCTATCCAGCTCCAAATGTCTGTGAGTATTCTTTTTGGCTTTTTCTTTGGATTTGTGAAAGCATTTCACTGTCTTTTTGCTGATGTTTCAATTGTGGGAAAAGTGGATTAATCATGTGAAATTTAGAAAAATAAGTATTCTTATGAACACTTATGAGATGTGCTCCTTGAAAATGGCTTAGACATCAGAAAATGGTTTCACTGGGGTGATGGACTCTAACTTAATATGTTAAAAGCCTTTATCACATCTACTGTAAAAGCCTCATAATCTAGTTGTCAGAATTTATTTAACACTTAACACCTGAATTACTTTAAATATCATGAGTAATGCTATAATGACCAGTCTTTAGAGCTAAAGCTTTTCACATGTCCCTGGTTCCTGATTATTTCCTTAGATACACTCTCTGGAGAGGGTTCATAGTGTCAAAGGTGAAGGTCTCTGGGGGAAGGATACCTCTCCCCTTAACTCCCCATGTCACCCTCCACTCTCCGTACCCCACCCCACACTCCCTCATCTCACCCAAGGAGGTCAAGGGGGATCTGCAGCCATCAGATTCCAAGTCACTGAGGGGCCTTGTTTTCTGAGTCAGCACAAGTAGCTGGGGTGCAGGTGGGGAGGTTCCCACCCCGCTCTCTTGAAACTGCTCTCTCCACCTGAAACTGGGCCCAGGGGTACTGCTCACCAAAAATGGGCTAGCAGTAGGTTTAGGTGGCCCCATTCTCCTCCTCTCCTTCTCTGACTCCAACAGGGGCAGCAGTTAGTTCCTTGGCTCAGGACAGGGTTGAGGCCCCAGCTGCAGCAGCTGAGAGCCTGCTTTGGTTCAAGGACATTCGAGCCCAATCGCTTTGAGAGAAAAAAGGAGCGCTCCATGGGATCCAGCACAACATGGGAGTTCCAGCGTTGGACTTGGATGTAAAGCCCCTTCGAAGAGTAAGGAGTGGCCTGTGCTGGCAGGGCCTCCTCTGTGCACTTCTCTCCTGTGGGAGGGGAAAAGGAAGGTGTCTGGGCTAGGGCAACATCCGTCCACATCTGGGTCCCCTGGCCTAATGCACAATCAGACATCTCCAACAGAGTGGTTTTAAGGCTGTTCATATGTTTCCCTAAGTTCTATGTTGAACATTTATTATTTTATAAATAGAAAATGTCATTATTTTTAAAAGACTTGTAATTACTGTTCCTTTTCCCAACTATGCATGTTTGGGGTAACCAGAAAGCAACCCATTACTCCTTGATTGGCTTGCTTTGTGTAACAGATTGAGTATCCTATATAATAAAAGGCTAATATGCAAACTGTCCCCTCGACTGGTAGTTTGATTGGGAGTTTGACCAGGGGGAGGGGCCAGCCAGACAACTGCCCATGGCTCCTCCCCATCCAACCCCGCCCCCAATTGGCCCAATCAGGGTGGGCTGGCTGGACCCCACCCATGCACGAATTCATGCACCAGGCCTCTAATATCTATATATATAAAAGCCTAAGTGACCGTTATGGTGGAACAACCAGTTGATATGATGTGCACTGAACAGGCTGGCAGGTGCGAGGTTAGGGGTGAGCAGGCAGGCTGGCAGGCAAGCAGTTAGGGGAAAGTGGTGCCAGGCTGCGAGAGGGATGTTCAATTGCTGGATGTCCAACTCCAGGGATCTGGCCTAAACCACCAGTCAGACATTCCCCGCGGAGTCCCAGATTGCGAGGGCACAAGCTGGCTGAGGGACGCCCATGCACAAATTTTGTGCACCGGGCCTCTAGTAGTTAATAATTGGACTGATCATATTCAGATAAAACAATGTATAAAGAGGACATGGCTGGTCTTAGGACTGAAACTGAGAGGAAAAAAGAGGCAAGCCTGAGGAAAAGACACATGCAGAACAAAACAGAGGAGGAGCAAAGAGTAGACTCTGTCTCGGGGGCGGGGGGGCTGGTCACAGCTGCCGCACAGTCGCTGCTGGATGTTCCAGAATAAAAGGCCGGGAATCCAAGGTGGAGCCAAGAGCCAGCATGTGGCCCCAGACTCAGCCATTCTCCTTAGAAAATGGGTAAGAAGCTTGCTCTGAAATCATTTGCATTTTTTGTATGGTATACCAAGAACTTTAATTAAAGGCTAAGATTGGGAAAACATGTATAAATACTATCTTTAAGCGTGCATTTATTTAGATTATTATAGTTTTGTTGGTTTTTTTGGTAAAGACCTTGTAAAGAGCAGTTTTAGGTTCACAGCAAAATGGAGAGGAAGGCACAGAGATTTCCCATATACCTCCTGCCTCCACACATGCACAGCCTCCCCCAATATCACCATCCCCCACCAGAGTGGGCATTTGTTACAGCTGATGAACCTACATGGACACATCATAGCCCCCAAAGCCCAGACGCTACCTTAGGGTTCACTTATTGTACGGATTTGGACAAAGGTCTGATGATATGAGTCTCACGATAACATCATTCAGAGTATTTTCCCTGCTCTGATCACTTTGCATTTTTACTGTGCTATAATAGAGTGGCCTTCTCCACTCTACTGTAAAAATATCTGCCCTGTCACCTCAGTCTGAAAAACAAATGCATGGTTGAGGCCTGGAGAAAATCTAACCGGAGTGCTGACATGCTGATGGCAGAGAGAGGTAACTGGAGGGTGTGAGCCAGCAGGAGGGTGGGGAGATACTGGGTACCTGCAGCTCGTCACTGAGACTAGTCCTCTCCAGGGTTCTGGTCTGTGGCTCACAGAGGAAGTACTCTGTTAAATCAAGAGCCTCTGGGCAGTAACCACTGAAATTTACCTGAAAGTCTCGATGCAGAGTTTGTTCATGGCATAGAAACTGGAAGTTAATGGGTTTGGGCCCCTTGGAATGCTTGGGAAAAAAAATTAACAATCAGAAACGGTTAAAGGGATTCCCAACGTTGTGTTTGTTTAGACATTGCCAGATCATCCATTGGTAAACAAAGGACATTCAGGGTTCAGTGATTCTTTCCTCAGGCACATTGCTAAATCAAACAGTCATTAACCAAAGAAGTACATTTCTTTATCTCTATTGTCTAAATATCATCACCCCAGATATTAGCATTTGTTTGCATAATGATGTACTCTGAATAAGACCATGGATATAAATTGTTTCTTTTATTTTTATTTTTTTTAAATATATATTTTATTAATTTGTTTTTTACAGAGAGGAAGATAGAGGGATAGAGTTAGAAACAGCGATCAGCTAGCTGCCTCCTGCACACCCCCGGAATCAAACCTGGGACCCTTCAGTCCTCAGGCCGATTCCCTATCCACTGTGCCAAATCCATTAGGGCAGTGGTGGGCAAACTCATTAGTCATCAGAGCCAAATATCAACAGTTCAACGATTGAAATTTCTTTTGAGAGCCAAATTTTTTAAACTTAAACTTCTTCTAGTGCCACTTCAAAATAGACTCGCCCAGGCTGTGGTATTTTGTGGAAGGGCCACACTCAAGGGGCCAAAGAGCCACATGTGGCTCGCGATCCTCAGTTTGCCAACCATTGGGTTAGGGCATAAATGTTTCTTTTAACCTTCTCAAAGGTCTTATGATGTCAGAAATACTAGTACAGGGTTGTCATCCTCTTTGCATACAAGGAAGTTGAGGGTTCGAGGTTACACTGCAAGTTTAGTGGCTGAGACCCAAACGTGGAACCTCACACTCCTGGTCTGCAGTCTGTGCATTGCTGAGGTGACCTAATCCAGGACACACTCAACTCTTACGGTGGTTGAAAGCACTGACCTTGAATAATATTTGTTTTAAACACAGCCTTAGACAAGAAGTGTCATAACAGAAATGAATTAAAGATGTTCAACTACAATGCTTGTGGAGACTGAGCCACTTTCCTACCATGATAGACTGAAATGATTAGAACTTCTTAGGCTCAAAGAGGCCGACTGAAGGGGACTGATGAAGGGAACTTGGCTTTCATTTCAACATTAGGAACTAGAAAGACCTCTGTGAAGTCTGGGCAATGTTGTTTTAGGACAAGCACCAATAGAGGGTCATATGATTCATAACTGGGCCAGGTAGCCCTGCCTGTTAAGAGCTGCAGAAGGTTTTTCAAATGCTCACTCTGCAAAGCATAGAAAGCCTAAATTCTTACCCCAAATTCTTGCCAAAGGCTTGTGTGCTGATGTCCACCTCTGGCTCTAATTTCTTTCTTCTAACGAATTGCTTCAGTTTATGAACTTCACACTATTCTGTGCTGGGTCCATCTCTGATTTCCTTCACCCTTCTCCTACCCAGAAAACAACAAGAAATAAACATAGCCTGAGTATAAAGGCCTTTAGATAGAAACTAGAAGCCTGATGCATGAAAATCGTGCAAGAGGCTCAGCCTCTGCGAACGCCTCTGCCTCAGCCCTCACAGCCCCGGCTTCGTCCGGAAGGATGTCCGGTCTAATTAGCCTGTTACGCTTTTATTATATAGGATGTCTCAGAAAACCAAAGATATTTACATTGCAGTAACTCAAACAAGTATAAATGGTGTATTAGAACCTCCCTCTTCCTAACAGACATTTTGACCACTATGCCTCCAGATTTTTCACTGACCAGACTCCCTACACACAAGGCTTGGTGCCAGCTAGCTGGCTCTCTCTTTCCCCTTCAGTCTCTCTCTCTTTTTTTTAAATATATATATATATATATATATATATATATATATATATATATATATTATTGAATTTTCACAGAGAGGAAGGGAGAGGGATAGAAAGTCAGAAACATCAATGAGAGAGAAACATCGATCAGCTGCCTCCTGCTGGAGATGTGCCCACAGCCAAGGTACATGCCCCTGACCAGAATCGAACCCAGGACCTTTCAGTCCGCAGGCTGACGCTCTATCCACTGAGCAACACTGGTTTCAGCCAGTCTCTCTTTCTTACACCACCTCCCCAATACTGTTCCCAGGAAGTACAAATTCTTGTTATTTATTGACTGGCACTTCAATTCTCTTCAGCTCCTATTGCCAGTACCAGGCCCACATCAAAACTCATCATGATGCTCAGTTGGAAAATAGGACTCATTGGCATATTAGCCCAGAAGACTGGCAAAGACTCTGCTATGTCTGACTTTCAAGGCATCTACATTCCTTGGAAGCAGTTGTGACTTTTGAAAAGCCTTTCCCTCCTTTCTTAACAATATTATTTTTCTCAAAATAGTAAGGGTACCAAAGGTCTTAGATGTAAAAAGTTGGGAGCTAATGATTACCCTGAGTATCTCTAAGGTTCACACATATGGTCCTCAGGACATGGCCTGCTGAAGCTATTTCCAGAGGCTGCCTCTGAGATCCATGGACCATAGGATTCTCTCAACATGGCTTCTTTATCCTAACCTTGTCATAGGACCTACATGTGAGGAGGAAGAGCACAGGGTGGTTTCTTTTCGTCTTGTTTGGCAAATGGTCCTCAAGATATAATGGACCCTCCCAACCTATTAGGGAATAGTCAGAAGTCAGCTGTACATTCAGAGAATAGGTATGAAAGGAGACCAAAGGGGCAAGGGGGGTGGGGGGAGTGAGGGACTTCATGTCCATTTATCACACAAGACCCTTTGCTTTTTATTTCATGATAGTATTTGAAAAGAAAATTCCTGTTATTTCATTTTCTTTCTTTTTGCTGAGTTTTACAAGTGTGAGAATATTAATGAGAAAAGGGAAGAATTTATTTAAGCAGGAAATGCCTGGAATAAACTGTCATCTAGAAATATTAAACCAAGGAAACTTACACTGCTAACTTGAACATTTTAGTTTTTAAGTTTCTTAATCTCAGTCCAAGAGCTTATTTATATGCAATATTTGAGACATTAAGTAAATAGGTTAAGTTGGGACTCAGGGCCTTTATTTAATCCAGTCTGTTTCTCCCAGTTAAGCTATACACTAACAGAAATCATATTAATATTATCAACTCCAATGCATTTATTGACTTTGTCAGTAAAATTAGTAGAATCTTTTTCTAATGTTCAGTGCTTCTGATTATTGTGATTATAGCTGACTGGTTTGAGTGCTTTCTAGGAGAAGAGGTGGATACTTTACATAGGCTGCTTTGTTTTTTAACTTTTCATTATGGAAATTTTCAAACTCACACAAATATAGAACACCCCCTTGTACAAATACATCAAATTTCTGTTATTATTTTTTCATGCATTCCCCTTAACATTTGTAATGAAAGAGGGAGAGGGAGAGTGGGGGATGTCCCTGACCGGGAATTGAACCCACAACCTTTTGGTATCCAGGATTTTGCTCCAACCGACTGAGCCATTTTTTAAAAAGTACAACTGCCATATTCCCCATGATTTAGATCTAAAGTAAATCTAAGGGAGAAAAAAATCTAAAATTAGATTGATTTATTCTTAATGAAGTTGGACTGGCTCTTTATGGCCATCATTTTTCCTACGTTCCCATGAACCATTCATTAAATCATCTCTTTTGCAATTTACTGGGGATCAACTTCCCTGTGTTTTCCATGGTCAACTATCTGTGGTAGATTGGATTGTTGTTAGTAATTCTCCACTTACCTGTATGAGAATAATGTGGCCTTTCCCTTCCTTTGTGATGGTATAGGATTTCCAGATTCTATTTCCCTGCAGCACTGACATTGCACGAGGCCACGTGGCTGCTCTGGCCAATGGGGAAAAGGCAGGTGGAAGAGACTGCGGTAAGTGCAAGCCCAATGCCTAAAAGGCATTATATGTCCACTCACTCCTCTGGTACTGCCATTCACCAGGAAAATCATCCATCCCGGGGATTGCTGGTCTGATAGGATGAAAGACATGGAGCTGCCCGAGCCTGATCCACACAGCCTGAAGCAGAGCTGCCCCAGAGGCCTGCACGTCTGGCAGGGAGAAAAACACAAGTTTGTTGTAAGCCACCAAGATGTTGAGGTTTTTTGCTATGCAGAAAAAATGAATACACTCTCTTTTTAGAAAACTGGACCAAGCTAGTCCATCTACAGCCTTTCAGCATTTCCAGTGTTCTTCGTGAATTCTTAAAGATTACAAATAGTTTATGCATATCATGGAATATTATTCATCCTTAAAAGGGAAGGAATTTCTTTTTGATAGTAGCCATCCCTATGGGTGTCAGGTGGGATCTCCTGGTGATTTTGATTTGCATTGATTATTAAGGATGTTGAGCATCTTTTTTATATACCTCTTGTCATTTAACCATGGTGGACTTTTTGAAGTGATGAAAATGTCCTATACTTTGATGTATGGTGGCAGTTCACAACTGTGTCCATTGATCAAAACCTCAAATGGGTGAGTATTACTATATGCAAATGTACTTCAATTCATCTGAATATTGTTAAAAAGTAATGCAATTCTGATACCTACCATGAATCGTAAAGACATTATGGTGAATGAAATAAGCCAGTCACACACACACACACACACACACACACACACAAAATATTGTATGATCCCACTTATATGAGGTCCTGGAATAGTCAAAGTCATAGAGACAGAGGTAGAATGGTGATTGCCATGAGCTAGATGAAGGAGGGTATGGGAGTTGCTTCCTGGGTAGAGAGTTTCAGTTTGAAAAGATAACACATTCTGGAGATGGATGGTGGTGATATTTGCACAATTTGAATGTATCTAATACCACTGAATTACATACTTAAAGTGTTAAAATAATCAATGCTATATTGTGTATTTTTAAATCACATATTCATACATAGTGAAGCATTTGTTTGGGTTCTCAGAAAAGCAGATTTTTGAGACAAGGGCTTAGGTTTAGGTCATCTATTTGGGAGGTGAAGCCAAGAAGCTCAACTGTGGAAATGGGGAAAGAGAGTCAAGGAAAGCAAACCGCCAATACGAGGGAGCATTCGTGAGCGGCTCAGCAGTGGGCAGCTGCTATCTGATCCTGAGCAACTGCGTGACCATGAATGATCACAGCCTCTCCCTGTAGGGCGGGAAGGTTGCCAGATCTATCGCTGACTCCCGTTCTACAGTGGGGGAGACTTGCCTCTGGGGGTATTAACTCCCCTCCCACTTTCTGAGTTATTCCTGAGAGTCATCACGTGATGTCCAGTGGTGACTGAGAAAGCCATTACACAGACAGATGAGAGGGTTGGGTGCTTGAGGTGAGAGTTAGCTGCAAGCTCAGGTGGGTCCCTGGGACAAGAGTTAAGGCATCATAGCAGTCAGCAGCTGTGTATCACTGCAGGTTGCCCAGGACCAAACCAGAGAGGGTGGAACCTGCATTCCCACCATGTGTTCACCATCCAGATACCATTGCTGACATGTACACATAAGGAACTATTTGACATTGAAACTGGGACTCAGAACTGTTGGACATGGAAACTGAGATTCAAATATTTTTTGTTCTTATATGTTTATTTCTAGTATGCAGAGGCAAGATTTTTTTTAAAGAAAAGAAATGGGGGGAAAATTGATACAGAGGCAAAGAAACATTGAACAGACTGTCAAACTACACTGGGAAGGCAGGGGAGGTTGTGGGGCGGGGGCTGTAAGAGATCAACTGAAGGACTTGTATGCATGCATATAAGCATAACCAATGGATACAAGACACTGGGGGTGGGGGCAGGTGAGGGCATGTGCTGGGGGGTGGGGGAGACTGGGGGGAGGTCTATGGAGGAGGGGGGAAGTAAACATATGTACTACTATTTGTAATACTTTAAGCAATAAAATAAAATAAAAAATAAAGAGTTAAGGCATCAACAATATCCTAGAATGGAATGTTGTTCTTAGCTGCCTGGGGGTAATTATGCTGGACAACTAGAAGCTCTAACATCTCATCTATCTTGGGCTTTAGGCACCAAGGCACTGTTTATTCCATTTGTTCCGATTTGATCTTCCCATCTCCTTGATGAACATGTTGGAAAGGGGGAAGAGCTATGAGTTATTCCCATCTCTCGTTCATGTAATGTCATCTACCTCAAGCAACTGGATCCTCTTCTCCCACTAACTTAGACTAAGAAGTTCAAAATGCTTCATGTTTTTGTGGTTTTTCTTTTTCCTCCCAATTTCATCACCCCATCACTGCCACTCATTTCCATAAGCAAGAGGGACCATTTAGAAAGTTCAAGTTGCTAATTCCAGTCTGTTCCGACAGCAACGGTCAAAGCCTTGTGTGTGTGTGCGCGTGCCAGAAAATACTAAAAGTTCTTGAGAATCCTCAAAGTTCGCCCCATTAGACAGACTTGGCTTCATGGAATTTTCAAGTTTCGGATTTGGCTTCACTGATCTCACAGGGGGAGGGAAGGTCCTCACTCGGGAAGACCGTCCCGAGGTTACACTCTCCGGTGGGGGTCCATTGAGCAGGTTGGCCACTAATGGGAAGGGGGTGAGACAAACGTTTTTCAATGAACCTTCCACAATAACAACTTGTTCTTTAAATTCAGAAGCCAAGAAACTTTGAATAGACTCGGTTTAGAGGAACTGGGTTGTTGTTTTTTAAATTCAAGTGGAGCAATTCTTATTCGGTCAGAACCAAAATCCTGTCTAACTTTATTTGCATCACAGTCGTTGGCACCGGCCTGGTGATGAAAATAAAAGAGCCTTGTGAAGGTCTGGGAATAAAAACAACAGACAAAGGAGTAAAGGAAAAAGAAGAGTGAAAGGAAACAGCCAGGGGGAAGAGAGGGCTGGGGGGGAAGCCGGAGAGAGGCAAGGGGGTGGGGAGAGAGCACCCTCAGGGAACATGTGCATGGAAGTTGCCTTAAAGAAGAACTAATTTAAGCCTTATTTTAGTGGTAGATCACTGAGACACAGAGAACCTACCTTGTACCATATAGCCACAATCTCCCAACCATTGTTCGGCTTTGTTTCCTTGCACCCCGCACCCTCCAACCCCCCAATGTAGGCTCATTCATTATTTTAACATCATTAATTTTTTTAATTGGGTTAACTCATGAGAATAGAAGCAACTGACTCTTTAAAAAGTCCAAGAGAAAGATTTGGATGCATTTAGAAGACTGTGGCTGGGGGCGGGGGAGTGGGGGGGGACAACCAGGAAATTCTCAGTCGAGCATCTGACTGACATTGACTTATCCAAACACAGTTCTTTGCCTACCTGAAAACTGAACTCTGCGTTTGCTTCTGGTTAGAAGCTGTTCTCCCAACAAAGCCAATGTATCTAGCACAGAGACCCCTTCAGAGCAGATTCCAAACTCCGCCGTTGCTCCGGAAACTGGTTACTGTCCTTAGCCTTCCGCCATGATCCATCCCCAGCCTGGACCCCAAGGTCTGCTGGGATTTCCAGAAGGGAAAGAAGTGAAGCTGGCAGGTCTTCTGTTCTCATCTTCTAATTGTGCGCTAAAGTATACGGAGTCAACACAACACACACACACACACACACACACACACACACACACACACACACACACAGAGTCAGACTCGCATAAAACACAACTTGTTCAAGGAGGTTTGCCTTCTAGCCCTCCTCACTCACATCTACCTCTTGTGCCAGTTAACGTATTGTAGGGGTGGAGGGGAGTGGGTACCATTCTAGCTAACAAAGAGTCGGCGATACCTGCCCTGAAGTGATGGTCATTTCCCAGAATTACGCCAATGAGATGTCCTGGCGTCTCTGACCCCCTATGACAGGTGTTCAGAGTCTGGGAGAATCTAATAAACTCAGGGGCAATGACACCCACATATCCTTCTGCACCAGTTGTTCTGCTTGAAGGTCATGGTTAGTGTGTGGAGAAGTTGGAAGAATAAGTTCAAGGTGGGGGAAAAGTTCAAGGGGAGACAACCTTGGGGCGCTGTTTTCCATGAAGTTTGGGCCACAAGTTGGTTGCTGAAGGGCCTAGGAGCCTGAGCCAGGGTAGATCTGGGTTGGAAGTTTCCACCCGAGATGCAGTGTGGCCCTTGTGGTGCAGGGACCGAGAGGGAACAGCAGTGTTGACATCTGAAGACCTCAGCTGCCCTTTGCCCAGGAAGCAGCCACCCACGATGGGGAATGGGGGGGTCAATGCTCTTGGAAAGCAGGCCTGGCAGCAGCTGTGGTGAGACACTGCCCTCCAGTGGCTGGTGAGCTGGGGATCCCAATGAGAAGGCATTGGCCAACTCTGTCTGGTACACACCTGAGACCGGAATTGAACGGGGGATAATGAAAATCCTAGGTCACACAAGTGGTAGCTGTGAGTCAGCAAATTTACATGTTAATGTTAGCATTGTGTGCCCACAGGGGGAAGCCTGGGAAGAGACCATTCTCTCATTCCTCCTCCCATGTCCTCCTCCCATACCCATGATCCATCTCTCTGCAGCGCTCTGATCCCAGCCCCACCGATCAGAAACATCATTTCCCCACGCACTCCTGCTCCCTATACAGTTGTACAGGTTACACCCCCTCACGTTGAGCACATGAATATTACACAATTGCAGGGAACTGTTCACCTCGTAGACATCATAGAGCTTTATTATAAATGTTGTGTGACAAATGGCTGTGAAGTGACTTCAGCGGCTCTTTTCTGTTCTTTTTTAAAATATATTTTTATTGACTTAAGAGAGAATGGTAGAGGGAGAGAGAGAAACATCAATGATGAGAGAGAATCATTGATCAGCTGCCTCCTGCATGTCCGCCACTGGGAGTAAGCCCCTAACCCAAGCATGTGCCCTGACAGGGAATCGAACCCTGACCACCTAGCTCATAAAATGGCCACGCAGGAGCTTTATTCTAATTTGCATCAAGTTGTCATATTGGCAAGTAGAGGGCTTCCCCAGAGTTCCTATAGCAGTGGTCGGCAAACTCATTAGTCAGCAGAGCCAAATACCAACAGTACAACGATTGAAATGTCTTTTGAGAGCCAATTTTTTTAAACTTAAACTTCTTCTAACGCCACTTCTTCAACATAGACTCGCCCAGGCCATGATATTTTATGGAAGAGCCACACTCAAGGAACCAAAGAGCCACATGTAGCCCAAGAGCCGCAGTTTGCCAACCACAGCTTTAGAGCAAGCCTCCGTTTCCAGGTACGGTAGCCCAAGAGATGCCCAGATCGATTGCCCCAGGAATGAAGCTGAAATGGAGGATCTAATCATGTTACAATACAATCTTTCTGATTGTATTACTTGGCTGTATGGGCTAGGGAAAGCGTGAAGACAAAACTGCATGGATTCTTAGCAATTAACTGTCAAGTTATAAGATGATCTGTAAAGACAAACTTGCCTCCTTCAGGCACTAGTTCTGAACGGACAGCTCAGGGGCAGAGTCTGTTCTATTCACCTGCTTGTGCAGACTCAACAGAATACCCGTCACCTGGAGGCTTGATGAATTGCATATTGTTGAATTCCTCTTTCAAAAAGGGTTATCAATAAGCACATCGACAGCAAAGTTGAGCTTTACAGCCTTTCATCAAAATATATAGTTCCAATAAGCAGGTGATGTATTATAGACTTGTACACCTGAAACCTATATAATTTTTCTAACCCATGATATCCCAATAAATTCAATTTTTTTTTAAAAAAGAATATCATTCCAGGATGTAATGTGCTGCAGCTTGAGTCTTTCCTCTGTGTTGCAGCTTGAGTAGGGTTAGAAGACTGTAAGATAGAGGAACGTGACAGGATAAAAATTAACATTTGTCAACTACCAACTGTGTATTGAATGCTCTACTCTCACGATCTCTGTTGAGGGTCTAGTGTACAATTTAGAAGTTCTATGTATCCTGCACTCTCATCCTCCCTCATGGTTTTAAACAAGCACATTTACTCACACAGGACAGTACCAAATGCTAAACAAATGTTTCTGAAATAGCAGCCTCCATCCTACATCAGTACTAAACTGGAGGTTGTAGAATTGAATTTTTTCCTCTCCTTAATGGCAGATGGTCCATTCCCCAGAGCAGATTTAACCTGATTTACCCTCAGTCCCCAATAGAGATGTTGGAACACAGAGAGAATGGATGAGGTAGGATAAAGTATTATATGCTTCAGCTTCCCTTGCAGCTAGATATGACCATGTAAGTTATGGCCAATTAGAGTTCAGCAGAGTATGGTTTGGTAGTTCTGGGAAGTCTTCTTAAAAGGGAGAGCTTGAGCCCCTATCTATTCTTCCTTCCTGCCCGCTAGAATTTGGACATTAGAGCTGGAGCTGGAGTAGCCACCATAGACCCTGAGTTGCTATACCAAGGACAGTAGATCAGACGCTAGAAGGAGCCTGGATTGCTGATGACTGTGGAACTACCATGTGAACTCTGGAGTGCTTACCTACCACTATATGCTTAATGCGTGAGAGAAATAAACTTCTTTTTACTTAATCCACTATTTTCTTTCTGTTGCATGCAGCCAAACTTGACTGTAATACAATATTGAATCGTCCCCTTAGACATAGTAGAATCTCAACAAACATTTGTGGAAGGAAGGAAGGTAGAAGGAAAGGGAAGGATGGAAGAAGAGAGGGAGGGAGGAGGAAGGGAGGGAAGGAGGGAGGAAAGAAAGAGAAAAAGAAAGAAGGTATTGGTTGAGAATGAAGGTGCTATATATGATAAACATGAAAGCAAAAACCTGTGAGCCCAAAACACAGGAAAACTGACACCAGCTAAAGCAAGCTGGAAAATTCTTGAGTTTGAATATGCTGACTTGTTTCATCTCTTCGCCAGCTCTCTGTGTGAGCGTTTCGGTGTGCTACTAAGAGCTGGGGGAGGCCCTGAGCCATGCCCAGGTTCAGTCTCCTCCGCCTATAGATGAGGACCCGGAGACCAGGGAAGCTGAGTGACTGGCTCAGGGTCCCAGTTGGTTAAGGACAGAGCCAGATTAGGGTCCACTTCTCTCCCTCTCCAGGCCTGTGCTCCTTCCATTATATGAAGCTGGAGCTCCCTGCTCATGCTGCCTCAGGCCCCAGTCTTCCTCCAGCGCACCAGCCTCCCCCACCCAGAAATGGCTCCCCTGCCTGCCGCCTCCCCGGGGGTTTCAGGGCTCTGTGGGCGTAGGTAGATTTAAGCTCAGATAGTGACAGGGAACTGCATGAATGTTCCTGGTGATGGAGGCTCCGGCTGCTCACCCACGCCTGC
Organism: Antrozous pallidus; assembly: GCA_027563665.1. NCBI lineage: Eukaryota > Metazoa > Chordata > Mammalia > Chiroptera > Vespertilionidae > Antrozous > Antrozous pallidus. Next base: position 89,372,698 of record CM050518.1, on the reverse strand, counting down.
CTGCCTCCCTCCCGCAGCGCAGCCGCAGCGGGCGGGTACCAGGAGGCATCCCCCAGGCAGCCAGGGCGTGCCTCCTCCTCCTGCTCACTCCGCAGCACCTGGCTTTGCCTCCCCATCATCTGGCATTTGTGGGACCAGTGCCAGCGACTGGGTGGTGAGTCAGGGGTGGAGCCCTCTTAGCTGTCTCTAAAAATATCTGCTCCTGTGTCTTGAATTCCTCTGGCATTAGTCAGCCTCTCTGCTCCTCTAGCGCCGAGTCCTACAGTTTAAGTTCCTTTCGCACACCACACCGTGTCTCCCCAACTAGAGCGCGAACTCCTGGAGCAGCGAGCCTGTGTTTCCGGAGTCATGTTTCTCCTGCAGGGGTCTGCACCCAGAGGTGGGCTGGCTGCCAAGAGCTTAGCGTCGGGGGTATGTGAGGTGAACCCAGGGCTGGCCAAAGGCATGACTGAGTCTCCAAAAATTTGAAAATTCCCAGAATCACAAACTGTCTCCATAACTCACATCTTGGAATTGTGGCGGCTCAGGTAGACTCGGCCTCAAGATACCCAAGTCGAAGAGAGAAGGGAGAAGCCAGGGATAAGTAGGCCCATGGCCAGCTGAGGTCCCAGGCACACCAGCAATTCAAATAGAGGACCCTGGTAGAGTGGAAGTTATCCTGGCTAGTATTGAAGTCATCCAAGAGAGCAGGGGTCTCTAACCACCAATGACCGAGGACTTGGACCTTGACGGCCAATGCTAATCCTTGAGAGTGGCAGCCCGGAGAACTGTGTAGGAAGAGATCCCGGGGCTGCAGCCAGGACAGTGGGAAAGGTTGCTCATTGGCACTGGTCGCGTGGGCTCAGAGGAGGGGGAGAGCACGCCCTCGCCATTCTCCTCCTGACAGTGCCGGGAGTTCAGAGTTGAGTGGGTGGCAGAATTTGTGGTTCCAGGGCTCCTTCTGGGAGGAGCAGAGCCTGTCCAGAAGGAAGGTGAAGAAGAATGGTCTGGACTCCGTGCCAGTGTGCTGGCCTCGTCCCCGCAGCTGGTCACACCATGGGCAGCTCAGGGCAGCTCTCCTCTGGGACCTCTGGAGCACTCAGCGGGGAACAGAGACAGCGTGGGCACAGTCATGGAGACTAGTCAAAAGGAGATGGTCCAGGGGAAGTCTCGGGCCTCTGGGTTTGCCTCGCATACCCCCGATGCTAAGCTCTTGGCAACCAGACCAGTTCCAGACCCCGCTCATTAGGGGAGCTGAACGTTCGTGTATAATGGCAGCCTGTTGGGATTTGCATGTGAAGTCCGGGCCTCGGTGGGGAGCAGTGCTGCCAAGGACGGGAATGAATAGGCATTGACATCCCGTTGGCATCTGTAACCGAGCTAAGTACAATGGCCTCCCAGCCACTAGGTCTCTTCCACTCCAAATCCTTATCACAATGCGGCCGGATGCTCTGTCTAAAGCACACTTATTTCCTGGCCGCCCTCGGTTAAGATTCTTCAGTGAATCTTCTCCGTCTACAGAATCAAACTGGAGATTCCTAGAGGGGCGTAATGGAACCTCCATAACATATCCCCCTCTGTCTTCTCTCTCGCCTGAGAAGCATGTTCTTGTGTTCCTGGGGGCCATGCTGGATAGTCTTTGCTGACAGGGTGGTTTATGGTTGAGTGGCTTTGGGTCACACAGTGTGAGCTGAAGTCAGCCATGTCTATGTGATTAAGCACACACAAAAAAACAACCCTCTGGAGCTGAAACCAGTTTGGCTCAGTGGAAAGAGCATCGGCCTGTGGACTGAAAGGTCCCAGGTTCAATTCCGGTCAGGGGCATGTACCTCGGTCAGAAGGTGTGCAGGCAGCAGCTGATCAGTGTTTCTCATTGATGTTTCTAACTCTTTATCCCTCTCCCTTTCTCTCTGTAAAAAATCAATAAAATATGTGGGGTTTTTTTTTAAAAAAAAAAAACAACCCTCTGGACACCAAGTTCAGGTCCACTTCACTGGGTGGCAGTATTCGATGCGCGTTGTCCCATTGTTGCCGGGGAAATTGGTGCTGTTTGCTGTCCACAGAGGAGCCACCAGGAGAGAACATCTGGAAACGGGGCGTGGTGCCTCCTGGCCTCTGCCCCGCCTGCCTCTCCCCTGGGCTGATTTTAAGCTGTAATAAATATAACTGTGAGTGTAACGGCTTTGCTGAATTCCGTGAGTCCGTATTAAAACTGAAGGCGGTTGGGGGGGCCTGAACAGAGGACAGAATTGGGGAGTCTTGAATTTGCAGCAAGGAACAACCGTGTTCATTCATGTTTGGACAGCGATGTGTTTCTTCAGAATAAATACCTATAAGTTAGTCGCTGAATCATTGTTTTTAACGTTTTCAGTTATGATAACACTACACTGCCCTGTGCCCCAAAATAGTCCATCCAATTGACATTGCCTCCTGCAAGTTGAGAAAATATTTTTCTCATGTTTCCAATCCTTTTTTCCTAATCGAGTGGGTGGTGGTTGTTTTTGTGGGTTTTTTTTTTTTTTCCTGAGAAGATAATCCACAAAATAACATCTATGGTGTTGACTTGCATTTTTTAAAACTTATCAGTGAGGTTATCATATTGTTTTCTGATCATTTATATTCCTTTGGTGAATTTTTCATTCTTGTTCTGTTTCTCTACTGCATTTCCGTTCTTATCTTATTCACTGGTGAAAACTCTGCTTGTATCAGAGATCTTAACCTTTTGACCTGAAATGTTTAAAATGAAGTCATACTTGCCTGTGGAGTCTGCTCTTTTCAAACGGGAAAGGGTGTTTCTGCGTGGGTGGAAAGAAGCAAACGCACTTCCCCAGAGTGAACTGTGTGTCTCCATGTTTTGGGCTGCCCGGGAGGATATAGATATATTGACAAGCCCGGCTAGTGTGGCTCCGCGGCTGAGCATCAAGCCCTGAACCAGGAGGGTCCTGGTTCCATTCCGGTTGGCCACATGCCCGGGCTTTCCATCCCCATCCCCAATAGCGGGCGTACAAGAGGCAGCCGATAGATGTGTCTCACTACAGTTTCTACCTTTCGCTCCCTCCCCTTTCCTCTCTGAAATCAATAAAAACAGATATTTTTTAAAAACATTGGTTATACTGACAAGAAAAGTCAACTGTCCTGCCTGAGTTTAGGGATAAATAATTTCATGTCAAATGGTAATTGAACAACTGAATTATTACAGCAAACATGAGGCCAAACCACAAAGCTTTCTTGTGGCTCCATCTAAATTAATCGCATCAAACTCACAGTAAGTTGTCTTTACTCTTTTATTTTTTATAAAGAGGATACTGTTTACGTCATGTTTTCTGGTCATAGAGTAAGATTTGTGCTAGCTGAAACTGGTTTGGCTTAATGGATAGAGTGTCGGCCTATGGACTGGAAGGTCCCAGGTTCGATTCCGGTCAAGGGCATGTACCTTGATTGTGGGCACATCCCCAGTATGAGGTGTGCAGGAGGCAGCTGATCGATGTTTCTCTCTCATTGATGTTTCTGACTTTCTATCCCTCTCTCTTCCTCTCTGTAAAAAAAAAAATCAAAAAAATATATTTAAAAAAAAAGATTTGTGCTAGACCATCGGCAGTGTATGGAAGCCAGTACCACCTGAGACCTGAGGGTGTGGGGGAGCAGAGCAGCCTGGGCCTGTGCTTTTGAGGGCCCACAGATCACATACACAATCAAAATTGTGTGCCTCAGTTACTCAACTTACAGTCATTTATAAGATACTAGAGGCCCGGTGCATGAAATTTGGGGCACCCCTAACTGCCCTCCCCAGCAGGCTTGATAACCCCCAACTGCCCTCCCTTGCAGACCTGGTCCCTCTCAACTGCCCTCCCCTGCTGGCCTGATTGCCCACAACTGCCCTCCCTTGCAGGGCCTGGAACCTCCCAAGAGCCTTCCCCTGCTGGCCATTTTGTGGTGGCCATCTTGTGTTCACCTGGGGGCAGGATCTTTGACCACATGGGGGCAGCCCTCTTGTGTGTTGGAGTGATGGTCAATCTGCATATTACTCTTTGATTAGATAGGATAGAGGCCTGGTACATGAGTGGGGGCCAGCTGGTTTGCCCTGAAGAGTGTCCCAGATCAGAGAGGGGGTTTCCTTGGGGTGAGGGGCAGCCTGGGCGAGGGGCCTGTGGAGGTTTGCAGGTCGGCCACACCCCCCAGTGACCCAAGTGGAGGCCCTGGGATCTGGGATTAATCTATGTCTACAATTGAAACTTTGTAGCCTGGAGCAGAGCCAAGCCTTCCACTAGCTCTGTGGCGACAGCCATTTCTATTTGAAACTTTGTAGCTTAGAGTGGAGGCCTAAGCCAGCAATAGCAGGCAGAAAGCTTGGCTCCCTCCGTTGCCAGGAAAACCCAAGCCTCTGTTCTCTCCAGCTCAGTGGCTGCCGCCATTTCTGTATCTTCTATAATTGAAACTTTGTAACATTGAGTGGAGGCTTAGGCAGGCAACGGCAGGTGGAAAACTTGGCTTCCTCTGTTGCCGGGGAAACCCAAGCCTTCCTCCTGTTCTCAGTGGTGGCAGCCATCTTGGTTGGGGTTTATTTGCATAATCTGTTCCTGATTGGCTGGTGGGCATGGCTGTGGGTGTGGCAAAGGTATGGTCAAATTTGCATATTACTCTTTTATTAGATAGGATAGCTTTACACATTCAGGAGTGGGTTATCAGGGGTGCTAACACCAAATGTGGGTGTTTTCAAACACCAACAACTAATTCTCCAAGACCAAACAGATGCCCAACAATCCAATTCAATTCTGGCACTAACTATCCTGAGTTGATGCAGACCTCATAGATTAAGGGCTCATCCCACAAAACTGCCCCCACTTCAGTCACTAGTCCCAGGGGCCACCTGCCCTTCTGGCTGATAAGCTTCTAATTCAGGGGTTGCAATAACACCCTTCTCAGGTTCCGTAATTTGCTAGAGCGACTCATGGCATTCAGAAAAGCTCTTCCCTTACTATTCGGGATTATGATGAAGAATACAACTCAGGAACAGCTCAATGGGAGAGACCCATGGAGTAAGGTATGGGCAGGGGGGGCGGAGCTTCCATGCCCTCTCCAGGCACACCACCCAACATCTCAATGTGTTCACCAACCCAGAAGCTTCTTGAACCCCACTATGTAGGGGTTTTTATGGCGGTTTCATTACAGAGTCATGGTTGATTAAGTCATTGGCCCCTGGTGATTCATCTCAGTCTGCTCCCTGGAAGTTGGGGGGATGGAGCTACAAGTTTCAATGCTCTAATCGTGGCCTGATCGTTATGACAACCAGCCCCTATCCTGCAGTGTCTGGCACCCCATCCACACTCCCTCTCAGGAGCAATCTCATTAGTATACAAAAGACAGGGGATTCCAAGGCTTTTAGGAGCTCTGTGCCAGGAACTGGGGACAAAGACCAAATATTTATTTTTGTTACACCACACACATATTATTCAGTTGCAGGATTATGAAGATATTATTTGTCAAGGCAGAAACAGTACATATCTCATTTAACAATTTGTTAGCTGGGTTTATAACTAATACTAGAGGCCCGATGCACAAAATTTGTGCTAGAGGTGGCCTTCCATCCTAACAGGTTTGGCTCAGTGGATAGAGCGTCAGCCCCTAGACTGAAAGGTCCCAGGTTGATTCCAATCAAGGGCATGTATCTTGGTTGCAGGCACATCCCCATTAGGGGGTGTGGAGGCGGCAGCTGATTGATGTTTCTCTCTCATCTTTGTTTGTAACTTCTATCCCTCTCCCTTCCTCTCTGTAAAAAAATCAATAAAATATATATTTTTTAAAAAGGTTAGGCTGAAACTGGTGGGGGAAAGGGACACAGGAGGTTGGCTGGCTGGTCCCATCCCCGATCAAGGTGGGGGAGCTGATTGGAGGCAGGGCTGGCCCGGGGAAGAGAAAGAGGCTGGGGGAGGTTGGGTGGAGCCGATCAGGGACCCCATTGGGCCAGTTGGCTGCCACAGTGAACATCATAGCTACCAGTCGTTCTGGTTGCTCAGTTTTTATATCTATAGATGTCTATCAAGAATGCTGTATAGAGAAGACTCTGGGAGAGAAAAAAATGACATTATTCCTCATGATGGAAGACCATTTTATTATACATAAATGTTCAAAGCACCAAAAAGCTCAGGAAATATAATAAGCATATCAAAAATTTTCTGCACTTGAAAAATCTTCCCTTTTAAGCTTGGAAGTAGAAAAAAGCTGAGATGGGAGGCACAGACACTGCTTTGTAAAGGTTTCCTAAAATGGTGCAGTGAGGGGCGTCTGGACGGAGGCAGGGAGAGCGGATGATGTCACTGCCTTCCTGGGCAGGATGTGGGCAAGCTCCACCACCCCCTTAGACTGCAGTTTCTTTTCTTGTAAAATAACCATTTCAAACTAAATCATTTCTGGGGAGTCCTATAACCATAGAAAGTTCTGTGCCAAGTTACTTCAACCACCAGCGTCTTCCAACCTTATGAGTACCTTGCTGATAACAATACTTGAGAGAGTGCAGTGAGCCTTTTTCTATTTCACTTGGCATCCTAGCCTGCCTGAAAATTACTCATTTCAAAGCCAGGGATCCAGAAGCACAGGGAATTAACATGGACTGGCACTGTCAACATTCTCCGTCAAATCCCATTTCATTTTCCATCTTGGAGACAAATATTTTTCAATGTCTTATTTTCGAGTTGTCTTTCATCTTTGACATGCCTCTGGGTGAGCATACTGTGTGGCTTGCACTCTTTTTCAGATCGTTAAATGAAAAACAGTTGGGCCAAAGGATAGTTCTTCCAGCACGCTGCAAGATGCCACCAACCAAGCCACCACCTGGTCTTTTGCCCTGAGGTTGGCCCTTCAGCAGAGATTCTGTTTGGAGTTGACCTATTCTGAATGTCAAGTCTCAGTGCATTGACCTTTGTATTGTTTTCTGACTGCTTTCCTATTTTCATTTAGACACTAATTTATACCTTTTTAAAAATATATATTTTACTGGTTTTTTACAGAGAGGAAGGGAGAGAAATAGACAGAAACATCAATGAGAGAGAAACATTGATCAGCTACCTCTTGCACACCCTCTACCAAGGATGTACCTGCAACCAAGGTACATGCCCTTGACCGGAATCGAATCTGGGACCCTTCAGTCTGCAGGCCGACGCTCTATTCACTGAGCTAAAGTGGTTAGGACAATTCATACCTTTTTTTAAGAAAATATTTTTATTGATTTCAGAGAGGAAGGAAGCGGGGGAGAAAGATAGAAACATCAGTGATAGGAATCCTCGATCGGCTGCCTTCTGCATGGCCCTCGCCAGGGATTAAGCCTGCAACCGGGCACGTGCCCTGACGGGGAATCAAACTGTGACCTTGTAGTTTATGGGTCAACGCTCAACCACCGCCCCAGGCCAGCCAGACTACAATTCACATCTCCAACCTACATCCTAGAAACCCTTCTCACTCGTAGGTGAGTCCGCTTAAACCTGAAAGACAGTGATGTTGATAATGGTGACATAATATTTACTGAGGATTTATCGCACACACACCACACTGTGCGAGGTGTGATTGTGGAATATAAGCGACACATTTGGTCTGTGTCCCCAGTCCCTGGCCCAGAGCTTCTAAAACCCTTGGCATTTCCTGAGTGTCTTGTTTTTCATACGACAGCCCTTTCATCACACCTGAGTTGATGCTCATGAGGTGACTTAAAGTGGGGTCCCCAGATAGCCTCAGGGTGGGCCTTGTCACCACAAAGACCCACTGATTAGAGAACAGGCACTCTCAGCCCCACTCACCAGCCTCTGAGAAGGGGGAGGGGGCTGGAGCGTGACCTCCATCACAACCCCTGAGCAGGATGCAGAGCGCATCCTGAAGATGGAAGGATGCTGTATCCAGAGAGGACCTTCCATGCCCCTCCCCTTCCCTGGTCTTATGCATCTCTTCCATTTGGCCGTCACTTAGTTGTACCTTTTACAACAAACCAGTAAACATAAGGTATTTTCATGAATTCCGGGAGCCGTGTTAAGACATTATTAAACCTGAAAAGGGGATTGAGGGAACCCCTGATTTATAGCCGATGGTGAGAAGTATGGTGGCCTGTGGCTTACAACTGGTGTCTGAGGTGAAGGCAGTCTTGAACTCTGCAGCCTGTGATAATTAGTGTCAGAACTGAATTTGTGAAGCACCCATTCGGTGTCCTGGCGAACGGGCTGTCCGTGCTATAGAATACCCCCAGAACAACACGTATATTATTCCATAGTGAACCCTCAGAATGCCCTCCCGGTCAGCTAAGGACTGTTATTATGCTCATTGTACAGACGTGGACCCCGAAGCTCAAAGAGGTGAAGTCCGTTCCTCAAGGCCACACCATAATGGTGTAGGCAGGCCTCACACTCCAGCCGCCTGACCGCACACCGACCGATGTGAGACCCGACAGACTGAAAGGAGGGTGGGATGGTTCCGTGCCTGTGAGAGCCTGCTGTAGCAACAGCAGGAGGAAAAGAGAAAGAAAGACTCAGTTGTTGAGTCGGTGAGTCCGCACTTTCTTGTGCATCAGGCATTCGTGACACATCTACCTGGGCCTCACCGTGGGCGGCATCCTGAGAGCCTCTGATGATGAAGAGAGTCCCAGCAATCAGACACCAGGGCCACCAGCAAAGAGGGGACAGAGCGTGACACGGGCCCTGGAAGGAGCAAAGCGCCGGGTTCGGGCCAGCCAATCGTGTCACACGCAGGCTCTGTAACCCCTTTTCCTCTGAAACGCGGACACCACCCTGCCTCGGGGGGTCAGTCCTTCGTTTTTGTCTGCGTATTTATTAATAACAATGCCTGCGGAAAGTCAAATCTCGTTGTCTGTTGTGGCTGAACCACCCACAGAGAGGAAGGGAAAGGAATAGAAAGTCAGAAACATCGATGAGAGAGAAACATCTGAAGTTCTTAAGCGACCCACAGGTTGAGCACTGCTGCTGCAGAGCCTAAGACCGTCGGAAGGCACAAATATTTACATGACGATCCATTAATAGCAGCAAAATTAGTTATGAAGTAGCAACAAAAATAATTTTATGGTTGGGGGCCACCACAACACAAGGAACTGTATAAAAGGGTTGCGGCGTTAGAAAGGTTGAGAACCACTGTCTAGAGCCTCAGTTTACCTATCTGTAAGATGGAGCAAATGGTCTAAGGTAAGCACTACTGACATTTTAGTCCGGGTGCTGCTCCTTGGGTAGAAATGCTCGTGTATGACAGGATATCTTATGCCCCTCACCCCTAGGCTCTAACTGCCAGCTGCACAGCCCCCTACCCCCGTTACTGTGATTCTGGTTGATACACGTTAGGAGAAAGAGTTGTCTCCAGGCTCTTCCGCCCCCCAAGTATTTGAGGTGCACTGTGTCAACAAGAGCTTGCCAGAGCTTTCTCAAGAAAGACCTAGTCGGTGGCCAGGTGTGTGGAGTAGTCTGTTTTAATGCTGGTCCTTTGTCCCACCCTAATGCCGTAGTTGTAGAGAGCGTAACTGAAGCCATTCAGGCCCAGGTAAATGGCCCTTGGGGACAGCCAGCCCTTTCTTCCGACCTCACTGAGCACCCACTCGTGAGATCATGAGCTTGCTGCTTCTCTGCCTTCTCCGGCAGGCTTGCGCTTTCTAATCTGTATCTCTTCTTCGCTGCCAGGTAAAGATCAGAGACTGAGATTTGTGGGTGTCTTACCGTAGATGACTACGAATTAAGGAAAATTTAGAAATGGCCCAAATGTCTTCCCTGTGGCCCAGGAAGCCAGCATTTCCAGTATCTAAATTGGTCACTATGGCCTTGGCCTTGACAGCTAGCAAACAGCCTCCAGCAGCTGTCAGAATTTGGGCTGCAAAGGGCACCCCTCTGCTATTAATTACAGGAAGTGTCATGCTGTGTTTAAGGGACTTGGATGCCTGTGTCTGATTATGAAGCATGAATGAGCTAGACTCTCTAGGAATCTCGCTGGAAGGCAGCTGCGCTATGGCCTGGGCCTGGCCCTCAGCTTACTAAGAGTGGCTGCTCCTGGCCTGTGGCTGCGCTTAGTCACCCCCTGGGATGTGCAGGTGCTGGTTCCGTCTTTTAAAATCCCTTCTTCTAGTGCAGGCTTCAGAACACATCCTGTCACAGGAAATGCTTGTCACATGTGACCTTATGACCCTTGCTTCTGAGGACCCGGTGGCTGATGCGGAGCTAACCCCAGTGTGCAGGGAGAGGGAGTTTAAATAGGCTCTGCTGTGTGTTGGGTCCCCCTTGCTCAGGCCTGCAGCCCCAAGGGTTTTCTCCCCAGGGGTGATGGACAAGATGAGTCCACCCAGCCCTAACCGGTTTGGTTCAGTGGATAGAACATCAGCCTGCAGATTGATGGGTCCCAGGTTCAATTCCAGTCAAGGGCATGTACCTTGGTTGTGGGCACATCCCCACTAGGGAGTGTGCAAGAGGCAGCTGATCGATGTTTCTCTCTCATCGATGTTTCTTCTATACCTCTCCTTTCCTCTCTGTAAAAAAAAAAAAATCAAAAAAAAATCAATTAAAAAAAAAAAAGCTGAGTCCACCCAGTGGGGAGTGACAGGAAGCTGGCTGGAGCGGGAACCAGTCCTCAGCCGCTCCCAGGCTGCCGGGCACAGGCCAGACACAGGGGCACCGACTGAGCTAAGGCACATGGGAAAGCGACACCCCTGGCTGCCCTGGACAGCCTCACCGCTCAGCTGACACATTAAACGCTTCGCCGTGGAGAACCGATCTGAAAGCGCCTCCCCGGAGACCGTCCACTGTGCAGGAAACAAAGCGGCTTTCGTTCTCACCGTGTCGTCAGCTGTGCAATGTCACAAGTTCTAGCCTTTATTTCTCCACAAGGTTTCCAGCTCACCTTTCTTGGCCCAGCACAGAGCACCGCCCTGACCCAAACCCTCACCGACACACACTTCGATTACTGCCCTAAACGCTAGGGTCAAAACAAAATAAAGAGGGGTTGTAAGCGCTCCCCTGACAAGCCCCCGACAAAGAGCATTTAGTTCGCCGATCACTGCAGAGCCAGTCAAAAGCTCTGGCTGCTGCCCTGGCCCAAGGGTTCAGTTGGATGGGTGTGGTCCCCTACAACTAAAAGGTTACCGTTTCGAATGGGCCAGGGCACACACCTAGGTTGCCGCTCAATCCCCAATCAGAGAAGGTGTAGGAGGCAACTGATCAATGTTTCACTCTCACATCGATGATTCTCTCTCTAAAAAAAAAAAAAAAATCAATCAATGTATCCTCCGGTGAGAATTTAAAAATAAAAATAATGACAGAAAATATACCCAGGAGGAAGATGCACACACCAAAACATATGCAAGATATTGCTAGCTTTTATTCTCAAAAACTTGCAGAATATGGGTCTTAGATTAAGGAGAGAGGCACATATGTTAGATAAGGCTGGCCGGACTGCTGTTTGTGTGTGCCGGAAACTCTGAATCCGGTGTGCCAGGTGGAGCAGTTGGATGTGACTTCAGCTGTGTTTTCCATTAGTGGACTGGTATCTGGGCTCAGGGGTGGCCTGACTGCAAGATGTTGAGATGCCAGAAATTTGCTATCGTAACTGTAGGCTAGTGCGGCTCGAACTTTAATGTGCGTATGAGTAGCATGGGGGTCTTGTTAAAATTCTGATTCAGTAAGGTCTGGGGTAGAGTCCAAGATTCTGAATTTCTGACAAGCTCCCAGGCGATGCCAGTGTTCTTGATCCCCACACACTTTGGACAGGAAGGATGTAGAGGTAGGGTCCAACACCTTGGGAGTAGAGGAATCATAAAGTGCTGGGGTTCTTTTCCCAGCCTTATAAAGGGTTCAGCATCCTGGAGAAAGGACTGCGTGAAGATGATTAAGAAGGAGTCCGTGGACAAAAGATATTTTTGAAAGGCATTGGGGCTGGGTGGGACCTCTGTTCTCTCTGATGGAGAGACAGGAGCTCAGAGCCCATGAAGCTGTGTTTATTTAGATCCCCAAAATACCAGGAAGTTACACCAAAAGTTAGGATCAAAGGAGATTATTTGCATTCTTGAGTAGGCCCGAGCATTCCTGGTGCTTGAAGGGATTTACATCTCAAAGTCCCACTAGGACACCTGGGCAAAGGTGAGAGCCAAGCTGATCACACATCCGCCTTTTTGGTGAAGAGTGTTCCCAGGGCGTGGCTCTGCCTGACAACTTGAGTTCAGCTGACAATAATTAAAGAAATGCCCTTGTGCCTTCCCAGGGGGCCCTCTACACTTCCAGCCCTCTGCATGTGTCAGTGTCCTGAGGAAGCCTACACCTGTCAGAGTGACACCTCTCCCTCCACGGATGGCAAGTTTCCTAGAGAATTAGGCTCCCCAGAATAGTCTGTGTGTTGTGTAGGTGCCAGTGGAATGACATACGGGCCACAGGACAATGCAGAAGGGAATTCCTCCTAAAGAAGGCAGAACTTGAACCTATTCATCTCATTGTCTATTTGCTCTCTCAGCCTGACTGTGGCCAGGGAATGGACATGTCAAGTAGGCTCTGCCAATTAGACACACTCAGAAGCTGATGACAGAACAGGAATCCATTCTGGTGAGGGTGGTGGTAGTAGGAACGGCTGTGTCCCTTTTCCAGTGGTTACATCACTGTCCTCTGCCCAGCATGGAAGATACCACGGATTCCTGTGTACGTGGTGTCTATGTGGCATAAATGCCATGAAATTATTTTGGATATTGTTACCAGACTTGCTTCTATAGCACTCTAGGATACTCTGTAAGCTACCCAATCTTTTAATAAACTGCTTTTCAGCAAAAATTGGCCAGAATTGATCTCTATTATTTTCATACTAGAGGCCTGGTGCACAAAATTTGTACACTCAGGGTGGGAGGTCCCTCAACTTGGCCTGTGCCCTCTCACAATCTAGGACCCCTTGGGGATGTCTGCCTGCCAGTAGTCAGATATCCCTCTAGTAGTCTGGGGCTCTCGTAGTCGAGGACCCCTCACTCCTTACCGCCCACCTGCAGTGGAGACAAGAGAGGGTCCTGCCACCACCCCTGTGCCAGCCGTGAGTCGGGCTTCTGGCTGAGCGGCGCTCCCCCTGTGGGAGCACACTGACCACCAGGTGGCAGCTCCTGCTTTGAGCCTCTGCCCTCTAGTGGTCAGTGTGCATCATAGCAAACAGTCCTTCCACTGTTCGGTTGATTTGCATATTAGCCTTTTATTATATAGGATAAGATAGATGAGATGTTTGCTCCCTCATAGCACTTCATTTCTTCCTGCTACATGTGTTCTTCCATCTGCCTGGAACCTGTTTTCTTCTCACTTCATTCCGTTATTTCCTGTTCAGTAAATATTAGGAAATATTTAAGGAAGTTGTTTCTGGTCCGCCATTAAATATTCTCAAAGTACCATTTACCTCTCCCTCCCATTATTCATCACTTTGCTTGGTTCTTTGGTTAACAGGCATAGCCCTGCAGCATATACACTCCCTGAGAGCAAGGACCTTCTCTGTTAGAGTCAAACTGTGTCTCGGGGACCCGTCCTTTGCCTGAGCCCAAGAAGCGCCCGATGAGCATTTCCTGAATGAATAAACTAAAGGAAGTGAGAGCACTTCTCTCACTATTCAAGGGTTTGCCGTGAATAAAATGGGCATCTACGTAAAGCAGAAACCAGAGCTTTTAGCACAGAGAAGCACATCAGTAGTAAATCATTCCATGGCTCCTAGCTTTACTTCCTCCACTTTCCCAACTCATCTGCAATCTTCAGCTCTAGGGTTTTTTATAAATCCTCAAAACACAGTGGATGCCACATCCTAAAGTAATGAAACTATGGAACCCTTGAGTTATTCTGCATCTTCTATAATCAAAACTAAATTGAAAAAGACTTCTCCCCAAACCAGTTTGGCTCAGTGGACACAGCATCAGCCTGCGGACTGAAAGGTCCCGGGTTCGATTCCGGTCAAGGGCATGTGCCTTGGTTGCGGGCACATCCCCAGTAGGGAGTGTGCAGGAGGCAGCTGATCGATGTTTCTCTCTCATTGATGTTTCTGAATTTCCCTCTCCCTTCCTCTCTGTAAAAAATCAATAAAATATTTTTTTTTAAAAAAAGAAAGAAAAAGATTTCTCAATTTCATTCTTCCTGCCAGTTCAGCTCATCCTGCCCCTGACACCCCCACACAAAGCACATGCCCGTGTGGGATCCCTCAGCTGAGAAGTGCCTTTGTGCCCTAACCGGTTTGGCTCAGTGGCTAGAGCATCAGCCTGCAGACTCAAGGGTCCCAAGTTCGATTCCGGTCAAGGGCATGTACCTTCAGGCACATCCCCAGTAGGGAGTGTGCAAGAGGCAGCTGATCGATGTTTCTAACCCTCTATCTCCCTCTCTTCCTCTTGTAAAAAAGTCAGGAAGATATACATATATATATATATATTTTTTTTAAGTGCCTTTGTGTCCTGAGGCTCCTTCATTTCACCTAGGCGTGGGCTTTTCCCTCCCCGCCTGATACATGTATTCGGTTTCCCTCCCTGTTCTGTGCTTGAAGCACCGATCAGGAGCATATGTGACTGGGTATATATAGTTACACGAGGGTTTACGAGGGAAGGCGGTCCCTGCGGAAGGCGTGGGCACACACAGGGTGAACCTGCAGGTTGGCACAGTCCCATCCGCCCACACACCGCTTCCCGGAGATGGAGATGTTGCCATGGCATTTCCCCCAGCCGAGGTCTCCCCGCCTGGACCTATTGTTCTTTGCCAGCACCTGCAAGACCTGTTGAAATGCCAGGGCCCTTCCCTTGCACCCTAACCCAACACAGCGCCACCCGCTGACAGCCAGGACTCATCAGAGGCTGCAGGCGAGACACTTTCCATTCAGAGCATTTTAATGGCTCCACTGGGTCCATTCCCTTAATCCCCTTGTTCATTCAAAAATGGCGGGAGGCTTTAAAAAAAAAAAAATCTGCCCTAACCGGTTTGGCTCAGTGGATTCAGCATCCGCCTGACTGAAAAGCCCCGGGTGCTCACACTGGTCTGTTAGGCTCAGCCTGTCTCTCGGTCCCAGAAAACCTGGGAGCACACGCGGGCCGACCCCCCCTTACAGATCCGGGAGCTCCTGGCAGAAATCCGAGGGTGCATCCCAACCACAGCATCATCACACTGTTGGGCTCCAGCTTCCCCGAGAGGCCGTGCTGGAGTTTTGTGCTGGGGGGGGGGGGGGGGCGCGGGGGGTCTTTTTATATCCACATCATCTGTGATATTTATTTGCTGCTGTGGGTCAAGCCAGGACCTTAACTGAACTGAGACCGAAAAAGAGCAGTTTAATCAGTCCTGCTTCCAGGAACACAATCACACTTTTCTTTTTTGGGGGGTGAGGGGGCGGGGAAGAATTTATTTTGTGAGACTTGAAGAGTGTGTGGACATTGAGCTGCTATACTGAGGTCTGGTCACAGTCGCATCCACTTCCCAGCTGGGTACTTGAGCCGATTTACTGTCTCGTTTGCAAAATTAGAGTTAGATTAGGTCAGTGGTCGGCAAACTCATTAGTCAGCAGAGCCAAATATCAACAGTACAACGACTGACATTTCTTCTGAGAGCCAAATTTTTTGAACTTAAACTTCTTCTAACGCCATTTCTTCAAAATAGACTCGCCCAGGCCGTGGTATTTTGTGGAAGAGCCACACTCAAGGGGCCAAAGAGCCGCATGTAGCTCGCGAGCCGTGGTTTGCCGACCGTGGCTTTAGACCTTAGCAACTGGAACCCATCTTGTGTATTTGGGGAGCATATTACCTACCGCGGCTCTAACCCATTAGATTCCCACAAACACGCAAGAGTGAGGGCAGGCTCCACTTCATTCGCTGCTGCTTCTCTGTCGCCTAGAATAGTCTCTGGCACATGTATTTCTCAGTGGAATGAATCTTCTGTACCATGTGGTGGTCAATAAGTTCAGGAATTAAAAATCATGGGTTGGCCGAAACCGGTTTGGCTCAGTGGATAGAGCGTCGGCCTGTGGACTGAAAGGTCCCAGGGTTTGATTCTGGTCAAGGGCATGTACTTTGCTTGCGGGCACATCCCCAGTAGGGGTGTGCAGGAGGCAGCTGATCGATGTTTCTCTCTCATGGATGTTTCTAACTCTCTATCCCTCTCCCTTCCTCTTTGTGAAAAAAAAATCAATAACATATATTGAAAAAATAAAAATCATGGATTGGAGTTAGCAAGAGGTAGGTTCCATGCCAAGCCCTTGGGCAATCGTTGGCACTTCTCTGAGCCGCTGCTCCTGGCTGTCCAGTAAAGCCAGCACATCCTGGGGTCGGGCTGTGGGCTGACGGGGGAACTTGGATGGAAAGCCCTTAGCACAGAGCCCAGCAGGCAACAAGCGCCAATCAGCCGAAGGTCACCAGAGCCATTATCATACCCAAAGGTAACCCACGGAAATGTGGATGGTCCACACAGACCTTTTTATTATTATTATTATTACTTACATTCCTACACTTAAAAAATTTACATAAATATCTGGATCTGGGGCTTCTCTTTGACAACCTGGCCAGCCTTCCCCCAGGGCCACCGTGAGCTGGGACTCGCTAGAAGCCGCCCCCGTCAGAAGGACGGGTGCTGTCCAGTGTTCACGCTGTCCCTGCCCATATCCCTGTGACGTCACCCGCCTGGTCCTGTGGACATGTGTGTGTGCACCCGGCAATAATAGTAGCAGCATGAGTCATGCATTTATTTTTTTAATGTATTTGTATTGATTTCCGAGAGGAAAGGAGAGGGAGAGAGGGATAGAAATATCAGTGATGAGAGAGGCTCATTGATCGGCTGCTTCCTGCCTGCACCCTACTGGGGATGGAGCCTGCAAACCGGGCATGTGCCCTGACTTCCTGGTTCATAGGTCAGTGCTCAACCACTGAACCACACCGGCTGATTCATGTATTTCTGATTGGCACTTAATCAACAGCTGCTTTTCCTTTTTAGGTTGCTCTTATTAAAATTTTGTGGCCACTAGAGGGCAATACAGATTCTATTTTTTCTAAGCACTGTTATTTTAAAAAACATTACACATACTTAAAAATCTGTGAATGGTTTCCATAACTACATATTATATATTTATGTGCAACCGCATACAGAGAGAAGCCTTTTTAAAATGAGGACAAAGCTGATGTCTAACAGGCCACTTCCCTCGTTAGTGTGCTCACATGTAAACAGTAGCCCTAGTGGGCTTGGCACCGTGGACAGAGCCTCGACCTGTGGACTGAAGGATGCTGGGCTTGATTCTGATTAAGTGCACATTACCTGGGCTGTGGGCTCAGTCCCCAGTAGGGAGTGTGCAGGAGGCAGCCTATCAGTGATTATGTCTCATCATTGATGTTTCTATCTCTTCCTCTCCCTTCCTCTCTGAAATCAATATATATGTATGTATATATACATACGTGTGTGTGTGTGTGTGTGTGTGTGTGTATATATGTGTATATATATATATATATATATATATATATTCTTTTTTAAAGAATAGATGAGCTCTGACTGGTTTGGCTCAGAGGACAGAGTGTTGGCCCTCAAACTCGAGAGTCCCAAGTTTGATTCCGATCAAGGGCATGTATCTTGGTTGCGGGCACATACCCGGGAGGGGGTATGTGCAAGAGGCAGCGGATCGATGTTGCTCTCTCATCGATGTTTCTAACTCTATCCCTCTTCCTTCCTCTCTGTAAAAAAAAACAATGAAACATATTTTTTAAAAAATAGATGAGACTCCATCAGTCCTCAGCAGACACCTGAGGCCAGAGAAACTCACCACTTTCTCTAGAGGAAAAGCACAAAGAAATGGCATGGGAATTTGGCACTTACTCCCATACCACAGGGCTGCAGAAGGGCCAGCGTAGGGTTCAGAGCAGAAATATAGGGTACATTACCCAGGTTCAAGTCCCTGCTGTGAGGTTTGGCTGGTTACGTAGCATTCCAGTGTGGTGCTTTCCATGCCTCTAAAGGGGGTTAGATGAATGAGTATGTGCAGGGTCACCTTCGTAGGCGTGTGACCAGTGCAGGTTCAGACCTCCATCCCTTCCTCAGAAAGGCCTCCTACTCGGTGATTATCTCTCATCATTGATGTTTCTATCTCTTCCTCTCCCTTCCTCTCTGAAATCGATATATATGTATATATATATATATGGATGTGTGTGTGTGTGTGTGTGTGTGTGTATGTGTGTGTGTGTGTGTTTGTGTGTGTATTCTTCTTTAAAGAATAGATGACTGGTTTGGCTCAGAGGATAGAGCGTCGGCCTACAAACTCGAGGGTCCCAAGTTTGATTCTGATCAAGGGCATGTACCTTGGTTGCGGGCACATCCCTAACTCCATCTTGAAATGCTTAATGACTTTATTTCTTTTTCTTTCTCCATGTCTTTACTTTCAAACATGAAGGGAAATCGTACAGGTATATATGAAAAAAAGGCAGACATGACTGCAGGTAAAAGCGAAGAAAATCTAATCGGAAAGCTTTACTGCCTGTCAGCTGTTGAACCTGAAGGTCTGAGTATGACATGTTGCAGGGCCGAAGGGAATTAGTATTCCTCTCCTTCTTTCTCACCCTCTCCTTCACCAGAATCCACACCAACTTCCTCCTAAACCTTCTCAAGGGCAGCCATGTCCTGAGGGGCCTCAGAACACTCTCCTTCCTCCATGCCCTCACCCTCATCCCAGCAGACAAAGGTGCGCTTGGCATACATCAGGTCAAACTTGTGGTCCAGGCGAGCCCAGGCCTCAGCAACAGCTGTGGTGTTGCTCAGCATGCACACAGCTGGCTTCTCTTTAGCCAGGTCTCCAGCAGTGGGGCACCAGTCCACAAAGTGGGTGCTGCGCTTGGCCTTGATGGTGGCAATGGCAGCACTGACCACATCACCACGGTGCAACAGGGAGCAAGCCATGAATTGACCCTGGCGAGGGTCACATTTGACCATCTGGTTAGCTGGCTCAAAGCACGCATTGGTGATGTCTGCTACAGAAAGCTGCTCATGGTAGGCTTTCTCAGCAGAGATGACAGGGGCATATGTGGCCAGAGGGAAGTGGATGTGGGGATAGGGCACCAGGTTGGTCTGGAATTCAGTCAGAGCAACATTCAGGGCCCCGTCAAACCTGGGTGATACAGTGATGGATGACACAATCTAGCTAATAAGGTGATTAAGGTTAGTGTAGGTTGGGCGCTCAATATCGAGGTTTCTACGACAGATGTCATAGATGGCCTCGTTGTCAGCCATGAAGGCACAATCAAGAGTTCCAGGGTGGTGTGGGTGGTGAGGATGGAATTGTAGGGCTCAACTACAGCTGTGGAGACCTGGGGGGCTGGGTAAATGGAAAACTCCAGCTTGAACTTCTTGCCATAATTGACGAAGAGACATTCCATCAGCAGCAGAGAGGTGAGCCCAGAACCAGTTCCCCCACCAAAGTTGTGGAAAACCAAGAAGCCTTGAAGGCCTGTGCATTAGTCAGCCAGTTTCTGAATTCAGTCCAGGACGAGGTCAATGGTCTCCTTGCCAATGGTGTAGTGTCCGCGGGCATAGTTATTGGCAGCATCTTCCTTGCCTATGATCAGCTGCTCAGGGTGGAAGAGCTGGCGGTAGGTACCAGTGCAAACTTCATCAATGACTGTGGGTTCCAGGTCTACAAACACTGCCCTGGGCACAGGCTTGCCAGCGCCTGTCTCACTGAAGAAGGTGTTGAAGGAGTCATCTCCCGCCAGTGGTCTTGTCACTTGGTCATCGGGCTGGATGCCGTGTTCCAGGCAGTAGAGCTCCCAGCAGGCATTGCCGATCTGGACGCCAGCCTGGCCAACATGGATGGAGATGCACTCACGCATGGCTGCGGGATTGCAAGAGCAGGAAACAGGAGTGGACGCCGGGACCCGGTTACTGTTCCCGACAAGCTAAGAGTCTAGGTGAGTAACGCACTCTACTTAATGACTTCATCTTTGAGTTAGTGTTTTGTAAGTGAAATGTGATGGGATAATGAGGTATGTGTGGGGATGTGGAGCCTCAGCCCACACATGGCCTCCCACTGCACCCCAGACTGGGTCCTGAGCCGCCTGCTCTCTGGCTTGTTCTCCTAGGGCCATGGTCGGCAAACGGCGGCTCTTTGGCCGCCTGAGTGTGGCTCTTCCACAAAATACCACGGCTTGGGCGAGTCTATTTAGATGAAGTGGCGTTAGAAGAAGTTTAAGTTTTAAAAATTTGGCTCTCCAAAGAGATTTCGATCGCTGTCCTGTTGATATTTGGCTCTGTGGACTCATGAGTTTGCCGACCGCCTGACAACAGGGGGAGAAGCGGGGTGACCAGCCCAGGGTTCAGGGGATGGGAGGCAGTTTCCAGGCGGAGTTCTGAAGAGCACACAGGGAGGTACAACAGGGCTGGAGAGCAGAGCGTGAGGAGTTCTGGAAAACTTGTCCGGAGAGGAAAGCCGGGCCAGCTGGAACGACCTAAGCCGCCTGTGGCTGCCCGAAGAGCTCTCCTGACTCTGGGAAGGAAGACTGTGGACGCTGATGGAACTATAAAGGGTTCGGCACATCCCTCAAGATGTAGCATGTTTGTAGTCTGTGGCTTCTTGGTGGATACTTCCAAACAGTCAAGCACCTGTGTGGTAAGAAATTACCTGTGATCTAACTACTAATGAGCTCAAGGTAACATGAACCATATCAGCTCTTGGAGGAATAGAGATTTAAGAAAAATTCAGAATCAGATGGACATTTGCGAGAGAATAAAAATTCAGCTTTCTTTTTCATTAATATTTTAAAGGATTCATAAACTCCTATGACTCAACTGAGAATTCTCCAATGCCTATAAACTCGTGTTGTTGTTGATTGTATTATAAAAAAGAAAGCAGAAATAAGTTTATATCGCTTAACATGTTTTAAATAACTAACTTGAACTGGGAAGGAATCCACCTTCCCCTGAATTTACATGAAGTATCCGTTTTCTACCAAAATTCAATTAAATTATGAAAGCAATCTTTTAAAAATTTCCTCGTATGTTTTGTGATGGTAAACATGGTGAGAAAACCTTTTGATTTGAGTTGTGTAGCTAAATCTAATATCCAGGGCTTTTCATTTTATTTCTCAAAGTTCTATAGAACCTAGGGAAATACCAACAAATGATAAAGTTACCATGGAAGCATAAATTGAAAGCCTTATCTAGAATTACAAAACAGAAATTCATAATGCTTCTTCCTACTCTGCTGTTTTCACAACCAAGTTTTTCTTAAACACATATTAAAAACTCCTTTTTTTGTATCAAGTAACCAATGTCGGAGGAGTAAATCTCAAATTCAAATTAAGAAAAAAAGAACTACTATATAGAAGCTTTCCAAAGCTAGACTTAACTACATATTGACATATAATGGTGTTTATAAATTTTGGAAGCACCCAAAATGCCTAAAAATAAAGAACTAATTAAATAAATCATCATACGAGAAAATGTGCAGTTATTTAAATATATTGTGAAATAGTACCTCATGGCACGAGAAAATGTTTGTGACTTATTAAGTAGAAAGAAACAACTGTACATATGTTGCACAAGACCACTGCTATAAAGTCAGTTTGGGCCCGGTCAGCATGGCCCTGTGGTTGAGTGTCAGCCTATCAACCAGCAGGTCAGGGTTCAATTCCCGGTCAGTGGGGGGCATGCAGGAGGCAGCCAATCAATGATTCTCTCTCATCATTGATGTTTCTATGGCTCTCTCCCTCTCCCTTCCTTTCTGAAATCAATATATATTTTAAAAATAAAGGGATGGATATACCTTTCTAATATAATCAAAACTAATCTGGAGTAGCTAGTTAATTTCAGACAAGGCCAACTTCAGAACAAGGAAAAACATAAGGGATAAGGAAGGATATTCATGGTTAAAAGACCAATTCTCCAAGAAGAGATAGCAACCCTTCACCTGTTTGCGCTCAACAACAGAGCATCCAAATACATGAGGCAAAAACGGATGGAGCTGCCAGGAGAAAGGGCAAAGAGGCTATTATAGTTGGAGCCTTCTAAATGACAGAAGCAGCAGGCAGAAAATCAGCAAGGACAAGGTGAGCTGAACGGTGCCATCAGTCAGCTGGATTTAACCGATCCTTGTAGAATCCCTCATCCAACAACAGCAGAATACGTTCTTCTCGGGCTCACAGGGAGTAGTCACCAAATAGGCCACCTCCTGGTTATAAATCACCCCTTAGCAAACCGAAAATAGAAATCACACAAAATAGGCTCTCCAGCATCGTGAACGTACACTAAAAATTAATAACAGAAAGAGAGCTGGAAAATCCCCACGTAGTTGGAGGCTAAATGACACACTTCTAAACCATACATGGGTAAAATGGGAGTCTCGAGAGCAATTTTTAAATGTTTTTAAGGAAGAAAAATCGAAATACAACTGGGCAAGATGTGTGGGGTACAGTGGAAGCAGTCCTCAGAGGGAAGTGTAAAATAATGGTGCAGCCACTCTGGGAAGGAATGTGGCAGTTTAAAACAAACCACGAAATATGCCACTCCCACTGGATCCAGCGATTGCCCTCCCGGGAACTGCATTCCGAACGAATGAAAACCTACACCCACACAAAAACCTGCACTCAAATGGGCATAGTGGCTTAACTCACGACAGCCACAAACTGGAACTGACGCAGCTGTGCTTCAGGGGGAACGACTCAACTAGCGATTGTGCAGCCGCACAGCCACACCACGGGAAGCTACTCAGCAATAAAAAGGAGCACTTGGTACGTGCAACAACCTGGATGAACCTCCAGAGACTCACGCTGAGTGAGAAAAATCCCCATCTCAAAAGGGCACGCAAAGTATCGCTCCATTTATAGAACATTCTTGAAACGATGCAATTATAGAAATGGAGGAGATGAGTTGTCAGGGGCTCAGGAGGGGGTGGTGATGGGAGGGAAGTGGGTGTGACTATAAAAAGGCGTATTCAGGATCTTCGTGGTGACAGAAATGTTTTGTATCCAGGTTCTGATATTGAGGCAAAGAGTAAAAGGTACAAGGGCTCTATTTGTGTCATTTCTTACAACTGCATGGGAACCTGTAATTATCCCAAAATTAAAAGTTTAATTAAAATGATAGGACTGTGGACCACATTGGGCATACACATTGATCTGTATCCTTAAGATCTGTGCATTTTGTTGCATGTAAATTTCATCTCAATTTTTTTAAAAAAATTATGTAGCCACTGTGTAAAGCTTATCAGAATTTTTTTTTTTACAATTTTTTATAATCTAGCCAGAGGAAATATCGTTTATATTTAATATGAATATATTTCCCACAAGTATCTGGGAGTGTTAGAATCACAGAATATTGAAACAAGAAGGTCTTGAAAAAATTTTTGTTCAACCATATCAATATATATAGGAAACCCCAGACACTTACCGAAGGGCACAAACTTTCAGTGAATGTGCACTCAGTAAATATTTAGCGCCCTCTACTGGAAAGCCCTGTAATACTGGCCGGGGACACAGCAGTGAAGGAAAGGGGGGAGGTGTGGAGGGGGGGAACTCCTAACCGCAAAGTCTACAATCCAGTGAGGGGAGAAAGACAAATAAACATGTGAAACACATAACCCAACTGCTGGACAGA
This sequence comes from Antrozous pallidus, assembly GCA_027563665.1. Lineage (NCBI taxonomy): Eukaryota > Metazoa > Chordata > Mammalia > Chiroptera > Vespertilionidae > Antrozous > Antrozous pallidus. The sequence goes on along the minus strand of CM050518.1, from coordinate 89,349,161 downwards.
TGTGCTGTGAAGGACAACGAAGCAGAAAAGGGCAAGTGCTGCAGAAGGAAACTAACTCTGAACATGCGGTGGCCTGAGGTCAGTGATCAAAGGGCACCTGGGCAGCCGCCCAGGAGGAAGGCGGGGGTCGCATGAGCAGAAGACCAGGAGCTTTCTGGGCAGAGGCCTAGCCAGCACAGAGGGCTGAGGGGGACGCACCCTCGGCCTGTTCCAGAAGCAGCATGGCAGCTGGAGTGGCTGGAGCAGAGCAGGGAAGTGGAGAGGGTGGCCCACTGGAGTTGAGGAAAGCCCTGAAGGGCCTTGCAGGCCTTTGTAAGGACTCATTTCACCGGGTGAGGAATGGGGAGCTGGTGGAGGTTTGTGCGCAGCGGAGTGCCCTACCATAACTCTGGTTCCTGTGGAGAGCAGACGGTAGGGAGCTGTGCAGAGACCAGTTAAGAAGCTATGAGTTAACCCGGAGGACAGGTGACACAGTGTGGGACCAGGATGGTAGATATGGAGCTGGTGAGGAAAGGGTTACATTTTTGAAGGAAGAATCCCGAGGGAGTAAATGGCAGAGGTAGGTTGGGACGAAGGTTTCTGTTGCCTTTTTTTTTTTTTTCCATACACCATGTTGCTGAATTAACTTCGAGAATATTCCCAAGAAACAATTTGATTTCTACGTTACAATTACAGACTAGAGTTGCAGCTTTTAGTGTGCAGCTAAGCACAGCTCACACACTTAGTGAGATGCTTCCTTTCTCTGCTACGAAGATCAGCAGGCCGAGCAGACGTGTAGTCATAGCTGATGATGGGTAACTGTAAGCGCCAGCCTGACTGGCCACGGTGTAGGAACCCCTTTCACGTCCTGCGTTGTTCAGGGTTCGGGTTCTGCAGAAGGCCACACACAAATGAAGAGACTAGAAAAGTACTAATTTGGGAATATTGGGGGCCGGATGGCAGCCACCTGTAGTGGGAGGACTACTCAGCTCTGGCCTTGCTATCCCCTTTTATTAAGACTATGGGATACACCCATATCCTGTAGGCAGGAAATTCCATTAATAGTCAATCAGCAAGAATTAACGTAAGACGAATAGGTGGAGGCTGCTTCAACTACCAATGTCTTAACTAAACAATGAGTGATTAGCGATTAAGCTTAACCAGCCTCCTGGATTTTTCTATTCACATCTCTCTGTTAGTGAGGCAATGATTGGTTTCCCCGCACCATGGGGTGCCCAGATTCCACTTTACTGCTGGGTGTGTCTCGGAGGGTGTTTCCGGGTGAGGCTGGTATTGGAATCAGCGGCCTCTGTACAGTGACTGTCCTCCCCGAGTGAGTGGCCTCAGCCAATCCGCCTCGGACCAGACTAGAACAAAAGGTGAGGAAGGAGGAACCTGATCCTTTTTCTCCTGCACAGGACGATGCTCCAGACAACTGACCACATCAGCCAGGATCATGTGCTTTGCTTTATTCACTTACTTTTCAATATATTTTTATTGTTGACAGTATTACAGACATCGCCCATTTTCCTATATGCTTTGTTTTCAAGAAGTCTTATTTGTATAAGAAACAAGAAAAGATAAGTTATATATTTTTAAAAATGACCTATAAGAACACTACAGGAAGAGCCTCTACAAACTACTGTCCGGCTGGCCCGAAGGCTCGAAGGGCCTCAGGTTAGAACGTATCGGGTGAGTCCTCCCCCTCGGACCTCTGACAGCCGCCGGCAGTGTCGTAAGATGTTCAGTATAACGTGAAACCTCTTGTCCACTTTCAAAGCTGTGAACTCCTTTATGTCAGCTTCCACTACAAAATAATGACCTGCAAATAAAGAGGTTAGTGCTCACTTTTATAAGGACAACTTCAGGATGAGTCTTGGACGCATTACACTGTGATAATGAATGGCACTAATCATGTTCGCTATCATCACCCAATTGAAGTGAGAAATGGTGTTCTTGCCGAAATAACAATTATCCTTTCAACTGAAGTTGCACAATGTTGACTGTAGCATTTCAGTAACGTAGCCCTGCTTATGATATCCCTAGCTGCCTATTGCTATCTTTTGAACAATTCACTTTTCAAGAGCTCATTTGAGACAGTGGACAAGAGAATGAGACCCTCAGCAGCTCTGTCACTTGACCGGCTGATCTTGGACAAGTAACCTGGACTCTCTCTGACTGGTCTGCGAATGGAGTCAGTGGTTGGTGCCCACACCTCCTGCGGACTGAAGCTCTCTTGGTTTACCATCTGGCACACAGGAAGTGCTATATACGCATGACCAACTGTTACGGCTACTATTCTAATTCTAGACACACTGTTATAGTTCCACAATAAACTCTCAAGCAGTGTTTCTCAGCCTCAGCACTACCGACATTCTGGGTGACGTAATTCCTTTTTGTGGAAGCTGTCCTGTGCGTTGGAGGGGACTTTAGCAGCATCCCTGGTCTCTGTCCACCAAATGCCAACCCAACCCCAAGTGTAGCAACTAAAAATGTCTCCAGAGACGGCCAAATGTCCCGTGGTGGGAAAATCGCCTCTGGTGGCGAACGGCCTCTCTGAATTTAGAATGTTCTAGAGATAGTTTTGTTTCTCAGGACTTATTTACACTCCAAACAGATGGCAGGCATACATATATGTACATGCTGTCATCTTACCTTTGGTATCCTTCGTTTCTTCATCAATGAACCTGTGATAGAGATTTCTGGCCACAGAACTCATAGACTTTTTTGGTTGATGTAGGATCTTATATTTACTAACGACTGCCTTGTTGATCTCTTTAATAACATCATTAATTTGACAATAGGTTAAGCGGGATTTCATGTACCTGTAAATAAGTAGATGATTAATGTTTTTTAAAGACTCACTATACAAAAGATTTTCTTTGAAAAATGTTCATGATGTTATACTTAATCTTATTTCTCTTATTCACCAAATAACGCCTTAGTTTAAAAATTAATACTCTACCATGACTATTTTAATTTCCTTCTCTTATCTCTTTATGAAAGCATTGTCTTAAAACCCTTCAGAACCCTCCACAGTTCTTCCCTATAGTTCAGCCAATGAGCAACAACAATTTAACAAACTGAACAGCTCAAACAGAATCTCATGAAAACAAAGCTGTCAATAAAGGAAAATACTGAGTGGCCAACCACCTCCCCTCCAAAGATTAAAGAGAAATGTCAGCCTCCTTACTGGTCCCAGAATTATCAAACAGCCAACAAGCATATGAAAAGATGCTCAACATCCTATGTCATTAGCAAACTGGAAAGTAACACGAGATATCACCGTATACCTGTTAGAATTGCTGAACCAGGAAAAACTGACCAACTTGGTGCAGGGAAAGAGGTGAAGCCTGGTGCCGCTCACTCATCCCTGGTGGGAAGGCACACCGGCCCGGCCACTTTGGAAGAGTCTGGCAGTTTCCGACAAAGCTAAACATACCCCTCCCACACGTTCTAGCAACCTCACTCTTGGTAATGACGGTACAGTGAAGTCTCTCTTTGGCAAGTCTGTTCTGTAATTCCTCGCTTCCTTCAGATAGAGGCTTAGGAGGAAAATATCTGGGGCAGAGAGTGACTATTTTACTTTCCTGAGAGCTGTCTGTATCAGTTGTGGTTTTTTTGTAATAATAAAAAGACAACCAATTATATATGTGAAATTAAATAAAATCTACAAGGAAATACTCTATCTTATCTGAGTAGAACACTCTTGGTAATGACAGATATTTCCTAACTACATCTATATTAAAAAACCGTAGCAATCACAGACCAGCCCGGGTAGGGGGGACTGTGCACGTGGTGAAGTATGTGCAGGTGGGCGGGGCTGCGCGATTTCGTGTGCTGGGCTTCCGGTGTGTTATAAAATAATACTGAAAAATGTAACGATATGAAGCCAAGCAGCAAAGCAAAGCCCTGGGATTATGAGAGTTCAAAAACACGATTCCCAGAACTGGCTTCCCACTGCCGTCGACTGTAACGTGCGAAGGAGACCTGCCTGTAGGCCAGGCATGTTGTGTTACTCTGCCCTGTTCTCGCCCAGAGACCCGGGCCCACAACAGAGCCCAGACTCCAATGCAAGCGTGTGGCACACGCTAAGGGACAGACGGAAAAACAAACACAACACTCTCCATTCTAACCTCCGATCTCTACAGCACACGTGCTTTAAAATCACACAACCTGAGGCTATGTCCAAACCGTACAGGGATAAGTCTACATCACCAAACGGCCCTGGAGAGGGCGTGGCAGTAAACTGACCTCTCCGAATCTCTGCATGATTTTAAGCATTGTCAACAAAAGATTTCCTGCATCTTCAGAGTCGGACGCAAAGCTGTTTCAGAAAAGATCAGTATTGGAACACAGCATATTATGATGAACATAATCAAGCCTTGTGATTTAAACAATCATGTATGTTGGTTATGAAAGAGTTGAACGTTAACATTTATTTTAAATACTTACGCAGGAATGCCATTAAACTCCTCAGAGGTTATAAATGGCATCTCTTTAATATTCCTCTGCTCTTTAGAGGGCTTCTTTGTGACTACAGGCTCCTCAGCTTTGACAGGCTCCTCAGAGTCGAGATCTGGTCCATTCGCTCTACAGAAGAGAGAGGCACAGCACACAGGCGATCGTCAGACCTGCACGCGCACCGGGAAGGAGTCGGTGTCCCACACATGGTGCAGGTCACAGAGTTCCAAAAACAGGAAGATGGGCAACAAAATAAACTTAATCGGAAGAATCAGGGCTGAAGAGGTACTCTGACCTCTTTGTAACCTTCTTAAGCGGGGCAGAAGCCGGATGTTAGCTGCTCCGGGAAGAGGAGGTACAAGCATACATTGGCAGTAAACAGAAATAGGACAGTAGTTTGAGAGGGAGCAGAGCTAAGTATTTTGTTCTTTTGAACATTTTTGTTTAAATATATTTTTTATTGATTTTTTACAGAGCAGAAGGGAGAGGGATAGAAAGTCAGAAACATCGATGAGAGAGAAACATCAATCAGCCGCCTCTTGCACGCCCCCTACTGGGGATGTGCCCGCAGCCAAGGTACATGCCCTCGACGGGAATCGAACCCGGGACCCTTCAGTCTGCAGTCCAACGCTCAATCCACTGAGCCAAACCGGTCTCGGCATGTTCTTTTGAACATTTTTAAGATGGGAAGCTCATTAAGGTCATTTCTACCCTAAGACAGGGGTTCGCAAGGGTCAGGGGAGATCCTGCCCCTCAGAGGACATATGACAATGGCTGGAGACACTTTTCATGGTCACCGCTGGTGGGGATGGGATTGAGGAGGGGATCTGAGGTGCTACTGATAAGTAGCTGGTAGAGTAAGGGGTGCAACTAAACCTATTCTCACGACAAAGAATGATCTGGCCTAAAACGACAAAATCTGCTCTAAGGGAAAGAAATGAGAAAAAGTCGAGGAAGAGATCCTGGAGGAGACTCACCCTCGGAAAGGAGGGGCAACCTTCCCTTCAGAGAGAGCAGGACAAGAGAGCTGGTGAAGACAGGAAATATGGCTTCTGGTGTAAGTGACCAAAAACAAAACAAAACAGCCACTAGCAAAACTGTGAGTACACAAAAAGGCGAAAAGACTTGAGTGTTCGTTATAATCCTATCTAATAAAGAGGGGATATGCTAATTGGCCCTCACTTTATCACAAAGATGGCAGTGCCCATAGCAAATAAGGAGAGAATACGCTAATTGACTGCCCTGCCCTCAAAAATGGTGGCACCCACAGCCAACAAGGAGGGAAGGTGCTGACTTCCACGCCCTCAAAGATGGCAGTACCCACAGCCACAAGATGGTAGCACCCAGTCCCCTCGACCCTGCCAGGGCAGCAGGTGCATGGCAAGGCCAGACTCACCCCGCCCGCCTGCCTCTGGAGTCTCCTAGTCCCCTCAGCCTCCCAGCCACCCAGGGTTGGCCCGAGGCACAAGCAAGCCTCAGATGGCGGCTGCCCGAGGCTCAGGTAACCAGGGCTGGGCCGAGGTTTGCGCTGCCGGCAGTGGCAGCAGCAGAGGTGTGGTGTGGCATCGCCTTCCCCCGATCTCGAGGTCACTTCCCGCCCTGAGGGCTCCCAGACTGCGAGAGGGGACAGGCTGGACTGAGGGACCACCCGCCTCCAGTGCGTGAATTTTCCTGCACCGGGCCTCTAGTACTTTTATAAATACAGATGGCAAGAATAATTATGAATACTTACGAGTTCTGGGTCACTGTTACTTGAGGCAAATGGGGAGGAATGTTTTCTTTGAGATGCTCCACATCTTTATAATCTTCTTCAAGAGACGCACAGAGTTCCTAAAATTCAGAAAATGCTCATGAGCAAGTGTCTGTCCTGCCTGTGTGTGCACTAAGATGTTATAAAGAGCATGGGAGACCATGGTGCACCATCACAAGAACTGTGAGCTTTCAGAACACAGAAGGGGCGAAAAAGTACTGGATGCAAGCAATGTTTATAAAAGAGCCGCTTTGGTCGGTGTGGGTCAGCGGACAGAGCGTTGGCCTGCGGACTGAAGGGTTCTAGGTTTGATTCTGGTCAAGGGCACATGCCTGGGTTGCAGGCTCGATTCCCAGTTGAGGGTGTGCAAGAGGGACCCGATAATGATTCTCTCTTATCATTGATGTTTCTCTCTCTCTCTTCCACTCCCTCTTTGAAGTCAATACAAATATATTAAAAAAAAAAAAAAAAAAAAGGAAAAAAAAAGAGTTGCCCTGGTTGGTGTGTCTCAGTTGGTTGAGTCTCATCCAATGCACCAAGAGGTTGCCGGTTCCATTCCTGGTCAAGGGCACATGCCCAGGTTGCAGACTTGACCCCTAACAGGGGGCATGCAGGAGGCAGCCTGTCAATATTTCTCTACCCCTCCCTCTCCTAAAATCTCTCTAAAATCAATAAAACATATATTTTTAAAAGAAATAGTTCAGCATGACCCATTATTTTCCAAAAGAGGACCCAGAGGTCCCCAGGGGTGAGATGGCTTTCTCAGGGTGGCAGAGGTGCCAAGGGCAGGGTAAGAATCCACACCTCTTCCCAGGGCAGGCACGCCTTCCATCTCAGCCTACCAGGGCATCATCTGTTTAAATTCAACCTACCAAGAATTACTTAGGAAACTCTTCTTTTTAGTAAGGTTCAATTCCATTGGTACCAACATGAAAAAAAAAAAAGGTTACCTGTGAAGCTCTGGAGTGCTTTATACTGCAAAAATAAAACGCAAAAAGAAAATCGTGCCAGCAATAATTTACAAAGCTGAGGACATAAAACCTACAGAACCCTTAAGAATGCCCAGTGATTAAGAAATTTGTACTTCCTGTCTTTTCATTTTGTTGCTTCGCTGGAAAAACATTACCAAAGAACGTGTGTGTATGTGTGCATGGCCCATTGGCACAGGCAAGAGGGTGGTGCAGGCCTGAGCTGGGGGGGGGGGGGGGGGGGCGCTAGAAGAGGTCAGTGGGGTGAGGGGACAGAAGACATACGTAATACTTTCAACAATAAAGATTTTTTAAAAATAAGGAAAAACATTACCTGGAGGGAACTGGTAGTTTGTTCTTGAAACTGAATTTCTAATTCCAATTTATTTAGAAGTTCATTTATTACCACGATCTCATCGCCTATTTTATTTAATATAGTCTTCGAGTTAGGGACTTGTCCTATTAATAAAATGGAAAATAAAGTGTACAGAAAAACGACAGTGCACTCGTACCCAACCGAACTTTCGGAACTGAGCTTGACCTTAGAGACACTTCGGGGTGCAGAAAGAGCTATGTTTCAGGCCCTAGGACCTGTCTCCATGGGTAATCTTAATACCTCATTTCTAAGTACTGGTATGGGGAAAAAGGGAGAGGTAAGTACAGTGTCCCCTGAGTCTTTTGTTTCTGGCAAGTTCCTCCACTACATATATAATATAAATATAAATATAAATATAAATAAATAACTAGAGCCCTGGCTGGTTTTGCTCATTGGCCCAAGAACCGAAGGGTCACAGGTTCAGTCCCCAACCCAGGTGACAGGTGCATGTCTTTCTCTCCAGTCCATGTTTTGCTCTCTCTCTCTCCCCCGCCTCCTCCCACCCTTCCTCTCTCTCTAAAAATCGATGAAAAGAATATTCTCAGGTGGGGATTTAAAAAAACACACGACTATAAATGCTAGGTAAAATAAATGCCCTCTGCAGGCATAACTGGCTTTCACAAGAATAAGGGAGAAGCTCACAAATCAGGCGATGTGTGTGAGGTGCGACGGCAGCAGCCCTAATCTGGGGGGACGAGGGGTCCAGAGGGAAGCTGGAGAGAGTCTGTCAGTCTCAGCAAGCAAATATATTTCGTTTTAATGGGGATCCGCCAACATTTTGGAACTTCAGAGCACAGGGTGTTGGAAGTGAGAATCCCAAATAAAGCCAGGACCCCTCTCCATGGGATGTATCTTCGGTGAAAGTGTAAACCTATAATTTCTCATCACTGGCCAGGGAGAAATAAGCTTACGTTGTGGTACCGCGTTCAGGTGTGTGGGGGAGGTTAGGGAGAGTTTCGCTTCAGAATTTGGAGTCGGGGGTTGGGATTCATATTTACACCTGCCATGTGATTACCAGTCCCCAACTGGAGAAAGTAACATAAAAGTCCCATGCTGGTGGCGGCCCTGGGGGCCACACAGAAAGAAAGGCCTGAGTTTGTCAAGTAGCACGCTCTCTTACTCCCAACCCCACCCCTCTAGCTCCACAGGTTTGAGGATGGGCAAACTGGCATCTCCTCCTCTCTAGAAATAAAAGAAGTAACAAAAACAATGTTTTCTTTCTTATAATCGGATCTTTCCATCTTCACTTCTAGCAACCAAACACACATAAATAAAAGCACAATTTGACGATATCTGTAAGTTATGGAGGCAGTAGAGCGAAATGGCTAGAGCTCCAGGCCTTAAGTCAGAGAGTTCAGTGCCTCCCTCAAGATTATTGTAATGCTAAGTGAGAAAAAGCATATAACATGGCCCTCGCATTGTGTCTGGAACCCAGTAAAGCACTCAGTAGGAGCTAACTCCTCCACTTCCTCCTCACGAGATACACTATATTATTCTACCTAATAGGGCAATGCTAATTGCATTTGACGCTAGGTCCGTAACAACTAAATCAAATTAGTAAAGGAGAGCATCGATGTCTTTCCTGAGATTAATTTCAGGGGATTAAATAGCTAGTTGGGTACACAGGTATTTCAAATGAGTTTTACTCACCTAAATTTTAAGGCCTTGTTTACTGACTTGTAGTAATGGTAATAGTTGAGTAAATTCACTATTTTTTATAATAGTGATCAATCCATTACAGCAGCCAAAGTGCTTTTAAGTCGCCATTTGAAACTTGACATCACCTTTGTAAGATGCATTCATTCACTTAACCAGGCATAAGATATCATTCAAAGGGGAACAGCAACCAAAATGCATTGTGTACAAAGTCAGTGGGATCTATTCTACTTACCACAGTTCCTTAATGACAGAGATTTTTTAATATTGCCAATCTTCTCATTAATATGAAAGCAGATTTGGTCCAGATCTGAAGAGGCCATCCTTTAAGGCTCTGAAGGAAATATAAACACAATTTCAAAAAACAAAAGTCAGACAAATTCCTGCTCACTTTCAAAATCCAAGAATAGTTGATATCCAGTAGGTCACATCAGCTTGAAAATAAAGTTCGAGATGTCAACAGCAATTTCTTTCAATTCTACAAAATTCAGTTTCTAACCAAAGTGCAGTACTGACTGGTCTTAGAACCTCCTATAGTCTAAACATCCCAACCAACGGGACAGGATAGAAGCCTGCATCATCTCTTTAAGGATTTAGGGGGGGCAAATACATATATATATAAAGACAACATTGCCATTTTCTTTTAAAAATGCAAAATAGCCCTAACCGGTTTGGCTCAGTGGCTAGAGCCTGGGCCTGCGGACTGAAAGGTCCCCGGTTCCATTCCGGTCAAGGGCATGCACCTTGGTTGCCGGCACATCCCCAGTGGGGGTGTGCAGGTGGCAGCTGATCTGTTTCTCTCTCATCGATGTTTCTAACTCTCTATCCCTCTCCCTTCCTCTCTGTAAAAAAATCAATATACTTTTTAAAAAATGCAAAATAAACACGAATTTTACGAAATAACACAGCAAATGCAAAGAAACGGGTGCAGGTAAACATTTTCCCATGCTGGGGGGTTCGGGGGGAGGGGCTGGGGCTTTCCTGTGTGGGGTCGGTAAGGAGCGGAGGAGGAAGACTCAGCTACTGTCACTCGGAGATGGGTGAGGGGTCTCCAGCACCCTCTCCAGGCACCCCGCCAGCGGAGGAAGGTCAGGCCCTGCTCCTCCGCCCCCCCCTCCGGCGCAATCCCGCACCCCACACTCCTCCAAGCAATCAATGCCTTCTGCCTGCTGCCGACGTCAGGATCCCCAATTTCTCGCGGGTCGGGGAGCAAAGAGCCCACTCGGGGCCGAAAGGCGAGCCACTCAAACTCCGATCTCTGCCAGAAGCCAGGGATCACGAGATGGCGCTCGGGGAGTGAAACAAATTGCCCGCCAGACCGGGAACCGCGCAGGCGCACAACAGCCGCTCGCGAACCGCCCTGCACAGCTGGGGCGTTGGGCGGGGCCCAGCTAGGGCAGGGGCGGGCCAAGCTGGAGCGTTGGGCGGGGCCACAGCTAGGGCGTTAGGCGGGGCCAAATCTGGGGCGTTGGGCGGGGCCAACGCTGGGGTGGGCGTGGTTGGACGGGGAGAAGGCGGGGCTTTGTCGGCTTGGTTGCTAATGGCTACCAGGACCTTTGCTCCTCCCACGCCACGCCGCCACGGGTGCTCACAGCCAGTAACTAAGCCTGGTCGCCGTGGGGCCAGGAGCCAAGCACCCGGAGGATCCAAAGGCGAGCTGGAACAATACGGGAATATTTTGAAGCAAATCTCAAGCACATTTTTATCCAAAAATGTTTCCATAATTATCTCCTAAAAATAGACACTTTAAAATGACCATATTTGTGTTTTTACAGGTAAATATTTTATTAGTTATTCCTGAATAACAGATATCCAGTCAATGTTCAATTTCCCTGATTGTATTAAAAGTGTTTCTTTTAAAAACTGTTGTTGTTTTTCATTAGAATCTAAACAAAATTTAAACTGTTATTTGGTTGATACATTTTTTAAATCTCTCAATCTCCTCACACATACTTACTTAAGCTTTTTTTTTTTTTTGTCCTTTTGCAGGACAAAGCCTTTCATTATAGGACTGAATATAAAGCTTAAAATGCCATATTCTAGGAAAAATAATATAGTAGTAGAAATGGACTATGTTGGATCAATAATCACTATAAGATTGTTTCCCATAAGAAAAAAACAGGAAGAACAAAGTATCAAGGCACTAAGTACAATGTTACCCCAATAAACTCAATAAAAAAAATGTGAGGCAAAAACTGATAGAAATCAAAGAAAAATGGACAAATACAATATAACAGTTTGAGACGATAACCAAATCAAAGGTGTGCCTAGAACACTGTATATTCATTGTCTTCTTCAAACTTGATAAAAGATGTTTACTTTATGGAAATGCTGGTTGGAGGACTCCCTTGCCATCGGCCACTAGATGGCAGGGCAGCACCGTTCTTGAGAGCACCAGCAAAATGCCAATTCAGGCATATGTGGCCACGGGTGGGAAGAAGTCCACCTGCTCTAAAGGTTGTGAAGCAAAATTTCACTATCTTCTTCGTTAGCACTTGCTTTTTATTGTTGTTACAGGAGAACATATTTTTAATTGAAGCTTTGAACAACACAGAAAAGTTGAAAAGAAAAAAACGAAAGAAAACTCTCTTCATTCTATAAACACAGGATCCAGGTCCTGCCTCTGAAAGTAAAAACGGCTCAGTGCGGACCGTTCTCTGTAAACAGCCCCTGCTCAGGGTTTCCGCCCCTCACGCAGTGTCACCCAAAGCTAACCTTAATCCCCACCCCGATCAGCCATAACCGCAACCCTCCCCCTTCCAACATGTATGAAATGCTGCTTCGTTTGTCACAGATGTGGTATTTATGGTGGGCACTGTGGATGGTAAGCTTATCATTTCAACCACGTGCAACAAATTTCAAAAGATAGCCATTATACATGTTTCGATTTTAATGAATTCTAGTTTATCAATTTTTAATCAATACATATACTTAAAAATCAATTGGCCTTATGTGAATGAGTCTTTCTGGACTTTCTATTATTTTATATTAATGAATATGCCTGTCGCTTTACTAATACCCTGCTGTCTTGCTTACTGTAGTTTTATGCTCTAGCACAGTGGTTGGCAAACTGCGCTCCAGAGCAGCGGTTTGCCGCTCTGTTGATCAATGAGTTTGCCCACCACTGCTCTACCATAAACCTTATTCTTCAAATATGTATCTTTTTAAAATTGAGTTCAGATAGGGGAAGGGAGAGGGAGAAAGAGAAAGAAACGTCACTATGAGAGAGAATCATTGCAAGCCCCCTACTGAGGATCGAGCCCACAACCTGGGTGTGCACCCTGACCTGGAATTGAAGCATGACCTCCTGCTTCATGGGTCGATGCTCAACCACTGAGCAACACTGGCTTGGGAAGCCTTATTCTTTAAGCCATAGATTGTGCACTTGAACCTTAGAAACTTTTAATTTTAGGTACTAGTAATAGAATCTTTCAATCACCTTGCAAACACAAGATGGATACCCAATCCCTCCTCTCCCGGGGCTGTAGCCTGTAAAAGTTATATAATTCTCATGTGGCTTAGTCACTTCCCATTCTAACTCCCAGGGGACCCAGTCCTCTGGCACATGCCTTCGGCCTCCTCCCATCCCAGCCTTGCCCTATCAGTGGTCGGCAAACTCATTAGTCAACAGAGCCAAATATCAACCGTACAATGATTGAAATCTCTTTTGAGATCCAAATTTTTTAAAACTTAAACTTCTAATGCCACTTCTTCAAAATAGACTCGCCCAGGCCGTGGTATGTTGTGGAAGAGCCGCACTCAAGGGGCCAAAGAGCCGCATGTGGCTCTTGAGCCGCAGTTTGTTTGAGATCCGGCAGGCACTTTGCTAATTGGATCAGAAATATGCACACCGGTGGCTGTTTTGCTCGGCAGTGGGGTAAAGGGATAGACATAGCCGTTGATGTAGAAGAACAGAAAGTGCCTGCTGGATCACTGCCCTGCCTCATTCAACCCAAATCTAGGCCTGTCAGGAAGTGCTCCCAGCCCGGAATCTCACACCAGCTGCTGGTGCTGACTTGCAGACTATCGCAATGTAAGTTAATGGATTTAATATTCGATATGATAGACAGATTCTTCGATTTTAAAACAAACAAGTAAACCACAGTTCAACCATACACAGTTTCAGACACAACCAAATAGATAAAAAGTTAAAGGACAGGCTACATATGGGCCACATTATCCTCAGCCTCAACTCCAGCTGAAATCTGACTCCTGCAAGCCCACAGATTGTCTTGGACTTTGATTTCAAGGATGATATAGATATATTTAGAAATGGACATCTTCAGACTTCCAGGGGCAAACCTAGAAATGCTGAACCCCCCTGTTATCCTCCCTCCTACTCTTAGGGAACAGGCAGTCACCCTCCCCTTAAAGACTAATTTCCGCACTTTGTCTAGGACTTTGCTCAATTAGTTATGCCCTTTGTTTGCTGTGTGATTAACTTCTTCTCCCCCAGGCTTTTAAAAAATAAACCTTCCAGCTCTGACCAGCCCATTGATAAGTAATTTAATACAATTAAACATCTCTGACTTTAATCCATTTGCTTCTAGCACTGTTTCCAGTGAACCTTTCTTCTGGCGTCTGCTTTTGGTTCTCAGTAAAGCCTCTTGGTGAATTTCCGAGCAACACTACCTGTAGCTGAGAGGATACCTCCCGCGGTGGGATCAGGATGGTGCGATGCAGCATCCTCTACATCTGTTCCTCTCATCGACAAACTGTATCCTCCACAACGACATGCCTGCATTGTCTGGTCCACTCTGCTGTGCTCTTTAAGCTTTGCCCAGCTTCCGGTCCTGCACTTCCACCTGGCTGAGCAGGACTCCAGGCTTCTGTGACAAAAGAACGGTTCCCTGGCACCTTCTAAGGAAAGCCCAGGTTCCCTGGCATGACATCCTAGTCCACCGTGGTCCTGGCTCCTGCCTACCTCCCCAGCCTCAGCCACCAGCCCCTTTCACCTGCAGTTCACTCTCAGCAACAGCTGTTAGTGGTGGCTGCCACTGTGTGTGCCTGTCTCCCACCCCCACCCCGCCAGGCTGCCTGTCTTTATTGGGGACCATGAGTGGAGTGCTTTGGGGTTATCTGGCAAGGCCTGGGTTGATCAATTCAAAAGAGCGGGGTTTGGGTAAGTCCCACTGCGGTCTTATCTAAGGGGTGCAGAAGGCATACAGGTGCTGGGAGGCAGGGGAGACTATTGATTACCAGGGCTGTTGGTGAAGTCATGTCAGGAATTCACCTCTGCTCGTGACTATGACTGCCAGGTCCTGGGCAGACACCTGAATGAGGGGCCAATGTCAGTTTTAAGGCCCCAACCAGCCACTGGCCACACAAAAGAGATGTGGAGGCAGCAAGATCACGGAGTAGCTAGCTTAGCCCAACTCCCCAAAGGCCGACCTGGGCTTCGCTGTGAAGGCGAAGGGCAGCCAGTGGCCGGCTGCGGGTCCCGGCCCAGGAAGGTGCGCAGGCCCCATGGGGACCCGGGTTTTAGCTGAGCGCCATTCTGGCTATGGACAGCGCCTGCAGGGGTCTCCCTGGGACAGCCAGGTCTCCTGTCGCTGAGCCGAGGCACCTCCTGCCCCAGGTGAGGGCTGACGGCCCAGGATCGTGGGATCTGTTTGGAAACCCATCCTCTGAGAAGCGGGTTCAGAGGTTGGACACATCTCCGTGGGGCTGAGGAACCCCACGCCAGACCCGACTTTTGAGGGGCTCCCCTGTGGGATGCCAACTCTTGGAGTGCTCACAGATCACCGGTTGGGGCTCCTCCTACCAATGCCATAGTGGAGGCACTGGACCTCAGTGGAGGGGACCCGGTGGGGAGTAGGGCTGCGGCTGCCAAGGGAGGCAGTTAGGGGCTAGGGGCACTGTGGCACCACCTGACTCCGGCCATCTCTAAGAGAGGCAGTCCTGCCTGCCCATTCTTCTGTAAGCTGGTACAATAATCCTATCTAATAAAAGAGTGATATGCAAATTGACTGTCACTACAACACACAAGATGGCTGCCCCATGTGGTCAAAGATGGCTGCCTCCACGTGGACACAAAATAGCCACCACAAGATGGCCAGCAGGGGAGGGCAGTAGGAGCAACCAGGCCTGCAGAGGAGGGCAGTTGAGAGGGACCAGGCATGCAGGGGAGAGTAGTTGGTGGCGATCAAGCCTGCAGAGGAGGGCAGTTCGGGGTGACCAGGCTGGCATAGGAGGGAAGTTGGGGTTGACTGGGCCTGCAGGGAAGGATAGTTCGGGGCGGGGGGGATCCAGGCCTGTAGGGGAGAGCAGTTGGGGGAGGACCAGGCCTGGTGGGGAGGGCAGTTAGGGGCAATCAGGCTGGCAAGGGAGCCGTTAGGCATCAATCAGGCTGGCAGGGAAGTGTTTAGGGGATGATCAGGCTGGCAGGCAGAACTGGTTAGGGGCAATCAGGAAGGCAGATAGGTGAGCAGTTGGGAGCCAGCAGTCCTGGATTGTGAGAGGGATGTCCTACCAGAATTGAGCCTAAACAGGTAGTCAGCAACCCTCGAGGGGTCCCAGATTGGAGAGAGCGCAGGCTGGCCTAAGGGACGCTTCCTCCCGCGCCCCCCGCCCCCCAGTGCACAAATTTCATGCACTGGGCTTCTAGTTAGTGAAATAAGAAAAATCTTCCAGACATGCTGAGGAAGCCCTACTGTGCACCCTTGAAACCAGATAAGATCTAATCAGATTGAATTAGCTGTATAAAATGGAGTTGTGTTTAGACCTCGCCTTTTCCAAGAGGAAAAACATACTGGACTAGGTTTGCCTCTGGGCAGAACCTGGAAAATATCCAGCAAGGGTGGCCTGGAGGAGGAAAGAATCAGGCAGACTCCGCTTCCAGCACCATGAGGAAGTAGCTGGTTTCAGCGTCTTCCGTCCCCGATGACGATGGCAGCTTCCCGCCAGGCTGCCAAGGACCTTCCCGGGGAGTGGGTAAGGCCGGGGCAACCACAACGCTGCACCTTAAAAGCAGTCCTCACTGGCCGCTGCTATCTGTGGGATGAGCTGCTGCCGATGTGGTAACGGCTGTAAGTACCAGAGGCCCCGAAAATGTAGACAACTTTGGCTTCGTGAGGCAAGAGTTGGTGTAAGGCTTCACACCCCTTACTTGGCCACCTTGGTAACACCAACAGTTGAGGGGAAGGAATAGGCAGGAGAAAGGGGAAAGGATAAAACCCATGTTTGTGGATTGGAAAAGTTCATACTCTTACAATGGCAGTATTCCCCAAAATTGATCTACAGATTCAACAACTCATATCAAAGTTTCACCTGAATTCTTTCCAAGTTAGAAAGTTTATCATCAAATCTGCATGGAAAGTTAAGAAACGGCGAGCAGCCAAAACGGTGTTTTGAAAGGATAACACAGCCCAGCCGGCGGGGCTCAGTGGCTGAGTATCGGCCTGTGAACCCGGTCACGGTTCCATTCCCGGTCGGGGCACACGCCCGGCTGTGGGTCTGGTTCCCAGCAGTGGGCATGGAAGAGACAGCTGATCAAGATTCTCCCTCACCATTATGTGGCTCTCTCTTTCTCCCTCTCCCATAAAAATACAAAATAACAACAGCACAGCCGGCCTGGCTCAGTGGCTGAGCACTGACCTGGCAACCAGGAGGCCAGTTCCGTTCCCCGCCGGGGCACACGCCTGGGCTGCGGGCTCACGTCCGTGTGGGGAGTGCAGGAGGCAGCTGACCAACAATTCTCTCATCATCGGTGTTCTCTCTCCCCCTCTTCCTTTCTTTCTGAAATCAATAAAATAAAATAAAATAAAAACAACTCGGCCTGACTAGAGCGGTTCAGTTAGTTGACGGTCCTCCCACGAACCAGGAGGTCATGGTTTCATCCCAGGTCGGGGCACAAGCCTGGGTTTCTGACGTGATTCCCAGGGGGAGGCGTGCAGGAGGCAACCAAATGACAATGTTCCTCATGGATGTTCCTATTCCTCTCCCTTTCTCTCGCTCAAATCAATTAAAATATTTTTAAAAAATAAAGTGCCTCTACCCTTTAAAAAGTCAAAACAAACAAAAAATGTGGTAAAAATAATGGTTGTTAAAACTGCAGGCACATTCTCCCAAGGCAGTTGCTCTAAAATACTAATATGGACCATACTGCTCCCAATACTCACATACACAGACACCCCAAATAAAATCAAATCTCACTTAAGAAAATATTCATGAAGCAATAACATTTATGAATTTTATTAAATCTCAACTCTTGCAAAGACATCTATCATTTTAATGTTGTCATGCAATGAGAAGCATGAAGCACTACTCCGTGTCACGGTGCAATCGTCTTGAGGAAAAGTACTCCAAAGATAGCTTGTGTTGTGAGCTAAACTAGCCACTTTTTTCATGGAACACCCGTTTTTATCTTAAAGAACAACTACACCGGTAGTTACTCTGAATGTGGACATTCACTCTGGGTGTGCAGGAGGCAGCCAATGGATGTTTCTCTCTCAGCGATATTCCCATCTCTCCATTGCTCTCCCTCCCACTCCCTCTCCAATCAATAAAAACATTTAAAAGCTGAAAAATTAAAATAACGCTGACATATTGTATCTCATTTAACCTCCAGGCGAGAGCATCGCCAAGGGCATGCCTAGCTCTGACCTGCACATATTTTCTTTATTGTACATAATTTAAATGTAAAAAGTGACTTTTATTGCCCTGATCATTTTGACTCAGTGGATCGAGTGTCCAGTCGGCCTGCGGACTGAAGGGTCCAGGGTTCGATTCCGGTCAAGGGCATGTACCTGGGTTGCGGGCACATCCCCAGTAGGGGGCGTGCAGGAGGCAGCTGATCAATGTTTCTAACTCTATCCCTCTTTTCCTCTCTGTAAAAACATCAATAAAAAAAAGCAAACTGTTACTTTTATTGGAGAGATGGCTGAACATGTATGAAATGCTTTCACCAAAGTAGACGTCATCAGGAACCAGGAAAAACTGATCTACATAGAGATGGCGGTGGGTGGTGTGGGGAGGAGGACCTGGGGAAGCCGGTGGTCAGTGCAGATTTCAAACCTGCTTTGGTGCGGCCACCTCTCCGCGGTTCCCGCGCCGGTCCTCCTGCAGAGTAAGGCCTCTGGCAAAGGCCCCGAGGCGGACCCGGCCGGCCCGGCTGAGGAATGGGAGCGGGACAGGGCACAGCCGGTCGCCTCGGAGCCCGAACTCCGCGCACACGTGCGGAAGCGAAGCGAGCCAGCGGAGAAACACAGCGTCACGTGATCGCACTCAAACGTGGACTCGAAGGATCCAAACAAACTGTTGAACAAAACAGATCCAGAGACACGGATGCCTCGGACAGATTGCAGGCGGGGGAGGTGGGAAGCCTTCAGTCAGAGACCCTGGACTCACAGACGCGTAACCCGCGGACACGGACCACAGGGGGTGCAGGCCTCGGCGGGAGGGCCAGGAGGGGGCCAATGTCATACTTTCCACAATAAAGATGTAAAAGCCACGCGGAAGCGAGACGTGTAAAGTGACGGAAGAAATGAGTACGACTTCATTCAGGGCCGTTTCGGCAGCGGCCGCTTCCCCTGGGAGCTTCTCCGCAGCACCGGCTCCCGGCCACGGAGCCGACCCCTACGACAGCCTCGCCCGCCCGGAGTCCGGTGCCAGGAGGGTCGCGCCTCCCTCCCGCCTCTACCGGCGAGTCTGAACCAGCGGTCGCCGTACGGACTCCGCCGACGAGGTGGCGGCGCCCTCGGGGGAGGCGGCGACCCGGTGCGGCCACGCTCTCTGCGAGCCCGTGGCCCCTGCCGCTGTACGGCCCCGGCGGCCAAGATGGCGGCGCCCGGAGCTGGTCCCGGCGGCCGTGGGCGGGGCGGTCGCGGAGCTGACGCACCGCGCCTGCGCACTGGGAGTACGGTGGCCGGGAGGCGCGCCAAAGCGGAAGTGGTTGTGAGCACCTTTGCAACCGCCGCGGGCGCCGAGGAGTTATCAGGGGGCAGGTTGGCGGGTGGCCGGCGGGGTCGCGAAGGGGGGCGCCGGGCGTGGAGAGATGGTGAGTGCCGGGTCCCGGGAGGGCGCGGGCGGCGACTGGGAGGGGGGACGGCCACGGTGGGGTCCGCGGGCAGGCGCGCGGGGGGTCTGTGGTAAACCCTACCACCCGGAGTCTGGGGGCAGGATTGTGGGGCCCCGGGGGGCGCCTTCCCGGGGCCCCGCGGGCAGAGTGGCCGGGGGTTGACGGCCCGGCTGCCCTGTGAGGCACGAGCCGCTGGAGGGGGCTCGGAGTGAGCCTTTGGGGGAGTCTGTCGTGGAAGTTTCGCGCCGATCCCGGGTGGCAGTGCCGTGGGGTCCGGAGGCGGGCTCCCTGGGCGGCGGGATGGGGGCGCGTTACCTAGACGAGACTTGCGGCCCGCGGGACCGCGAGTTTGACATGCTGGCGAGTGTGCCGTGGCTACTTTGTATCCAAGGACCTGCGAGGAGCCGCGATGGGGCAGTTTGGGGAGCGGGGGGTGTGTCATGAGCCTTTGTGAGTGTGGGTAGAGTGATGGGGTGTCAGGGGTGAGTATGGGGGATCTGGGAGAGCCTGCGAAGGGCCGGGATGGGGGCAGTTTGGGGAGCGGGGGTGTGTGTCATGAGCCTTTGTGAGTGTGGGGAGTGATCGGGTGTCAGGGGTGAATGTGGGGGGTCAGGGGAGAGTGAACGGGCTGTATAAGCGGGGTGATGTCAGGGGTGAGTGATGGGGCGTCTGTGGGGACAGTAATGGGGATATTGATGAGGAGCCGTGATGGGAAAAGTCTTATTGGCGGACTGTTGGGGTCTGTGGTGAGCTATGGTGGGGGTTCTCTAAGGAGCCGTCTGTGGGGGATCCCGCAGGACGGGGATGGCTCAGACCCAGAGCCTCCAGATGTGGGGGAGGACAGCAAGTCGGAAAATGGGGAGAACGCGCCCATCTACTGCATCTGCCGCAAGCCAGACATCAATTGCTTCATGATGTGAGCCCGGGCGAGGTGGGCGGGGCCACACCTGTCAAGGTTGGTGGTGGTGGGGAGGCAATGGGCCAGCCTCTCACATCTCCCCCGCTCGCCTCCTCTGCAGCGGGTGTGACAACTGCAATGAGTGGTTCCATGGGGACTGCATCCGGATCACGGAGAAGATGGCCAAAGCCATCCGGGAGTGGTACTGCCGGGAGTGCCGAGGTGAGGGGTGGCATGGACAGTCAGGCGTGCTGAGAGGGAGGAGGGGGAGCCCTACAGGGGTCTGGGCCATGGAGAGGAGCGGTACGTTGCTGTGGGCAGGGGATTGTTCTGGGGAGGGGACCCCTCTGCCCTGGAGTAGGGGGAGAGAGCAGTTGGGTGGGATGGAAAAGGAGAGAAGGGGAAGAAAGTTCTGAGACCAGCCAGATCCCCCAATGACAACCCACCCTGGCCCACAGAGAAAGACCCCAAGCTGGAGATCCGCTATCGGCACAAGAAGTCACGGGAACGGGACAGCAATGAGCGAGACGGCAGTGAGCCCCGGGATGAGGGTGGAGGGCGCAAGAGGCCTGCCCCGGATCCAGACCTGCAGCGTCGGGCGGGGTCAGGCACAGGGGTTGGGGCCATGCTTGCTCGGGGCTCTGCTTCGCCCCACAAATCCTCTCCACAGCCCTTGATGGCCACACCCAGCCAGGTGAGTGGCTGTGGTGGCTGGGATAGGTAAGGTGATGCCAGCTCAGGCTTTCCTTGAGTCCTTGATTGGTGTTCCATGCCCTTCCCTCAGCATCACCAGCAGCAGCAGCAGCAGCAGCAGATCAAACGGTCAGCCCGAATGTGTGGCGAGTGTGAGGCCTGCCGGCGCACTGAGGACTGTGGCCACTGTGACTTCTGCCGGGACATGAAGAAGTTTGGGGGCCCCAACAAGATCCGGCAGAAATGCCGGCTGCGCCAGTGCCAGCTGCGGGCCCGGGTGAGCATGGGCAGAGCTGGGAAGGGTCAGGTTAGGGGGCCAGTGTGTTCAGGAAGAGGTGATTGAGGCTAGAATTGGTGTACTAGGTGGGTGGGGCCTGGTTGCATATAAATAGGTGGGAAGGAGCCTGGCCTATCCAGATGAATGGGGCATGACCGAAGTGCTGGTGTAACAGGGGAGCCCCACAACCCCAGGTGGGCAGGGTAGGGCTCAGTGTTCCTAGGTAGTCAGGAATGAGCATGTCCTTGCTATTGGGTCGGGGTGCATGTGTGCCTGGGGAGACCAGGTAGGCTAGCTGGTGGGCTGGGCACTTGGAGGGACTAGGGAAGAGCCACCCTCTGTCCACCTGGGGCTGAACCGGGCCTTCCTCCTGCCGGCACAGGAATCGTACAAGTACTTCCCTTCCTCGGTGAGTCCAGCCTCCCAGGGCGGGGCGGGGCATGCGGGCAGATTGTTCAGGGCCAGTCCTGAGATTCTGCCCTGCAGCTCTCGCCAGTGACAACGTCCGAGTCCCTGCCAAGGCCTCGCCGGCCCCTGCCCACCCAGCAGCAGCCACAGCCATCACAGAAGCTGGGACGCATCCGTGAGGACGAGGGGGCAGTGGTGTCATCAGTAGTCAAGGAGTCACCTGAGGCTACAGCCACCCCTGAGCCACTCTCAGATGAGGACCTGCCCCTGGACCCTGACCTGTACCAGGATATATGTGCAGGGGCCTTTGATGACCACGGCCTGGTGAGCAGGCAGAGCATCCCCTGGTGGAAGGGTGGAGGTTACAGAAGCAGAGTATCCGTAATGAAAAGAGAGGAGGCAGAGGGTATGGAGGGCTGATTTGGGAACTGAGTAGGTGGTGGGGTAATCACGAGGGGGGCAAGAAGGTCAGTGTGTGCCTCCCTTGCAGCCCTGGATGAGCGACACAGAGGAGTCCCCGTTCTTGGACCCCGCGCTGCGGAAGAGGGCCGTGAAAGTGAAGCACGTGAAGCGGCGGGAGAAGAAGTCTGAGAAGAAGGTGATGGGGAGGGTGAAACGCGTGTGCGCAGGCAGAGGGCAGGGCTGAATAGGGGTGGGATGCAAGGGAGACGGGTGTGGGGCTGACTTTAGCTCTACCCCGTGCTGACCTGTGTTGTCCCATAGAAGGAGGAGAGGTATAAGCGGCACCGGCAGAAGCAGAAGCACAAAGACAAATGGAAACACCCAGAGCGAGCTGATGTCAAGGACCCCGCGTCGCTGCCGCAGTGCCTGGGGCCCGGCTGTGTGCGCGCGGCACAGTCCACCTCCAAGTATTGCTCAGATGACTGCGGCATGAAGCTGGCCGCCAAGTGAGTCATTCTTGGAGGGTTCAAGGGAGTGGGGAAGTATAGGATAGGGCTTGATAAGATCCCTCTGTCTGCCTGCCAGTTACCTGTCCACCATTCAATCAACCAAGCCCCCACCTATCTGTCCACCCATCCATCCACCACTCGGTCACCCGTGTATCTTCACCATTAGTCACCACCCTTTTTGTCATCTTTGGCTCACCCCACTTGTTGCTTGCCACCTTTCTCCCTGCACCACCGCTCCCTGCAGTCGCATCTACGAGATCCTCCCCCAGCGCATCCAGCAGTGGCAGCAGAGCCCCTGCATTGCTGAAGAGCATGGCAAGAAGCTCCTCGAACGCATTCGCCGCGAGCAGCAGAGTGCCCGCACCCGCCTTCAGGAAATGGAGCGCCGATTCCATGAGCTTGAGGCCATCATTGCGCGTGCCAAGCAGCAGGCTGTGCGAGAGGACGAGGAGGTGAGCAAGCATGGCCTGGCAGTGCGGGGCCCACGACCTGGTCCTGCCTGGTCTCACCATTCCTTCCATCCCATGCAGAGCAATGAGGGTGACAGTGACGACACAGACTTGCAGATCTTCTGCGTCTCCTGCGGGCACCCCATCAACCCACGTGTTGCCTTGCGCCACATGGAGCGCTGCTATGCCAAGGTCAGGGTGTCAGCTTGAAAGGGCAGATGGTGTGAGAACATCAGTGGGTCCTTGGGGGGATAGATGTGTTGTCTGAGTGCTGTATCGGGAGGGCAGGCATCCACAGTTTTTTCCATTTGTGCTCATCCTTCCAGTATGAGAGCCAGACGTCCTTTGGGTCCATGTACCCCACACGCATTGAAGGGTGAGTGTGGGTGCTATGCAGAGTTTGAGCAAGTAGGTTAATGCTGGGGTCAGAAGTAAAATGTTGGGGCAGGATATCATGATGGGCATGCTAGGTGGTTCCCCCTCCCTTCTCTCCTTTTACTATTCTGCCTCTACTCCAAATCCCCAGGGCCACACGACTCTTCTGTGATGTTTACAATCCTCAGAGCAAGACATACTGTAAGCGGCTCCAGGTCTTGTGCCCAGAGCACTCACGGGATCCCAAAGTAAGGTTTTCCCTCAATTCCTCACATTCTGTCAATCCTCCCTTTCTCGCTGTCCTGCATTCATCCATTTCCCCCTCTCCTCCTTCCTTTTCTACCTGACCACTTTAATAACTTCCATCATCCTTTATTCACCTGGCTCATCACCTCCTATTCCTCCCCCTTTCCCTGCCTCATTATTCTCTACTAGAGGCCCGGTGCATGAAATTTGTGCACTCGGTGGAGGGGAGGAGTGTGTCCCTCAGCCTGGCCTGCACCCTCTCACAGTTCAGGGAGTGGGCCTAAGCTGCCACAGAGGCAGGAGAGACTCTTGCTACTGCCGCTGTGCTCACCAGCTGTCAGCCCAGTTTCTGGTTAAGTGACACTCCCCCTGTGGGAGTGCACTGACCACCAGGGGGCAGCTTCTGCATTGAGCATCTGCCTCCTAGTGGTCAGTGCGCTTCATAGTGACTGGCCGGCCATTCCACCTTTCGGTCGATTTGCATATTAGCCTTTTACTAGAGGCTAGGTGCATGAAATTCGTGCATCGGGGGGGAGGAGGTGGTCCCTCGGCCCAGCCTGCACCCTCTCTAATCTGGGACCTCTCAAGGGATGTTCCATTGCCCTTCCCTCGGGATCAGGTCTAAACGGGCAGTCGGACATCCCTCCCACAATCCAGGACTGCTGGATCCCAAATGCTCACCTACCTGCTTGCCTTCTTGATTGCGCCTGCTTCTGCCTGCCAGCCTGATCACCCCCTAATCAGCCTGATCACCCCCTGCCAGCCTGATTGATGCCTAACTACTCCCCTGCCAGTCTGTTTGCCCCTAACTGCCCTCCCCTGCAGGCCTGGTCACCCCTAACTGCCCTCCCTGCAGGCCTTGTGTCCCCCAACTGCTCTCCCCTGCAGGCCGGGTCACCTCCAACTTCCCTCCTCTGCCAGCCCTATCACCCCTAACTGCCCTCCCCTACAAGATTAATTGTCCCCATCTGCCCTCTCTTGCAGGCCTGGTTTCTCTCAACTGCCCTCCCCTGCTGGCCATCATGTGTTGGCCATCTTGTATCCACACGGGGACAGGATATTTGACCACATGGGGGCAGCCCTTGTGTGTGTTATCTGCATATTACTCTTATTAGATAGAATAGAGGCCTGGTGTATGGGTGGGGGCCAGCTGGTTTGCCCTGAAGGGTGTCCCAGATCAAGGTGGGGGTTCCCTTGGGGCATGGGGTGGCCTGGGCGAGGGGCTTGTGGTGGTTTGCAGGCTGGCCACGCCCCCCGGCGGCCCAAGCGGAGGCCCTGGTATCTGGAATTTATTAATCTTCAACAATTGAAACTTTGTAGCCTGAAGTGGAGCCAAGCCTTCTGTTTGCTCAGTGGCTGCTGCCATTTTTGCTGGGATTCTATAATTGAAACTTTGTAGCCTTAAGTAGAAGGCTGAGCTGTCAAGGGCAGGCTGAAAGCTTGGCTTCCTCCATTGAGAGGGAAACCCAAGCCTCCCTCCTACTCTCTTTGGCTGTAGTGATCTTGGTTGGGGTTTATTTGCATATTTGCTCCTGATTGGCTGGTGGGCACGAGTTGTGGGTATAGCAGAGGTATGGTTAATTTGCATATTATTCTTTTATTAAATAGTACTAGGGGCCCAGTGCATGAAATTTGTGCACTGGGAGTGGATGATTCCTCAGCCCAACCTGCCCCCTCACACATATTAGGAGCCTTCAGAGAATGTCCTACTGACCACTCACCCCCAGCCTGCCCAAGGCCTAACACCTCTGGCTGAGGCGTTAGACCTTGGGCACCCAGCCATTGCTTTGCAATGGGGCCGATGGCTGGCTCTGTTTCAGCCATGCCCCTCCCCAAAGTAAGATTTTCCCCACCCTCGCCCAGGTCTTTGCCCCAGCCAGCTTGCAACCAGCTAGCATGGCCTCGGCCCCACATCCCCAGCCCAGACCTTCTCCCTGGCCAGTGCGGGCTGGCCTCCTCAAACCTGCCTCCCCCAAGGCCCCTGGCCGCCTTGGCCCTGCCCCCCATGGCCTGTGCCACCTTCGCCACGCCACCTGCAGCCTGGGTCGCCTAAGCTCTGTCCCCCATGGCCCAGGCTGCCTTGGCCCTGCTTCCCCTTGGCTCTGGCAACCTCGGCCCCACTCCCCACAGCTTGGGCCACCTTGGCCTCACCCCAGCTCTTGATTGGCTGGTGGGTGTGGCTGGTGGGCGTGCTTGTGGTGTAGCAAAGATACAGTCAATTTGCAATTACTGTTTTATTAGATAGGATTATATAGGATTCCTCCCTTTTCCATACCTCTCCACTTTCCTCTGAACTCTCCATTACTTCACTCCTCCTTTCTTTCCTGACCCCTCCCCATTCTCATCCTCCTTCCTGCCTTACCACACCCCACTCATCCTCATGCCCTGTCTTCCTGCAGGTGCCAGCTGACGAGGTATGTGGGTGCCCCCTTGTACGTGATGTCTTTGAGCTCACAGGTGAATTCTGCCGCCTGCCCAAGCGACAGTGCAACCGCCATTACTGCTGGGAGAAGTTGCGGCGTGCTGAAGTGGACCTGGAGCGTGTGCGCGTGGTAGGTTCTGCTGCGGGGTGTGGCCAGGGTAAGGCGGGTCTTCCAGAGCTCCATGTCAGGGCTCCTTCTGCTCCTCTGGCAGTGGTACAAGCTGGACGAGCTGTTTGAGCAGGAGCGCAATGTCCGCACAGCCATGACAAACCGGGCAGGGTTACTGGCCCTGATGCTGCATCAAACCATCCAGCATGACCCACTCACTACCGACCTCCGCTCCAGCGCTGACCGTTGAGCCTCTCTGGCTCAGATGTCCTCACAGCCTTCACCCCAGGCTGGGA
The DNA here is from genome assembly GCA_027563665.1 of Antrozous pallidus. Taxonomy (NCBI): domain Eukaryota; kingdom Metazoa; phylum Chordata; class Mammalia; order Chiroptera; family Vespertilionidae; genus Antrozous; species Antrozous pallidus. Next base: position 89,322,866 of record CM050518.1, on the reverse strand, counting down.
GCGGCCTGGAATCCCCCATTTGTCTTTTTTCAGTGGTCTCTCTGTTTCTCTTGTGCCCATCCATCATTTGACCACCCAGTTGCCCTTACCAGACTCAAACTTTCTTCCTCTTTGTATCCTTCTGTTTCTTCATTCTTTATGCCTGGGTGCAGTCTGCTCATCCTTGCTTCCTTTCTTCCTGGTTTTATTAATAAAATTTTGAAGAAGTAAATTTTGGTCGCCAAACTTTATTCGATTGCATCTCAATTCTCAAATTCCTGAAGTAGATGAGCCAGTACATGTGTAGGCTGTGCGTATACACAGGTGGCATCCACTAGGTGCACGTTACCTCCCTTGGGCTGTGGGGATATGACCTGCTGAGAGAGAGCCCCATTACCTACAGTCTCAGTGGGTATACAGTCAGCACTCATTCAGTGTTTGGCTGATTTACCACTGTGTAAGCATTAATATTCTCCAGACCAGCTCTGGCCAGGAAGCTCAATTGGTTTGAGTTACCCCAAAACACCAAGGTTGTGGGTTCCATCCCCAGTCGGAGCACATACAAGAAATCAATGAGCCCTGGCCGGTTGCTCAGTGGTTAGAGCGCCAGCCTGCACACCAAAGAAGCAGGGGTTCCATTCCCGGTCAAGGGCACGTCCCTGGGGTGCAGATTCCATCCGGGATGTGGGAGGCACCCAACTGATGTGTGTCTCTCACACTGAGGTTTCTCTCTCCCTTCCTCCTCCTTCCACTTTAAGAATTAACGGAGAAATACCCTCGGGTGATGATTTACAACAACAACAAAAGAGCCAATGAATGCATAAATAAGTAGAACAACAAACAGGTGTTTCTCTGTGTCTCTTAAATCAATTTAAAAAAAACCTACTTAAAAATAGACCAGAGGTGTATTCAAATATGGACACAAGCCTCCCTCTTTTCTCACAAACCCCCTTTTTGGGGATATGTATGCAGCAGGACCCCACTAACTTTGTGCCAGGAACTTCATCGGCCTTCTCCGGTTGTCCAGTAAGTGGGCCCCACAGTTCGCCCTTCCCGAGATGGACCGGGTCTCTCATCAGTTGGTTGCCCGATCCGGCTTGTTTACTTCTGGGGCGGCACTGCCTCCTTCCCCAGTTACCGCGGAGGAGCCGGGGCCAAACACTTGAGTTGTCTCCATGCTCCTGCAACTGCTCAGCGGGGAGGAGAGCGGGACGCAATAGTTGGTGTGGGGCGGGGGGTGGATTTTGCAGAGCGCAGGCACCTGGGTGGGACGTGGGAGAGCAGGGCTTGGGCTCACCCCTGCCTGCGCCACCTCTCCCTACCGGTTACGCCTAGAAGAGATCGCCTAGGCAACGGAGAGCTCAGGCCGGACCCCAACGCTCCACGCCCCCTTCCGTTGGCCTGGAGAGCGCAGGCGCACGTGAGGTGGGCTGAGTGGGGAGAGCGCGCCGGTTGGCGAAGCGTGGAGCGCCGGAGCCGCGGGTCTCCGGTCGGGATGCCAGGGTAATTGGGTTGCAGCGCGCAAGCGCACCAGGTCCGAGCAGGGGCGCGGGACTCAGCACGCAGGCGCGCGATCCTCCCCACTGAGGGCAAGCGCCAGCCCTTCAGTAGTGCGCACGCGTCTCTCGGGGAGCGGAACGCTGGGGGTGGGCCCCGGATTTCCGGTCTCGGGTGCAACGAACGGCCGCGGCGGCGACAGCTACCGCTGGAGCGGCTGCGGAGGAAGAAGAGGAGGAGCCGGGCAGCGCCGGAGTCCCTGGCGGGAACCGTCGTTATGGGTTCGCGGACCTAGACCTGCGGGAGCTACCGGCCCGGTGCGGAGCTGGTGAGAGCCGCGGGCGGATGCGGAGAGCGCTCGGGCGGAGTGCGGAGCAGCGAGGCTCGCTGCGTTGACGGAGGAGGCCTGCAGGCCGATGAGGGGAGGAATGGCGGCCTCGGAACGCCGAGGGGATGGACTAGGGCGATTGAGGCGGAAGACGGGGCGGACTGGGGCTCAGGACGCTGACAGCAGCGGTGTCGGGATGGTGGGCGAGGAGTGGAGGAGTCGGGGGAGTATATCGGGGCCTCTCCGGTGGAGGAGAGAGAAGCGGGTGTCCGGCACCGAGGGGATGGACGAGGACCTCCCGGGAAGATGTCGGAGAGGACGGGGGCGCTGGATCTCGAAAGGGAGGGCCAGCATAGCTAATGGAGGACGAGGAGCGAGAGAGGGCCAGAACGCTGACAGTTAGAGATGGCATGGCCTGGGCAGAACAGAGGAAGGGGCGTTTAGAATGCTGGGGGCGGGGGAATCCGGTCTTGGGGCTGGTGAGGGGGGTGGAAGCTGAGGGAGCTGGAGGGGAGGAGTGAGAGAACTCGAACTATGCAGGGGAGGGGGGGGGGGGTCTCAGAGCTGAGACCTGGAGGATTGTGGCTCAGAACACCGGCAGGAGGGAAACGTGCAGGCTGAGAACAGGAATAACGGGCTGTTCCCGTTGGGATGTGGAGGAGTTTGGGATTCTGGTAGAGAACACAGAGGAAATCGAGGCAACTCGGAGGGGGCAAGATAAGAGGACATCAGACAGGGAAGGGAAGGAGAAACGGGACTCCTGGGTCAAGAACGGGAGCGAGTGGGAATCGGAGAGCAGACGTCTAGTGCTGGGGAAGCAGCCTGAGGGCAGGATGAACGGGCCTCTTGAGCGGAGGAGGGCGAGTAATGGAGGTGACAAAGGGAGGAACAGGGAGCTCGTGGATCAAAGGCAGAGAATGGCTCTTGGGCCAAGGACAGGGGGAAGCAAGGAGGAGGAGGGAAAGGTTCCTGGGTGGGTAGTGGGGAGAAAGGACAGGCTCTCGGGCGAAAGATGGGGAGGAAGGAATGGGATCAGGCCACTGAACTTGAGGCCTGAGAACCCTTGGGTTGAGGATGGGGCTTCCAGGTCAAGAGGATGACCAGTGTCAAGTTCCTGGGCCAGGACAGGGAAGAATTGGTGGGAATGGGGGTTTCTCTTCCTTCTATTGGCCAGTTGCCTGTGGCAGGTGTCCGGGTAGAGCGCATGCGGTGTTATCCAAGGCGTCCCTTGAGATAAACTTAACCGCGCAGGTGTTGGGACGTTAAGTAGTTGCTAGCGAGGAAGCTACTCTAAGCAAGCAGGACCGAGGTGGGCATTATCGCCTGAGTTATATTAACGTAGTTAAGACTGCCGGAGGAATTTTACACCTCGCAAGAATGTGTAGTTGCAAATCACACAGCACACTTTACTCACAAGGTTCGTGGTGCCTGGGCTCAGACCTAACGGCGTCCCCGGGGAAGAGTGGCGCCCTCTGCCGGCAGCAGCAGATCTGTCTTTCGGTGGCTGGCTGGCTGGTTGGGGTGAGTCAGCAGGAGGAGGACGACCGAAGTCTAATGATTGGAGGTCCGACATGGGGCAAGGCAGCATGGAGCGTGGATCGAGAGGAGGATCGATGTCTGAACTTCAGGACCCATTTTTTAAGCCTTTTCTGGCCACGGCAGTCCAGGTGGCTATCAGTAACATACATCATCACACAAGTGTTATCAGTAACATGTCATTCCTGTGGGTGGAGTCCAGGAGGAATGTGGGTTTTATCTATGTCACACACACAGGGAGGTAGGTGGCTACCTCAGTGGTCACTCTAAGAGTTCACCCTAAAATTACAAACTAGAAAGTTATTACTATTACGGCAAGTCCCTGGTTTTGCACAAGTATTAATAGATACCAGTGGTTTGTTTGTGTCCTGGGCCACAACATGTCACCTCCAACAGGCTCAGTTTCTTCCATTGCCTCCTCCGTATTGCAGGCCCCTGCTCCTTCCTGTGGCTCCCATGGCTGAGGAGTGGCTGGACTGCCCAGCCCTGGGCCCCGGCTGGAAGCGTCGTGAGGTTTTTCGGAAGTCGGGTGCCACCTGCGGACGTTCAGACACCTATTACCAGAGGTACTGGTTGGGCTGTGGGCAGAGTCAGGGGTAGGACTTAGCCTGGTTAGGCAGATTAAAATTGGGGTGTGGTTAAATTTATGAATGGGCTGAAATCATGCATAATTACATTTGATCATTATTTGCAGATTCCATATTTGTAAATTCGCCTACTCACTACATTTTGTGCCCCCAAAGTTATTACTCAGGTGTGTTTTCATGGTCATTTGCGGACCTGCAAAGAGCAGCAAAAACAGTTTAACTAGCGTGATGCACCTATTCTCAGGTTGAACAAAGCCTTCTTATTCCAGCACTTGTGCTATAAACAAGTCCTTTTCATGGTCTACTTAGTGCTGAGTTTTTCAAATTTTTGTGCTGTTTGCAGTGGGCCTCAAGCATAGTGTTGAAGTGTTATCTAGTGTTCTACTAGTAAGTGCAAGAAGTCTGTGATGTGCAGTAGGAGAAAACACACCCTATCTAATAAAAGTAATATGCAAATTGACCGTACATCTGCCACACTCACCAGCCATGCTCACTAGCCAATCAGGAGCAATATGCAAATTAACCCCAAACCAAGATGGCTGCCGGCCACAGAGAGCAGGAGAGAGGCTTGAGCAATGGAGGAATCCAAGCTTTCCGCCTGCTTTTGCCAGCCTAGGCTTTCACTCAATGCTACAAATTTTCAATTATAGAAGATACATTACCCAACAGAAATCGCCGCAGCCACAGAGCTGGAGAGAGCAGAGGCTAGGGTTGCACCTGGCGATGGAGGACGCCAAGCTTCTGCAGCTCTGGCCAGCCTAGTCCTCCGCTTAAGGCTACAAAGTTTCAATTGTAGAAGGTAAATATCCCAAGAGAAATGGCTTTGACCACAGAGCGAGCAGGAGGCGTGGCTCTGCTCAAGGCTACAAAGTTTCAATTGTAGAACATAAATAAATTCCAGATACCAGGGCCTCTGTTTGGGTCGCTGGAAGGCGTGGCCGGCCTACAAACCACCACAGGCCCCTTGCCCAGGTCACCACACACCCCGAGGGAAACCCCCCCCCCCCCCCCGATCCAGGACAACCTTCAGGGCAAACCAGCTGGCTCCACCCATGCACCAGGCCTGTATCCTATCTAATAAAAGAGTAATATGCAGATTGACCATCACTCCAACACACAAGAGGGCTGGCCCCATGTAGTCAAACATCCTGCCCCCCATGTGGTCAAAGTTGACCACCACAAGATGGCCAGCAGGGGAGGGCAGGTGGGAGGGACCAGGCCTGCAAGGGAGGGCAGTTAGGGGCAATCAAGCCTGCAGGAGAGGGCAGGCAGTTAGGGTCAAACAGGCTGGCAGAGGAGCAATTAGGCATCAATCAGGTTGGCATGGGAATGGTTAGGAGGTGATCAACGCTGGCAGGCAGAAGCGGTTAGGGGGAATTAGGAAGGCAGGCAGGTGAGCAGTTGGGAGCCAGCAGTCCTGGATTGTGAGAGGGATCCCAGATTGGAGAGGGTGCAGGCTGGGCAGAAAGACATCACCTGCCCTCCCTGTGCACGAATTTCATGCACTGGGCCTCTAGTCCCATATAATAAAAGGGTAATATGCAAATTGACAGAACTGCAGAACGACTAGTCACTATGATGTACACTGACCACTAGGGCCAGATGCTCAGTGCAGGAGCAGCTGAGCTCTGGTGACTTGACAGTGGCAGTTCTTGGATGACGCACCCTGGGACCAGAGAAGAGGGAGCCCAGTTCTGGGGTGTGTCACCCAAGAACTGCCCTCTTGTAATCCGGGACCCCTCATGGGATGTTGGAGAGCGAGTTTTGGGCCGATCCCCACAGGAGAGGGTGAGAGATCCCACCTGCTGGAGGGACCTGCTCACTCCACAGATGCCCTTCAAGCCAAGGTGCTGCCCAGGTGCGGCCGGCAGGACAGGGACCGCAGGAGGTTGGCTCCAGGGCCTATCCGGCCCTTGCGCTCACTCCCACCCAACCCTGCTGGCCACCTTCTAAGTAATTTCCTTTCAGAGTGCGTGAATCTGTGCAACAGCACACTAGTGTTAAAGAAACTTCATTCAGGTGTGAGTCGCAGTGTTGTCGGCTGTGAGTTCATATCAGTGAATCAGAAGTGTGGTACATCTAGAAAAAGAAGAGGAAATTTGCCAATTTGTACACGAGGCTGCTTCAGAAAGCAGAATCGATAGTACATGATGAAGATAAGGAAAAGGTAGAAGACGGGCTAATTGTGTGCATCTATGAGATGCTGACCAAAAAAGTGTAATGGGCAGGATTATGAGGCTGAATGCCCAGAACTGACAGCCATGTTGCATAGCTTTAGTAAAATGTTAAATCTGTTGCTACTAGTGCTGGCTGTCTGAAATGTTTCAAAGGTGATATATCGTGAAAAATGTTAAATTTGCATGCAAGTCTGCGGAAGATTTTAAAGACTACCTGCCATGTGTTATGTGGGAAAGTAGACAAGTAAATTTTCAATGCTGATGAGAATGGATTGTTTTACAAGGACATTGGCAAAGATGCACATGGATTTCAAAGCTCCTGGCTTTACATTGTTCAAAGACCACACAGTTTGTTATTTATAAGAAGAATATATTAAACTAGAGGCCTGGTGCATGAAATTCGTGCAGGAGAGTGTGTGTGTTCCTCAACCCAGCCTGTACCCTCTCCAATCTGGGACTTCTCGAGGGATATCCGACTGCCCATTTAGGCCTGATCCTCCCGAGATCAGGCCTAAATGGGTAGTCGGACATCCCTCTCAATCCAGGACTGCTGGATCCCAAATGCTCACCTACCTGCCTTATTGCCCCTAACAGCTTCTGCCTGCCAGCCTGATCACCCCCAACCACTCCCTCCTAGCCCGATTGATGCCTAACTGCTCCCTTGCCAGCCTGTTTGCCCCTAACTGCCCTCCCCTGTAGGTATGGTCACCCCTAACTGCCCTCTCCTGCAGGCCTGGTCACCCCTAACTGCCCTCCCCTGCAGGCCTGGGTCCCCCATAGCTGTCCTTCCCTGCAGGCCTGGTTGCTCCAACTTCCCTCCTCTGCTGGCCTGGTTGCCCCTAACTGCCCTCCTCTGCAAGCTTGATCGCCCCCAAATGTCCTCCCTTGCAGGCTTGGTCCCTCCCAACTGCCCTCCCCTACTGGCCAACTTGTGATGGCATTCTTGTGTCCACATGGGGGTGGCCATCTTTGACCACATGGGGACAGCCATCTTGTGTGTTGGAGTGATGGCCAATTTGCATATTACTCTTTTATTAGGTAAGATAGAGTCCTGGTGCATGGGTGGGGGCCAGTAGGTTTCCCTGAAGGGTGTCCTGGATCAGGGTGAGGATTCCCTTGGGGCATGGGGTGCTCTGGGCGAGGTGCCTGTGGTGGTTTGCCAGCTGGCCACACCCCCTGGTGACCTAAGCAGAGGCCCTGGTATCTGGGATTTATTTATCTTCTATAATTGAAACTTTGTAGCCTTGAGTGGAGACTTGGGCCTGCCAGGGTGTGTGGAAAGTTTGGCTTTTTCCATTGCTGGGGAATCCCAAGCCTCCTGTTCACTCTGTGGCTGCCGCCACCTTGGTTGTGTTAATTTGCATACTCCCTCCTGATTGGCTGATGTGTGTAGCGGAGTGATGGTTAGTTTGCATATTACTCTTTTATTAGATAGGATAGGTTATCTTGACACAGAAACATACATAAAACAAGGTTACATAGGATTAGTTTACAAAAATATTGTGACAACAGGCTCAGAGGAACCAACCTGTAGTTCTAGGAGCAGTGGTTCTATATTCACTAATGCAGTGTTCAAGCTGACTTTATCGTACATAACTACCAGAAATAATGAAATTTGACTATAATTCATAAACATAAATACTTACAATTTATACATAAGGATTTAAGATATATTTGTGATATACTTATTATTAAATTTTCTACTCTCTTCTTGAACTTTGTCTAAATTGCTGTTTTCCTGTAAGAATAATAAAATTACAAATATATTTACATTTACTTATATTTAATTTTACATTCACATATTTTTAGCATATAAAACTTCCAACATTTACAAATGTAAGTGCAATTATCAAGAACTGTAAAGGATCAGAGATTTTACCCTAATTAAGGCTAGACAGCAATTGAGTTCAGTTATCAGTGAATCAAAGTTCAATATCAGTGAATGTCAAAGTTTTGTGGATGCTCTTGGGAGATATGCGATTCTTGGGTCAGAAATGAAAGAGTTTATTACTCTTAGCAACAGCAGCATCCAGAATGATTCCCTGCAAGCCATTTCCGACAGGGTGAAATGAAGAAGGCTCACTAGCTCTGCATGTGCACTGGGTTGTGTTGTAGGTAAGAAACCCTGAGCTGAAGGACTTCAGTCTTCTATAATGTTTAGGACAGTAAGGATATCTTCCCTTTGCTCTAGAAGGAGACCCTTCCTCTTACCTTCCAAGATTATTTACTGTACAGACATCCTTGAAAAGACAGTTAATAACAAAAGACAGTTTGTGCTTTTCTTGCAAAGCATATAGAAATACAAGAGACCTGTGGAATATTGTGCCCTAACATCAATTACTTACACTTTATTTTGTATGTAGTTGCATTTATTTGTTTACACATCTATTTGTATGTATAATTATGTGCACATTTTTATATGTATGTATATTAACTGATTTTAGAGAGAAGAATAAAGGGAGAGAGAAACATAGATTTATTGTTCTACTTATTTATGTATTCATTGGTTGCTATATATATGTATGTATATATATACATATATGTTTATGTTTATATTTACATTTATATTTACATATATACTAGAGGCCCGGTGCATGGGAAGGGGTGTGAGGGGGGTGTCTCTCAGTCCATCCTGCACCCTCTCCAATCTGGGACCCCTCGAGGGATGTCTGACTCTCCGTTTAGGCCTGATCCCGGTAGGATCGGGCCTAAATGAGCAGTCAGACATTCTTCTCACAATTCAGGACTGCTAGCTCCAAACTGCTCACCTGCCCCTAACCACTTCTGCCTGCCAGCCAAATCACCCCTAACCACTATCCTGCCAGCCTAATTGATGCCTAACTGCTCCCCTGCCAGCCTGTTTGTCCCCAACTTCCCTCCTCTGCCAGCCTGGTCACCCCTAACTGCCCTCCCGTGCAGGCTTGATCACCCCCAATTGCCCTCCCTTGCAGGCCTGGAACCTCCCAACTGTCCTCCCCTGCTGTCCATCTTATGATGGCTATCTTATGTCCACAGGGGGGCAGGATCTTTGACCACATGGGGGAAGCCCTCTTGTGTGTTGGAGTGATGGTCAATCTGGGTATTACTCTTTTATTGGATAGGATAGAGGCCTCGTGCATGAGTGGGGACCAGCTGGTTTGCCCTGAAGGTTGTCCTGGATCAGAGTGGGGGTCCCCTTGGGGTCTGGGGCTGCCTGGGCGAGGGGCCTGTGGTGGTTTGCAGGCCGGCCATGCCCCCCAGTGACCCAGGCGAAGGCCCTGGGATCTGGGATTAATTTATGTTCTACAATTGAAACTTTGTAGCCTGGAGCGGAGCCATGCCTTCTTTCTGCTCACTCAGTGGCCACAGCCATTTCTGTTTGAAACTTTGTAGCCTAGTGTGGAGGCCTAGGCTAGGGCTGCAGAAGTTTGGCTTCCTCCATCGCCCTGGCAACTCTAGCCTCTGCTCTCTCTAGCTCCGTGGCTGCCGCCATTTCTGTTGGGATTATGTGTCTTCTATAGTTGAAAGTTTGTAGCATTGAGTGAAGGCCTAGGCTGGCAAAGGCAGGTGGAAAGCTTGGCTTCCTCTGTTGCCGAGGAAACCCAAGCCTCCATTCTGCTCTCAGTGGTGGCAGCCATCTTGCTTGGTGTTTATTGCATAATTTGTTCCTGATTGGCTGGTGGGCGTGGCTGTGGGGTGGCTTTATTCGGGGGTATAGTCAATTTGCTTATTACTCTTTTATTAGATAGGATGTGCGCGTGCATGCGCACATGCGCGCATACACACACACACACACACACACACACACACACACTAAAGGCCTGAAAATCATGCACTCAGGGGTTCTTGTACCCTCTGTCCCGTACCCTCTCACAGTCCGGGAGCCCTCGGAGGATGTCTGCCTGATGGCTTAAGCTGGCAATAGAACAACCTTAGTGCTGCCGCCACTGCTACTGCGCTCCCCAGCCATGAGCTCAGTTCAGGGCTTCTGGCTGAGAGGCACTCCCCCTGTGGGAGGTGCCCTGACCACCAGGGGACAACTCCCGCATTGAGTGTCTGCCTCCTGGCGGTCAGTGCGTGTCATAGCAACTGGCCGTTCTGCCATTCAGTCAATTTGCATATTAGCCTTTTATTATATACTAGTGGCCTGGTGCATGAAATTCGTGCAAGGGAAGGAGGTGTTCCTCAGCCTGGTGTTCATCCTCTCTAATCTGGGAACCCTCAAAGGATGTCCTGCTGCCGGTTTGTAGGGATCAGGCCTAAACTGGCAGTAGGACATCCCTCTTACAATCTGGGATTGCTGGCTCCAGGTGCTCCACCTGCCTGCTTAATTGCCCCAACCATTCTGCCTGCTTGCCTGCTCGTGCCAAATGCCCCCGCCCCCACCAGCCTGCTCACCCCCAACCCAACTGCCCTTCCCCTGCTGGCCTTCTCACTCCAAACTGTCCCCCCCGCCCTGCTGTCCTGATCACCTCCAACTGACCCCCACTGATGGCCTGTTCACCCGCAACTGGTCCCCTTGCTGGTCTGCTTACCCCCCAACAGCCCCACCTCCCACCAGCCTGATCACCCATAACTGCTGTCCCATCCTGGCCTGATCACCCCCCCCCCACCCCACCCCCATGACCCACGCTCCCAGCCCCTCTTTTTTTTTATTTTCTTTTTTTCAGCGCCTCCTTGAGTGGAGGCCAGGGCCAGCTAGAAGCATTTATCTGGGATTTATTTATCTTCTATAATTGAAACTTTGTGGCCTTGAGCGGAGGCCAGGACTGGCAGGAAGCTTGGCTTCCTCCATCACTGGGGCAACCCAAGCCTCCTGCTCACTCTAGCTCTGTGGCCACTGCCATCTGTAGTTGGGTTAATTTGCATACTCACTCTGATTGGCTGGTGGGCATAGTGGAGGTATGGTAAATTTGCATATTTTTCTTTTATTAGATAGGAAGATTATTTTTATTGCTTTCAGAAAGGAAGAGAGAGATAAAAACATCAGTGATGAGAATCAGTGATCAGCTCCCTCCTATACGCCTCACACTGGGGATCGAGTTACAACCAGGGCATGCTTTTACCAGGAATTGAACTTTGATGTACTGGTTCGTAGGCCGAGCCATTGGTTGCTTCTTGTATGTGCCCTGACTGGAGATTGAACCTGCAGTCTTGGCCTATCAGGACAACACCAACCAGTTGGGTTACCCGGCCTGGGCTGTATGTGTAGATTTCTAAACATTTGTTCCTTACATAAATTTGTTTGTCTGTGTGTTTAGTATATTCTGCTAAGATATTTACATTTTACTTAATGTATTTGTATCCTATTTGTCTTTATTTTAATTTACATAGAATATCTCTAGTATTATATGTTATGCTAGTAAATACATGCACATTCATTTGCATTTATATAATTAATTAATATTTGTAAACCTGCTGGTATTTGTATACCTTTAATATTCTTGTTACTGAGGGTTAGTTGGGGTAGGGCCTGGCCAAGCAGATCCAGACCACCTTCTGTGTTCCACCAGCCCTGCAGGCCTGGTCACCGAGGGGGGCGGGGGCAGGGGGGCTTGTGTAGGTGGAGGGGCAGTGGCTCCACCTGCGTACTTACCACTTCCGGTCCACCCCCAGCCCCACAGGAGACAGGATCCGAAGCAAAGTTGAGCTGATCCGATACCTGGGCCCTTCGTGCGACCTCACCCTCTTCGACTTCAAACAAGGCATCCTGTGCTATCCAGCCCCCAAGGTGCTACACAGTGTGGGGTGCCCAGATGCCAGGGGGGCTGAGCCACCCAAAACCCACCCACTGACCTCCATTCTTCCTGCCCTTGCTCTTACTCCCAGGCCCAAAACTTGGCTCTCCCCGGAAGGAAGCGGAAGAAGCCTTCGAAGCCAGTTAAAGCTCGAAAATGTCAGGTCGGACCCAAGAGGGTTGAGGGTAGAAAGGAGGCCCCAGGGGCTAAAGCCAAGGCTGCTGCTGCCACGGCCCCGGCTTCGCTGCCCGCACCTGGGTGAGTGTTGGCCTAAAGTGAGCCAGACGGGTGAGGGTTGTGGTCGGGGGTGTGCTCAGGGCCCCACACTTATGTTTCCTGTCCCAGGCACTGTGAGAACTGTGGGATCAGCTTCTCAGGGGATGGCACCGGAAGGCAGCGGCTCAAGACATTGTGCAAGGACTGCAGAGGTGAGTGACCCCTATTGCCGGAGGAGATGGGACCGGAATAGTTCTGGGGTCAGTCCAGGACACCAGTGTCAGGCCGGACGTTGAACGGTGAATGTCAGGGCAGAGGCATTGGATGAGATCAAATATCTAATGCTCCCTTTCCTCATCTCTTCTTGTCTTCCTTCCCCCAGCGCAGAGAATTGCTTTCAACCGGGAGCAGAGGATGTTCAAGGTAAGCACGACCTTCCTCCTCCTCACAAGTGGGTGGTGGGCACAGCTGTCCTGGGAGCTGGCGGAGGGTCTGAAGGAATACGACGGTTCCGTGTGGTGTCAGTTGTTTGGAGGGAGCTAGCCGCCGTCAGCAGCCTGTAATGGCGTTAATAGGATGTTGGTGGGTGAGGTTAATGGGAACGGTAGGCACGGTGATGCCCTCACTGATGTTGGCTAATCAGTAATTGTCAGATACAGCGATGAAGCAAATGCACTAGCAGACACGGTGATGGGAGCTAAGGTAGGATCAGCTGACTCTTGAGGGGCAGTGCTCCTAGAGTCACTCTGCTTAAGTCTGGGACCTTGCCCCGCCATTCCTTGCAGCGGGTGGGCTGCGGGGAGTGCACGGCCTGTCAGGTGACGGAGGACTGCGGGGCCTGCGCCACCTGCCTGCTGCAGCTGCCCCACGACGTGGCCTCGGGCCTCTTCTGCAAGTGCGAGCGGAGGCGCTGCCTCCGGATTGTGGAGAAGGTGAGCTGGGCCGGTGGGGCGGGCCGCGGCCGACCCTAGCCCCTGGCTCTCCTGGCCCTAGCCCCGTGCGTCATGCCTCTGGCCCCCCAACAGAGCCGAGGGTGTGGAGTGTGCCGGGGCTGTCAGACCCGAGAGGACTGTGGCCGCTGCCGAGTCTGCCTTCGCCCTCCCCGCCCTGGGCTCAGGCGCCAGTGGAGGTGCATCCAGCGGCGCTGCCTACGAGTGAGTCAGGCTTGGGGGGGGCCGGTGCTGGGGGGGCCAGGGCTGGGGCAGAGCTCATTCTGCTGTTAAACTTGCTGCTGCTTCCCCCAACCCGGCCTTGCCCACCTCATGTCTTCTTTTCTCCTTTAACTGCTCCCACCTTCCTGGCCCAACCAACCTGCCCTGTCTGCCAGCATCTTGCCCATCGCCTGCGGCGCCACCATCAGCGATGTCAACGACGCCCTCCCCTAGCTGTGGCTCCCCCTGCTGTGAGTGCCCCACCCCTCCCCACTCTGCCTGTGGGTCCCACGCATGCTTTCGGCATTCCTTGGGGGCGGTAGGCGGGGGCGGGGCGGGGGGGGGGGTCGGAGGGTCCTGTGTCTGCCCGGTGCCGCCATGCCTAAACTGACCTGCTGTTGGCTCTCTCAGGGTAAGCGGAGCCGCCGCAGGGGAGGCTGTGACTCCAAGATGGCTGCCCGGCGGCGTTCCAGAACCCAGCCACTACCTCCTCCGCTTCCCCCGCCTCAGCCTCCAAAGTCCCCAGAGCTGGTGAGGCCCTAGCGGGCGGGGGCAGGCACAACCCTAACCTTACCCAGTACCTAACATGACCCCACCCCGTTTGCCTCTGCAGCACCCCAGAGCCCTGGGCCCCTCATCACCTGCTGAGTTCATCTATTACTGTGTAGACGAGGACGAGCTAGTGAGTGGCCCCGTCTTACCTGGGCAGGCTAGACTCCCCTAAGGCACTGGGTTAAGCCCAGAGAAGCACGTGCTGCGATGGGCCTCATAGGGGAAGAGCCAGGCAGTCGGTACCAGGACGGGGTAAGCAGACAGTGGGGAGAGACTAACATGGGACCGGCAGGTGCAGGGATAGGACCTGACGCCGCAGGAATAACGTTCTGGTGGAGCTGAGAAAAGCTGCCACGGTGGCCAGAGTTCCCGTGGGTGAGTAGACCCAGCAGGTGTGGTAGGTGCTAGTGTAGGGTCAGCAGAATCCTGCTAGAGGTGGGGAGCTCAGAGACCTCGTCTTGGTAGCTAGCGGGGACTGGCAGGCAGTGACGGATACTGTGCTGAGCAGCCGCAGTGCTAATGGTGCGGAGGGATCGGTACAGTGATGGCGCCTGATGTGTGACTGGCGGGAGTCAGGCTGAGGCTACTGCGCGTCTCGTTCCCACCAGGAACAGTACCGGACTAGCCTTAACGACAGCCCCTCTCTCCCCTGCCCCCAGCACACTTACACAAACCGCCGGCAGAACCGCAAGTGCGGGGCCTGTGCCGCCTGCCTGCGGCGGATGGACTGCGGCCACTGTGACTTCTGCTTCGACAAGCCCAAGTTCGGGGGCAGCAACCAGAAGCGCCAGAAGTGCCGCTGGCGCCAGTGCCTGCAGTTTGCCATGGTGGGTAAGGCAGGAAGGGTCAGGAGTGGTGGGTGGGGCAGTGGCCCATGTAAATGAGGCATGTGGGTGGTAGCGGGAGACCAGCGGGCTCGGTGATGAGGGGCTCATTTATACGCAGGTTTTCTGCCGGTTCTAGTCGGGGGACCGGCAGGCTTGTTGGTCAGGGCAGGGTAGCGAGGCCAGGTCACTGCGTCCGGTGACCAGAACACCCCACCTCTTCCCACAGAAGCGCCTGCTGCCAAGTGTCTGGGCGGGGCCTGAGGACGGGGCGGCGTCACCCCCGCCGGTCCCTCGTCGGAAGAGGCCAGGATCTGCTCGGCGGCCCCGTGTAGGCCACGCCGTGAGGACCCCCTCGACCGCGCCCACCGTCCGACCAAACCAGACCCAGACTCCGGTGAAGCAGGAAGCGGGCAGCGGCTTCGTGCTGCCCCCGCCGGGCACTGACCTCGTGTTCCTGCGCGAGGGCGCCGGCAGTCCTGTGCAGGTACCGGGCCCCGCCCTGGCCGCCACAGGACCCGTGGTGCAGGTGAGGGCCCCGCCGCAGCCTGCCCTGCCCAGCCCAGCCCAGCCCTGCCCAGCCTCGTGCCCGGGAGCTGGCACCGCGGCTGCCCCGTCCTCCGCCACACAGGGCGCCCCGGGCCTGGCCTGAGCTGGCTTGTGGTCTCACCCCAGGTGAAGCAAGAGAAGGTGGATGCTCCGGAGGACTGGACGCCAGGCCGAGCCGCCCTGACCCCTCCCGCGTTGCTGCGCGGCTGCCCCAGCAAGGTGGGCCTGGGGGCTCGGAGCTGAGGGTGGTGAGCCGCGGTGGAGGTTCTCTGCGCAGAGCGATGGGTGCGCTGATGGCGGCCTTCCCCCGGAGTCGCTCTGCCTTCCCCAGGCGGCCAGCTCTGCCCGCCTTGCTGCCCAGCTAACAGAAAAACGGCAGTCTGAGGGGACTGGGAAAATTCTTAGACGGTTTTTCTGTGCGGAAGTGTGGTACCGTTTCCCTGAAAGGAAGACATCCCCTGGAAAGAAGACCTACTTCCTGTAATATAAGGCATCCCCCCGAAAAGGCATTTTGGGGAGCAAAAGTTAATATAAGACACTGTCTTGTTTTCGGGGAAACGGTGGAAGGGTCTGTGAGCACAGTGGAGGGTGGCTGATGGGAGACTCTGTCCTTAGGCCAACCTTGCTTTTCTGACGGCTGCCCATCCCCACCTCTCCCAGGCAGCCGACTCAGGCCTGCCGCTGGCGAAGCAGGTGAAGCAAGAGCCACCTGACTCTGAGGAGGACAAAGAGAAGAGCAAGGATGACTCGGCCTCTGATTCGGCCCCAGAGGAGGAGGCAGGAGGGGCTGGCACGCCAGTGGTCAGTGCTCGGGGACACCGCACCCTGCCCTGACTTAACTTTAACCCAGCCAGCCATTTGACCCATGCTGTTAATTCTTCCCCAGATCACGGAGATTTTCAGCCTGGGTGGAAACCGTCTTCGGGAAACAGCAGTCTGGTTGCCAAGGTGTGCCCCGTATAGTGAGGGGTGGGGATGGGGTGGGTTCCGGTCAGACGTGGGCCTTGAGTATTTGGCGTGGTGTGGTAGGAGGTAAAGGCCCCACGCCGTGTTGCTCATGGTCAGTGAGGGGTATGTGAAAGGCCCCTAGAGATTTCCTGAGGTCCAGGTCAGGGCTCATCTTGGAGGGGGAGGGGGGAGAGGTGTCCGGGGAAAGGATTTGTTGTCCTGTGATGAGATTAGAAAGAAAAAAGGCAGGAAAGCCCGGTCCCTAAGGAAAAACCAGCAAGAGTCAGGCTTTAACTTTGTACTCGGAGTCATCATTTGGGGTCTCCAGTGCCTTTAGAGTCTCCAAGAGATGACCAGATAGCGGCGGATGAGCGGGAGATCTGGGTCGACACACGTGTGTGATCTTAGACTAGTCCTGAGCCTCCTGGAGGGGGTGAGGCTATGTTTCTTGAGCCTCTCCTGGGCTGTGGAGGTTAACAGTTTCATCTGCCGGGCAGACTGTCCCTGCAGGCCTGGCAACAGGAAGAAGGCTAGGCGGCGGTAAGGACTGGGGTAGCGAGAGGACAGGGAATGCTGCTTCCCACAGAAGGGTGACAGGCGGCACAGAGCCCCAGACATAGACAATGTGAACTACTGACCTGGCACCTGGGTTCTTTCGTTCTTACAAACTAGCTTCTGCAGGCCAGGAGTCCCTCCGTCCGCACGTGGGCAGTTCCAGAGCTGCCGACTGAGTCCCTGCTGGACACACTGCAGTGCGGGCAACAGCAGAGAGTACAGTGACCGTGGGAGGCTTGTCTTTCGGGAGTATTCCTGCCTTCAGGGAGCTCATGGTCTGAAGGGGGAACGGTTTCCCTACGCTTGAAATCATTACATACAACAAAGAAGGGAGTGAAGTGCTGCTTGTAACGGAAGATTTTAGAAGAGAAGGATCAGTAAGGGGAGGAAGAGTAGGAAATGGTTTTGTGATGCTCCGTTTTGTACGTAGCAAACAACCTTCAACATACAGACCTGCTCCCTCTTCTCTAGGTCCAAGTACCTTAAAAAACCTGGAACTAGAAAGCAGTAGACTGGAGGCTTCTGCAGACTGTAGGATTCAAGGTGAAATTTACAGACCGGCTTTATGAGACCCCACACTGACTACTCAGAGGCTGGACCGTAAAGCCATTGCCAGGGCTTGTTAGGAGTCAGTGTGACCGGAAACACCACCAGCCCAGAGGAGCAGGCCGTTCGGTCCTTTGAGCTTATAGAGGGAGGAAGGAAGAAAGGAAGAGAAAGTAGAAAGTTGGTGCCTCTGCTCCAAATGGTGCAAATCCCAGAAGCCTGAACACGACAAGAAGTTTGGCTCTTAGGGCAGGAGCAGCTGGGATTGGGCTGGGGGTAGAATCAGAGCCACCACAAACGAGCTAAGCCAGCCATCTTCCTGGATATGAAAAGGCTTCTGGGTGAGCCTGGCAGTGTCTCTACACAGTTCCTCAGGGAGACAGCAATTGGAAATGTGATGGGAATGAATAAGGAAAGGCACTGCCGTCTGGTGAGCTCTTCCCTAGGGACCCAGTTTAGTTCTCAGAACGGTCTTTTCCGGAAGACTGATTTTGCCCATTGCTGCAGATGGAAAGACATACTCAGAAATTAAATAACTTGTCCAATGTCAAACAGCTAGTATTGATAGAGTCTAGGATTAAACCATTAATTAATGTAAAAGCCTTGCTCTTTAAGCCACTAACCCATAAACTGTAATCCTGAGTTCAGTAACGTGTAATAATACAGTGACAAGTTTCCAGCAACTCCAGAAACAAGGTGGATTAATTTTAAGCATTATCACAGTCCTTTACCTGCTGTCTCTAGCATGCAGGTCTAGGGAGTGCCGCGCTGTGTGCTTGGGTCTCCTCATTAGAGCACCTGTGCATCCAGAGACTGGTTCTGTCCGGGTCTCTGGTGTTGCCTAAGATCCCTCAAACCCCGAAAGGTGTCCTTCCACACTGCTGTCCGTTGTCCGTTTTCCTGCTCCTCTTCAGCCAAAGCAGTCTTCGAAGTAGAGCTGTCAGCTTGGCTCATCTTCTTGACCACGTGTGTCCCCTGCCCCTTGTCATTTGTGCTCGGTTTCTGCTCTAGCCCGTCTACCAGCAGTGTGAGTTTCTGCTTCAAGTCCTGTCCAAGGCCAGTCTCGGCCCAGCCTGCCTCTGTCCAGTAGTGTGCGCATTGCCAAAGGTGATTAGGCGTGGGATCAGCACTTGGCCAGCTTTATTTACAAGGTCGGGACTGGGCGTGTGCCCCCTTCAATTTTGTAGCTTTGTGCCTCCCTTGCCTTACTGTGGTTCCAGCCTTGCAGCTTTGGGTGATTCAGATGTAGATTAGCTTTGCCCTGCTGTAACTCGTGATGCAGCCCTCTGCCTCCCTCTTCTGCCCCTTTCTTTGACTTGTCCCACCTCCTTCAGCCAGAGTCGACCGGATAATCTGCTGTTGTTTTGCTCCTCCCAGGATCCAACCACCCAACCCTAGTATTCTGGTAACTTTGACAGTGATGCCCTATGTGAAATTGATTTGATTGGTATTCTGACTGATGAAATAAGAATCTGGTATTGTGTGTTATCAGGGTACAGTTAGGAAAGCAGCACCACTGATATACCGGTTTTATATATATGTATGTATGTATGTATATTGATATATATATGTATATATGTATATATATGTATATTAAGGGGTTTATAGGTATTTGACCATACGTAATTGTGGGAGCTGGTTAAACAGTCTCTTTAAGGCTGTTGTCTTTGCATCTAATGCTGGAGCTTGAAGTCTGCAGGGCAGGCAGTCGGGAAGGGAAGATGGATGTAAATGTGGGAGACCGCGGCGGACACACTGGCGCCCACAAGCACAAGCTGGACCCCGCCTGCAGATGGCCTGGAACCCATGTCACTCACCACCGCCAGCTTCGATGATGTGGGTGTCCCGCCGAAGACACTGGTGCCCTTCATCACAGAGTTAAACACGTGTCTGGCCTAGGAGTTGGAGAAGCTGATGGAGGATCCTGGGAGGTGGAGCGGCTACAGACCCGGCACTCCACACCCGGGAGGCGAGCCAGCAGCTCGATGACAGCGTGTGAACTGCAACAGTGCCTGGTGCTCCTGCACCAGCCTCCAAAGCATAAAAGCATCAGGCTGCTGTTTCGCTCTCCCCTGCAGTTAGCACATAAAATGTTCCTTGTGGCCCATTCTAACCGGAAGCACATGGGGAAGGGAGTTCTGGGAAACCTAGGCTAGTCAAGGTGACGCATCACAGCCAGCCTGTCAGGAATTCGCTCCAAAGGTTGTCACTACTTACCCGAGGATAACTCCATAAGCTACATTGCTGGAAATGCAAAGAGGAAGGAAGACCATGGGGTTCATGGTGACCCGGCAAACAGAAATGCCGTCAAACCCACCCAGTAGAAATGTGGGTCTCGGCTCGTCACTGTTGAGAACCTGGCCCATGCCATGGTAGGCACTGGACTTAATCCTGGGGTACAGGAATGAAAAAGATAGAGTCCATGCAATTTTATTAAATCAATATGTATTGCAAATGGTGAATGAATTTCCAACTTTCATGGAATTTGTAGAATTCAGAAAACTATCAAGAGAATAGCCCTTGTATGAACCTTGTTGGGGCCCAATAGGAATTGGAAATAATATAGTTTTTGTCTCTAAACTGTTCTATTTTAAAATTATTTTTAAACGATTTTTGTTGTCCCATTTCCTGACTCATGTTTAGTGTATCTTCGGGGAACGGCATGCTGATGGTAACGGGGTGACTGCCTCTGAGAAAGTGGGATAGTAGCTGGCACGGTCAGGTTCTGACCAAGGACCTTGGGCAGTAATTCCTACTAGGCCTCAGTTGGGGGTTGGCCAAGCCCGGCCTCTCCACCCTCAGAATA
Organism: Antrozous pallidus; assembly: GCA_027563665.1. Lineage (NCBI taxonomy): Eukaryota > Metazoa > Chordata > Mammalia > Chiroptera > Vespertilionidae > Antrozous > Antrozous pallidus. The sequence goes on along the minus strand of CM050518.1, from coordinate 89,302,898 downwards.
GGCCTGCCTGAGGACATGGGACCACCTTCATCCCCCGAGCCCCAGGAACTCTGCCCCTCACCCCTACAGGGCCTGGTGGGCCAGGGGCATGGCCTCCGCCCTTATAAGGGAAATTGATTCAAATTGGGATAAAACAGGCAAAACAGAACTGGAGTTAAATTATGGGACTTGCCTCCAGTGAGGGTGCGGCATGACCAGCTCAGGACCAATGCTTGGGACATTCCAGGGCAGCTGGGTGTCACCCAAGGGTAGCTCCCCCCACCCCCCATGGGATCCTCCGGGCTCTACGACCTCGGGGGTACCTGAGGCACCCCCAAGTCTCGGCTGCTTTTTCCAAACGTCCACGCCTGGCCGAGGGTGTTTTCATTCCCTCCCTCCCCAAGGATCTGGTGTCCGGAGGCCAGATACCCATGGGACTGAAAGGTCAAGGAACTAGCTGGCCTCAGGACCCGGTCCAGGGGTCCGAGACGACCATCTGACTTCTTTCTCTGTCTGTTTCAGGCTACACGAACTCTTAGCAGTAAATGAAAATGAGTATTTTACTGAGCTGCAATTGAAAGAAGCATTATAGGAAAAAAAATTATATTAAAAGAGAAGAAACATTTTGTGGCTGAAAAGCTGAACCAGCAATTCAGGAAATGGAATCCAAATCTAGAAAAGTACCATACGCAAAATCTAGTGGGTGGGTTACAGTGAGCGAGGAATGTTGACTGACGGTACATTGCAGCCTTCAGATGGCATGCAGGGTACTTGTGCGCTGGTTATTGTTACACGGCAGTAACTGACGAGGTACTGGCTTCTCTGTAATCTATATATCCTAGTGTTCTGTCTGCCCCACGTGAGAGCGAGAGCAGCAGTGTCCTTGATTGGCTTTCAGTATGGACTACGTGGCTCTGGGCTGGAATCGGCGACGGTGTCTACCTGTGCGGGGGCCCGACCAGTTCCCTGGGACCCGGTTCTCAGAGCCTCATTTCCTGCACTTTTAGTCCACGCCTCCTGCTGGGTCCAGTGTGAGCCTTGACTCAGACTCGGTTTTTATGGTGCCCGGCCATTCCTATCACTGCACTGCCAGCCCCTCGGGTCTGCCCCCATCCTGGAGTACCCCGAGTCTAGCTCTGGATTTGTGTCCCGAGCGATACGATTCTATTAGTCACAGATTTACCATGACTGGTTGGGCAGGCTGACCAGGCGGTTCGGCCCTCAGCCTTGACTGTAAAATGAGGATAATGCCTGCTGTTCCGTTAGCCTGTAAGATATTTGTGAGGCTCAAACATCTGATGTGTAAAGAAAACCTTGCAAATTACTGTAAAAAAACTACAGAAGTATACAAGGAGGTCTTGTGATGGGTTACGTTATCGGATGATCCTAGGACGGCCTCAACATTTAATAACCTTCCCACCAATGTCTACAAACCTTTCTCGTGCTTTTAGGCCGGCTGGTTACAGGATGTAAATAGCAAAGCCAATTGGAGTATTATGAGATCTTCGACGTCACGTCGGGGAAAGGAGGCTTTTTGCTACTGTTCTGATGAGCCCAGAGGAAAAGGGCGAGGCCCGCGGGAGCCCCGATCAAGGGCGTGGGGAGGGCCCCTTCCCTTCCCTTCCCTTCCCCGCCCGTCGCCCCCCTTCCTCCCTCCCTCCCCGCAGACTCAGCTCATCCGCTTGCAGAGGAAGTCGCAAGCCCAGCGTCCATGGTCACCATGGTGACAGGATCAACTTCCGCCTCACCCACCTGCCGCGCGAGGCTCACCATGGCAACCGGACCTCTGCGTCGCGGAAGCTGGTTCGGCCGGTCGCCGCCGTTAGGGACCTGCGGCCGGCGCCGCCCCATCCGAGGGGCTGGAAAATGTACAGCCAGCGGTTTGGCATCGTGCAGCGGGAGGTTAAGGGCCCCACTCCCAAAGTGGTGATGGTGGTAAGCAAGGGGTGCGGGCCCCCGCTGCGCTCTGCATCCGCGGGCACTCCCGGCCCAGCTGAGCCCAATCTGGTCTCCAGCCCGGGCTCAGGAAAACGTGCCTGGCTGGTGCGATGGGGTTGAGTTTTGAAAAGACGGATAATTTCGCTTCGTGTTCCTTCCCTCTTCCCCCTCCCCCGCGTCAGTTACAATATTTAGATTTTGTATTTGGAGAATTACTACTTGGCATCTTTTTCTTTTTTTAAAAATATTTCATTGATTTTTTTACAGAGAAGAAGGGAGAGGGAGAGTTAGAAACATCGATGAGAGAGACACGGATTCAGCTGCCTCCTGCACACACACATCCCTCCCCCAACTGGGGATGTGCCCACAACCAAGGAACATACAGGCCCTTGACCAGAATCGAACCCGGGACCTTTCAGGCCGCAGGCCGACGTTCTATCCACTGAGCCAAACCGGTTAGGGCACTACTTGGGATCTTGAGAGGTTTCAGTGTCCAAGACACCCAAATCCCTTGCGATTTGTCATGGGAAAGGCGGTGGGTCTGGGCTGGAGGGGATTTGGCTGCTGTGGAAGGGGTGCTGGGCTGTGAGGGGTTGTAGAGCCTTTCTGTGCAAACTCAGCTGTAACGAAGTGTCCCTGCGGCCTGGACAGCTGGCTTGGTCTCAGGTCCATGCACCTGTGTTTGAGTAGGCTGGGAAACTTCCATGTGTCATTAGGCAGTTATGGAGGTATCGCTTGAGTGCCTCCTGCATGCACAGCAAAGTGGGAGGCACAATGACCCTGGGGGGCTTACCCTCCCACAGGAGCCCGGTCCCTGCCTCCAAGTTGCTTATTAACTGATAGCAGAAACAACTCGTTCACGCAGAAAACCATAAAAGAGTAAGAGGAGACGTGATACGCTATAGTCGTGAGAACACTTTATGAAGGGAATGTCAGGGATAATGAAGGGTACGATTTTATGTCCCATGCGCACACAGCAATGATCAGTCCATTTAGTGACCTGCTCCCTCCACGGACTGTAGGATTGGGTCTGACATCGGAATCCTGGAGTTTCTGCGGACTGAAGGGTTTAAGTTAATCACAGACAGATTTAATCAGGGACAGAAACTTACCCACTTTGGGCTTGGTGTCAGAACACGAGCTGAGGGGCTGGGGCCATTATTTGTGTTGGGAACAGTAAGGATTTCTGTTCCACCAGATTACCCATGACCAGAGAAGCAGGCCTGTTTACTGCTTTGAGCTTGACCTTTGAGCTTACAGAAAAACAAAAAGGAAAAGATCAGAGTCTGTGATCCCAGATGTCGGGTGTGATCAGAAGTATGGATGTTAGCGGCTGCAGAGTTGTGGGAGAAGAATAAAAGCCGCCGGAGCTGAGACTTGGATGCTAAACTCCCCCAGAACACAGCAAGAAAGCTGTAATGCCGAAGTGATGGACAAGCGAAACGAGCCGCCTTTTGATGAGTGCCTCCCAGGAACCCAGTTATTTACTCTCAGAGTAGGTTTTAGCAGGACATTTATTCGGTCATGGATAGAGGGCGAGAGGCCAGAATCACAGCTAGAATATCAGGCATTATTCTTTCAGAGATTAAACTGTATTACTAGGAACTATAATGTGAGCTGTTACAGTAACAAAAGCTTTCAGTGACCTTGAAAATACAAGGTAGTTATAAAACTCTTTTTTTGCTTGCCTTTAGCATGATTTTTTAAAAATATTTTTATTGATTTTTTTGCAGTATAACTTATAATTAATAGTAGTACATGTTTTCTTTTCCCCCTTCCCCTTATCCTCCCCCCAGCCTCTCCTACCCCCCAGCACATATCCCCACCTTCCCCCCTCCCCGCCCCAGTGTCTTTCTTTCATTGGTTATGCTCATATGCATGCATAGAAGTCCTTCAGTTGATCTCCCCCCTCATCCGCCTCCCATCCACCCAAGCCTTCCCCTGTAGCTTGACAGCCTGTTCAAGGCCACCCTGCCTCTATATATATCACTCTCCCCTGTTTCTTTTCTTCAAAAATATCTTGCCTCTGCATACTAGAAATAAATGTATAAGAACAAAAAATGTTTCAGTCTCAGTTTCAATGTCCAACTGTTCTGAGTCCCAGTTTCAGTGTCAAATAGTTCTTTATGTGTACATGTCAGCAATGGTGTCCAGATGGTGGACACATCGTGGCAATGCAAGATCCATCCTCTCTGGTATGGTCCTGGGCCGCCTGCAGACATGCACAGCTGCCGACTGCTAGCATGGCAAGGTGTCCTCAGTGTCCCCCATCTCTGGACCATCCTCGTGACTGGAACAGATCCATCAGCTCCTCACAGTCGCAGGAACCCACATGGTCTTGGAGTTTTCTCTGAAAACACACAAACACATTCTCGACCAAAAGTTAACAAAGGGATCCTCTATGCAAAATAGACTTAAGATTCTTTTTAATTTTTGCCTAAATGATTTTCCTTTGGCTTATTTTGACACCATGTGTGTTTTTTCATGGGTGTCCTGCAATTGGTTTTACAAATGGAATTTACTTTACTGGAGTAAGAATTTTCTAGATGTATTTTACTTACTCGATATTTTTTTCCTTACATGATATTACCCCACTGTCCCCTCCCCTTTTTTGATTAAGCCTTTAGCATGATTTAGAGTCCAGTGTCTAAACATGAGTTTTTAAAAATATATATTTTATTGATTTTTTACAGAGAAGAAGGGAGAGGGATAGAGTTAGAAACATCCATCAACTGCCTCTTGCACATCTCCTTCTGGGGATGTGCCCGCAACCAAGGTACATGCCCTTGACCGGAATCGAACCCGGGACCCTTCAGTCCACAGGCTGAAGCTCTATCCACTGAGCCAAACCAGTCAGGGCTACACATGACTTTTGATCGCTTGAAATATGCCTGGAATTACCTGTTGAGATGATAATATAGGTTATATAAAATAATTATAATTACTTTCCTGTTTCTTTTTATTCTTTTATTTTTATTTTTCAAGTATAGCTTACATTCAATATTATCTTGTATTGGTTCCAGGTGTCTTTTTACTTTTGAAAATGCAGTGACTAGGAATGTGACAGCACAGATCTGGTTTGCGTTGTATTCCCATTAAGCAGTGACAGCTTTGATTAATGACAGGACTGTGCATGGACTGGCATCGTCTTGGCAGAGAGCTCCAGGTCACACCTTACTCATCCAGAGAATGGGTCCTTTTGGGCCACAGTCCTGCCTAGCAAGCCCCAAGCCTGAAAGGCTTCCTGGCTCCCTGGTGACTGCCCTGGCTGTGTCTCACTGTCCTCTAACCCTATTCTCTTCTTTCCTCAAAGTGTGCCTCAGGGCCTGGTTCTTGGCAAGACAGTTGATTTTCTGAAGACCTTGGGACGTGATTGCTGTGCTCCGCTTGCACATGTGTCTACGGGGAGCCTGAGCTTCCGTGTGTATCCTTCCCAAGGTGCAGTTTTGACTCTGCTCTGTCTTGTTGGTACTGGATCTGCATTTCTAAAATGCCATACATATTAGAGAACAGTGATTTGTTAACTGGCTCCAGTCTCTAAGTAACTCAGATGTGGGTTAGCTAATTCCCATGCTGTTACTCCCGGCGTCATGTTCTGTCTCTAGCGCATCTCAACCTTGCCTTATCTTGTTCAGTTAAACCTAAGGATCTCTCTGTGTACCGGAACCCTTAATCTTTCCATCACACTTCTCCAGATGTTGATTTTCTTTCTCCAGAAGACGCCTTTACCGAGACCAGCCTCGTCTTTTGGTGGCCCCGACAATGATATTCTCGGTGTAAGGGATCGGGTTGACTCTCTGCCATACATTGGGTTTTGTTACTGTGAATCAGGACCCCAGGGTCTCATGACTCACTTAAGGTTGACTTGATAAAACTAGCTGGAAGTACAAAGCTCACAACCGTGGGTGTAGCTGAAACCGGTTTGACTCAGTGGATAGAGCGTCGGCTGCGGACCAAAGGGTCCCAGGTTTGATTCTGGTCAAGGGCATGTACCTTGGTTGCGGGCACATCCCCAGTAGAGGGTGTGCAAGAGGCAGCTGATAGATGTTTCTCTCTCATTGATGTTTCTGACTTTCGATCCCCTCTCTTCCTCTCTATAAAAAAATCAATAAAATATACATTAAAAAAAAAAAGACCGTGGGTTTAATGGTGGCCCGAGGAGGAGCAGAAATTGTATCTAGCCCACCCAGAAACACTGTGTTTTCTCTCTGTCTTTCCTTGTCCGAGGGCCTGACAGTGGTAGGCATTATGCTCAATGATAGGTACACAGAACTGAAAAAGATATACTCCATGCGATTTTACCAAATGTATTGATATGTATTCAGAATGGTGTATGCACTTCCAACTTTTTAGTGGATGTTTGTGTAAAATGAACACATTTACAGAAATCCAGCTTACCCCAAATGCCAGGAGCATAGCCCTTGCATTGAACTCCTGGGCACAATAGAAATAGAAATAAAGTTCTGCCACCAGTTTTGCTCTTCTTTTTTACTTTTCCTTTGTTCTCTCCTTTCTCCCACCCTTTCTTCCTCCTCACAACTCATTTTAAATACATTCTGTATATAGTTGACTTTGAACAACAGAGGTTTGAATTGCATGATATCCACTCATAGATGGATTTTTTCAACAAATACCTGTACTATTTTGTAAATGTTTTTTATTGATTTTAGAGAGAAAAAAAGGGAGAGGGAGAGAGAAATATCCATTGCTGCCTCCTGCATGCCCCCCCCCCCCCGCCACTGTAGATTGAGCCTGTACTCTGGGCATCTGCCCTAATTGGGAATCAAACTGGTGGTCTCTTGGTGTATGGGTGGATGCTCAACCAATGAGCCACACCAGCTGGGCCCTGTACTATTATTTTAAATATATTTTTTATTGTTTACAGAGGAAGGGAGAGGGATAGAGAGTTAGAAACACCGATGAGAGAGAAACATCCATCAGCTGCCTCTTGCACACTCCCCACTGGGGATGTGCCTGCAACCAAGGTACATGCCCTTATCTGGAATCGAACCTGGGACCCTTGTGTCTGCAGGCCAATGCTCTATCCACTGAGCCAAAAACGGTCAAGGCTGTACTATTTTTGATTGACAGTTTGGAGTCCAGAGTTGCAGAGAGCTGATTATGCATTGATAGAATTTTTTATATTTTTATAGGGGACTGGCATTCACAGATTTTGGTAGGGGGTAGTGGTGGTGGTGGTCTTGGAACCAGTCCCCTGTGGATACCAGGGAACAACTTAAGTTTTGGGGAAGCCAAAAGTTATTGGTGGATTTTTGACTTTGTGTGCTTCTAGCTCCTGTTTTGTTCAAGGGTCACCTGTACTTAGGTAGCAGCCTCTTATAAATTTTTTAAATTTATTTTTAAGAGAGAGAAAGAGAGGTTTGTTGTTGGTAACTTATTTATACATTCATTGGTTTCTTCTTCTATATGTTCTGGCTAGAGATTGAACCTGTAATCTCAGCATATTGGGACCATGCTCTAACCATAAGGTACTTGGTCACGGCTACATAGTAGCTTCTTTTCATTGCAAGTGTTTTGATGGTGGTAACTATGTTGTCTGCCGAGAGAAACAGAATACTGAGTGGCAAGATCAAGGTCAAGAATCGGAAGCCCTCTAATTCGTGTTCTATTCAGATCTGCTCAATTTGAAGTACCTTGAGCAAATCACTTAATGTCTCTGATTTGACTAGATAATGTCTAGCATCCCATTCAAATGTTTGACTTTATAATTCTATGAACTTTTACTCAAATGGCACTTGAGAAATATTTGAGACGGATTTGATCTTAAGTATAGGCTCAAAGAATCAAACAAATTACACCTTAGCCACTTTAGTACCAAGTTTTATTTAGTCTGAGCATTGGTGCAGATCATGATTAATTGACAATACGCCGTTGATTTTGGATCTATCAAAAGTGACAGTTGTTCTTTGCTTTAGAGAGCCAAGCCTCCCGAAAACCAGAATGCTGACAAGCACCTGGAGAGAATCCTCCGCGGCCATCAGAAGCACCATGCTATCCTGGCTTCCATTAAGGCCATCGAGCAGGAGCGCCTGAGAGTGGACTGGCGCCAGCGCAATGACCGCAGATTTGTGGACAGTCTTGTGAGAACGAGAGTGAAGGATGCCATGCAAGGATTTCTCATCAACACGGAGGAAAGACGAAATAAGTAAGGCTCACAAGCCTGATGGCCCAGACAGTGAAATAATCCTGAAACCGCTTGAGATTGACCGGTCAGAAAAACCGAGTGAATGTTATAGTGAGAATCATGGCTGAGATAGTCATATTCCTGCCAAATCAATAACTAAGTATTTTTACTTAAAATCACCTGCATTATCACGATAGCAAAAGAATAATTGTTTTATATATATTTTTTATTTTTTTAAATATTTTTTATTGATTTTTTTTTATGAGAGAGAGGGAGAGGGATAGAGAGCTAGAAACATCGATGAGAGAGAAACATTGATCAGCTGCCTCTTGCACACTCCCCACTGGGGATGTGCCCACAACTAAGGTACACGCCCTTGACCGGAACTGAACCTGGGACCCTTCAGTCCTAAGGCCGACGCTCTATCCACTGAGCCAAACCGGTGAGGGCTAGATTTTCTTATTTTAATTAAAATCTCATTTTTCCTTTTGTTAAAGATATACATTACACATCCCATCTATATGGGATCAAATAAAATATGGCGCAGATCAGTGTTTTCTTATTTAGTAAGTTTTTGTTGATTCCAGAGAGGAAGGGTGGGGAGAGAGAGAGGAAACATCAATGATGGGAGCGTGTCGCCGCTCAGCTGCCCCTGCAGGCCCCCGTCAGGAGTAGAGCCCAGACCTCAGGCCTGTGTCCTGACCAGGAATTGGACTGCGACCTCCTTGTTCACAGGCTGATGCTCAACCACTGAGCCACTGGCCCGGCTCTTCTTGTCGCTTTAAATGACGACTGGTTTTATTTTATGGAGGAATGCAGCCAGCGATCTTTCCCTTCTCGTGACATTTACGATTAGACATGTTCTTCTGAAATAACATTTAACAAAATAAAAATACATTTGTAAAACGATGTATGTGGCAGCGCAGTTTCAGTTTACATTTTTTTTTGTCATTCTGTTTCAGGCTCCGTGAACTGTTAGCAGCAGAAGAGAATGAGTATTTTACTGAAATGCAATTGAAAGGAGAAACAATTGAAGACAGAAAAGAAAGAATGAAGGAGAAAACCAGATTATTAAGGGAGAAGAAAGAAAAAGAGAGGCAAGATTTTGTGGCTGAAAAGCTAGACCAGCAATTCAGGTAATGATGTCAGAAAAACACAACCACAAATATGTGTATTAAAAAAGGTTTAAGATTGCTAATGTACAATAGGGTATATATAGCTCTAAGAGGTTATAAGCAGTAGTTGTACCTTTAAGTCTTGGTAATTATATACACACTAGAGGCCCGGTGCACGAAATTCGTGCACGGGGGGTGGGGGTAGGGAGTACGGAGATGGGGTGGTGTCCCTCAGCCCGGCCTGCAAAGACACCAGCATCCTTCACCCTGGCCTCTAGGCAGAGGTTCCTCTCCTCCTTCCACACGGCCTCTGGGGAGATGCTTGTCCTGGGGCTTCTCAGGGCCCCGGCACACGACTCCCTGTCGGGTACTCAGGGGCTTGGGCCTTCAGGTCTGGCTTCCCCGCCCGGCATGGTGCGCATTTGCTGCCATGGGAGCGACGCCTCAGGAGTCTCCCCCTTGGACCATACCACTTGCGAGTGTGTGTGTGTGTGTTGGGGGGTGGGTTCGGCGGCAGTGATTTGATGCCTGTAGTGTGCCCGGGGAAAACACCCCCTGCCGCGGGCCATGCTGGTTGTGTCTAGACTGCGGGCCGGAGTCTGCTGGGCTGCGACTGGGGGCTGCAGGTGGAGGAGCCAAGCACCCATAGGGCTCCTTCAGCATCAGAAACTGGAAAGACCCATTTTTCTGGTTCTTCCCCTCCCTCCCAACAGCCGGCCCGTTCCCTCTCTCTGCGCCAGCATGGCCAGGCCAGCAGGCTGGGGGCCGGGGCGGACGCTGTGCTAGCGGCCCCCTGCCAGCCCCTTTGCCACTCTCCGTGCCCATGGGGCTGGGCCGCCTGCTGGCCAGGAGCAGGGTGCGGACGCTGTGCTCTCGGCCCCAGCCGGCCAGTTCTCTCAGTGGCCGCAGCCATCCTGTTTGGGGTTTATTTGCATAATTTGCTCCTGATTGGCTTGTGGGCATGGCTTATGGGTGTAGCGAAGGTATGGTCAATTTGCATATTACTCTTTTATTAAATAGGATCATTGCAAAACGCAGACATTAAGGGATTTTTTGTTTTGCATTAAGAACACTTAATATTTACTCTCAACAGATTTCAAGTATATATACAGTAGTCTTATTGCTTATAGCCCAAGATAAAGTAAAAAGCAAACTCTGAGTTTAAAGTATGGTAGAATACAGAGGAATATATGAGTTCGTTTTTTACAGCACAAGAAATCTGAATAGATGAGATATCCAAAGGTCAGCAGATGTGAGAAAGAAGCAAAACCAAGCGTTTGGAGGGATCAAGACATAGTTCTTTTGTTGTTGTTTATCCTCACCGAGGACTTTTTCCCATTGCTTTTTAGAGTGAACAGCAGGAAGGGGGAGAGACAGACAGAAAAACACTGTCGCTGTAGGAGACACACATCCATTTGTGGCCTCCTGCCCGCACGCTGACTGGCGTTGGGGATTGATCCTGCAACTGAAGTACGTGCCCTTAACCAGGAATCAAACCCGAGACCCTTAGTCCAGGGGCCAGTGCTCTGTCCACCAGGCCAAACCGGCTAGGGCAAGACATGGTTCAGAGATAAAGCTTCTGCCAGCTCTTCTCTTCTGCCAGGAAGTTGCTGTTAACCATATAGACTGCCCTACACCTTCCTAGTAGAGGCCCAAAGGCGAAGTAAGCTATTGCAGTGAGTAGTGCATACAACTTGCAGACACAGGTGCTAACGAAGTAAATTAACCTGCCAAGACTGGAGGGAACGGGAAGCTTCAGGGCTCGGAGCTGCTCCGGAGGGCAGGGAAGAGAGCCAGAGCAGTCGTGCACAGCCCCAGAAGGAGCTGCTGCTCCCCATCTCGAAGGTGGGTAACCTGAGCTCCACAGATAGTCGTTTTACTAGCTTTTCAAGCTTGTAACCAAGACGGGACTGGACTTGGGTCATCTGGCCTTTCTGAAGGTTAGCCTCGTCTCCTGCCCTTGGTTGGCCTGGGACACTCCCTGCTGGCTGCTGGGAAGATGCTGTGAGGGACAAAGGGGACACTAGCAAGTGCATTTCAATGGGCCACTCAGCTATTTCCCTGAAGGCTGGTGGGTTAACAGTTGTTCATGTGCTTGTTGCCATCTGTCGATCACCCCCTCTGTGAAATGTCTCTTCGTTTCTTTTGCCCATTTTCTAACTGGATTAGCTGCTAAGTTTTGAGAGTACTTTATTTATTCTGGACATGAGTCCTTTGTGCAGGACATATGGTTTGGAAATATATTTTCCTAGTCTGTAGCTTGTTTTTTTATTCTGTAAAGAGGGCGTTTCATAGAGAAAAAGATTTTAATTTTGATGAAACCCCGTTTATCAATACTTTATCAATACTTCTTTTATGGAACATGCTCTCGGTACCCTGTGATTGTCTTTTAGGTGTTCTGTGTTAATCACAATGAGCAATTGGACCCCAGATTAAAGGAGAAGGTTCTGAGCTTTGTTTGGCTTTGGTGTTCTTGTCAGACAGATACCCTAGGATGCATGGTTAGAACACTTGTCTCTGTCAGTTACTGGCCAGACATTGTCCCGAGCACTTTACATGTACGTTCTCTTACAATAAGGTACGGAACTCCAGTGCCTGCCTGCCGGGTTTCGCTCCCAGCCCTACCACGTATGAGATGTGTGAACTTTCCCAGGATGCTTAACCGCTCTGTGGCTCTTCTGTCTCACCTGGGAACGGGGCCGGTCATCATGATGAAAATGAACTTGCAGTAACGTCCACTGCGACATTGGTGGTTATGAAGATGATAAAAGTCCATACTGTAATGTGCTTGGAACAATGCCTGCAAATCAAAAGTCAGCGAGTGCTTCAAATAGTACGACTCCTCCTGGGAGATGCTTAAGCTCCCTGCGTTAACTCTAACATGGAGGCAACTCTTTTTTTAAAAAATATTTTACTGATTTTTTACAGAGAGGAAGGAAGAAGGATAGAAAGTCAGAGATGTCGATGAGAGAGAAACAGCTGCCTCTTGCACACCCCCCGCTGGGGATGTGCCCGCAGTCACGGTACATGCCCTTGACCGGACTCAAACCTGGGACCTTTCAGTCCACAGGCCAATGCTCTATCCACTGAGCCAAACTGGTTTCGGCATGGAGGCAATTCTTGCTCCTACATTTGAGTCATAAGATACTTACAGGATTTCATGAGTGAGAGTACCATGGAAAGCACTCACAAACAGAAAGGCTTCCCTTTTACCAGTGATCATTGTCATTAAAACAGAGACATTGCCCACTCTTGCAATAAGAATTTAGACTTCATCCTTTCTTTCAGTCTTAGCTATTAACATGTCATCAGAAGTTCTGTAGTAAGCCCATTCTCAGACTTCAGCTTCTTGGCACTGAATTGGGTTTAGAACCCGGGAACACTAGATGTCTACAAACACTGCCTTCCGTCAGAGGGTCTCCTCGCCTGGTGGGGCGCCAGCAGCTCCTGCTGCTCTGACAGCCCGCAGAGCCTGTGTGCACCCCAGGGCTTCTGGTTTACCTAGTCCAGTCTGGAAGGAGGAAAGGGGGGTGAAGTGGGGAGTAGGAGTTTGAAAATATCCCTAAGTAATTCTGAAATGTAGACATTGATGGATATCACAGGGCTCAATTAAGAACTTTTGAAGAAATTTGAATAACCAAGACGGAAAGAAAGGACACTCAGGCGAGAGCGTGTCTTCTCGAATGGTGACATAGTGACATAGGCTGGTGTGTGAAGGCAGCTCAGGCGAACCCCTTCAGTGGCCGGGTGCCCTGCCCGGAGCGCAGGTGATGGGGAAGCTCCACCTGTGCGGTCTCAGATGGCCTTTCCTGGAAAGTTGCACGTGGGGTCTCTTCCCACCAAAGCCTCATCCACTTGTAATATTTTTTAAAATATATATATATATATATTTTAGAGACTAAGGGAGAGGGACAGAAAGTCAGAAACATTGATGAGAGAGAAACATCGATCAGCTGCCTCTTGCACACCCCCTACTGGGGATGTGCCCGCAGCCAAGGTACATGCCCTTGACCGGAATCGAACCCGGGACCCTTCAGTCCGCAGGCCGACACTCTATCCACTGAGCCACACCAGTTTTGGCCACCTGTAATACTGTAGGGGCCTGTCTCTCTCGTGTTTCCTCTGTAGTAACAATCACAGTTACCAGTTAGTGAGTCTTACTACTTACCAGGCGTTTACATCTGTGTGTCTGATCCTTACCAGAACCTTAAAAGTGTAAAAAAAAAAACCTCAGATAGGTCAAGTTTCCAACCCAAGGTCACACAGGAAATGTCAAAACTGGATTCAGAGCCTGCTCTGTGTGACCCGGTGCCCGACCTTTGTCTGTGACGTCACGGGGCCTGTCTCCCTGCCGCTCGTCACGTGTTTGCTCGTGTGGCCCACATCCGAGCTTGGACTTTTCCTCTGTCAGGACCTGACTGTGCAGACAGGTGCCTGCATGGACCAGGTCTCTGAGGTCTTGTCTCAAACCCCGTCCAGGGAGCGCTGTGACGAGCTGCGCACCGAGCTGTTTCATCTCCACGAGAGGAAGGTGTGTGAGGAGCGGAAAGCACAGATTGCCTTTGACCAGGAGCTGAAGAGGCAGAAGCTGGTGGAAGAGCAGATGTTCTGCAAGCTCTGGGAGGAAGACCGGTTAGCCAAGGAGAGGCGCGCAGCGGAGGACGCGGAGAGACAGAGAGAGCTGGTGGAGCACATGCGGCTGGGGCTGCACGCCCAGGTCACCCACCTCAGCGCGCAGAGGCGGGCCGCGCGGCAGCTGAAGGAGGAGGAGGCGCGCCTTGTGGTGGGCCTTTTAGTTTTATTTCTTAAAATATGTTTTATTGATTTTTTTTTTTTTTTTTTTTTTTTACAGAGAGGAAAGGAGAGGGATAGAAAGTCAGAGACGTCGATCAGCTGCCTCTTGCACACCCCTACTGGGGATGTGCCCGCAACCAGGACACATGCCCTCGCCGGGAATCGAACCCAGGATCCTTCAGTCCGCAGGCCGACGCTCTATCCACTGAGCCAAACCGGTTTCGGCTTGTGGTGGGCCTTTTAAAATGCTGGTCCTGGGCTGATCGCCCCGGGGTCACAGGGCCAGTTTGCGGGTTCATGGGGCAACATGGTCAGAGCCTTGGATTTCAAGGCCCAGCTCAGAGTGCCCGCCCATCGCAGAGAGCGAGTTACTGCACTCTGTGTGCGACGGGAGGAAAGATGCAGCTGCCTTTTGGGAGGTGAAATGGGATGATCGTTGGCAGTGGTATGGAGGGCTGTTCTCTGGTGTGGGATATGCAAATGGACAGTTTCCAAATCCTGTGAAGAAATGCTGTGGAACAGCTCTGGTGACCTTCTGGCCACTGATATCAATGATTTTGTTCCAACAAGATCGCTGCCTCTGCTGCAGCGTTTGCAACTAGGGTGCGGGGGAACAGGCAGCCCCTGTTCGGCCGGGCGCGGACCTCTCTCCCCTAGTTTGTCTAGTGAAACAGTGACAGCGGCCAGCACAGCAACAACCATCTGCTGTGAACGAATCAATGTCACACACCATCACTGTCTGACTTATTTGATGGTTAAACCAGAGCCCAAACATGGTCGTTATAAGTCTCTTTTCGAACGAAGGACTGTTGATTATGCACTGGAGATAGAAAAGGGTGCAGTAAATTCATTACATTGGCACAACAGGTGTGCGATTAACTCTATCCTGGTGGAGCCAAAACATGGCAAACTACTTTCAGGTCCTCAGTCTTTAACAGTCCTCCCCGTCCCGTCTCTTCCCATCTTACGGTCTGGATGTGGCTGGTTACTTCCTCTGGATGTGGTTGAGCTCACTTTAAAAAAAGTGTGGCCTGCTCTCCCACCGGCTTTTATGCATGATACCCACCCATTCCTTTTCCTTAGATTCTGCACTTATCGAACCTGACCCTTACCATTCAGTTGGACTTACTGGCATTCGTGGAAAAGTCTAGTACATATAACTCCCCTCTCACAAACCAGTAATTACGGCTGTTACGAATCTCAGTTACATCAAGTCCAATTGGGATTTGTATCCCATCCTCACTGTTGATTGCTATGTCACCTCCTGTCCCAGCTGGACAAATACTTATCCCTTCAGGAGCGGTCAGCTGCCTCTGGCAGGGGGGCTGTTGTCCCAGGTTTTCTACCAAACCCACAAGGCCCAACAGCACTGGTGCCCCAGTTAAAACCACCTGCTGGCCAGGCAATCAAGCCAGCCAGAAAGCTAAGAAAGTGAGGGGAATGGGGGAATACTTTAAAGAACATACTGCTTAAAATTGGGTTTTGCATATTTAGCTGACGTGCGCGTTTCCATTTTGGACTCTTACTGCTGTTTAACAATGCACCCACATCTCGATGTGCACATGGGCACAGAAGAGCCAAGTGTAGACGGCCAGTCCCCGGAAATGTTGAGCGTGGTGCTGATGGGTACTAGGTTTAAAGGTGGTTTTTCTTTGTACATTTCTGCATTTGGAACTTGACAACTATTACTTTATAATTACCCAGCAATTTCACAAAGCCTTACTGTTTTATTTCTTACTAGGGGCCCGGTGCACGAAATTTGTGCACTGGGGGTGGGTGGTCCCTCAGCCCAACCTGCCCCCTCTCACATACTGGGAGCCCTCAGGGGATGTCCAACTGATGGCTCACCCCAGCCTGCCCAAGGTGGGGCTTTAGGCCTTGGGCACCCAGCCATCACCCTGCTCAGCTCAGCCCAGGCTGCCTGCGACCACCTGGCCCCGGGGGCTGGGTGCTCACTGCCGCTGCCTCCACTGCTACTGCTGCCTCGGCTTCCCCTCACAGTGCCTGGGGGCTGGGTGCTCACTGCCGCTGCCTCCACTGCTACTGCTGCCTCGGCTTCTCCTCACAGTGCCTGGGGGCTGGGTGCTCGCTGCCGCCGCCCCCCCGGGACCCGGCACTCGTGCCACTTGGCCCCGCCCCCACTCCTGATTGTCTGGTAGCATAGCCAATCAGGAGCGAAGGTACTGTCAAATTTGCATGTTTCTCTTTTATTATATAGGATAGTCCTTCCAATTCCAGGTGTGCATATGAAATGCATTTATTTGTTTTGTCCAACTGTACTGAATTATCTTCTTTATTGTTCTGCTTTAGGAAGAAGAGAGAGCTCAGGTGAAATTTGATGATGAGCAGAATAAGCTAGAGAAACAGAGGACAAAACAGAAACTTAGGGCCTCTTTGGATAAAGCCCTCCAAGAGAAGATAGAACGTGTCCAGCAGGAGTACAGAGAAGAAAGCGACTTGCGTACAAAACTCGTGCAAATGGCTCAGAAAGACTTAAAGGACGAGGCTGATAAAAACAAGCAAAAAAGAGTAAGACATGCGTTCAGTGTCTCATATGTGCTGGGTGACATTCCTTGTTGAGCTCTCAGCCTTACAGGAGCCAGCCACATGCAGAATGAACCGTAACAGTGCCACTCTCGGTGCGGTCAGCATCCTCTGGGGGAACGTTAGAGGTAGACATCCAAGGGCCAGAATCAGAATCTAGAAATCCTGGCAGGGGCAAGAAGTCTGTGTTTTAACAAGCTCCCCCAGGTTCATTCAGATGCTCGCTGAATCCTGACAGCTCCTACTCTATCACTACTCCACTCTATCCTGCTGATGGGATCGCAGGAGGAGGAGGAGGAGGAGGAGGAGGAGGAGGAGGAAGGATTATGCCTGCCTGCAAGTTGGGGAGGACATCCCTGAGAAAGTGATATGAAAGGATATGTAAAGTGTCATCAGGCAAGGAGAGTAGAGAAGAGCATCCCAGCATTCATTCAGCTGTCCGTTCCTTTGACATTTGTATTGAACTCCGAAGAGTGTCTTGCTTTTCCTATAGTACTATTTTTAAAAAATATATTTTATTGATTTTTTTTTTTACAGAGAGGAAGGGAGAGGGATAGAGAGTTAGAAACATTGATGACAGAGAAACATCCATCAGCTGCCTCCTGCACACCCCCCACTGGGGATGTGCCCGCAACCAGAGTACATGCCCTTGACCGGAATCGAACCTGGGCTCCTTCAGTCCACAAGCCGATGCTCTATCCACTGAGCCAAACCAGTTAGGGCTATAGTACTATTTTTAAAGACTATTTCTAAGAGCAGTTTAGGTTCATAGCAAAGTTGAGCAGAAGATACAGAAATTTCCCATAGCCTCCTGCCTTCACAGATGCAAAGGCTTCCCCCATTATTAACTTCCCGCAACAGAGTGGAACATTTGTTACCACTGATTAATCTACATTATTATCGTTATCACCCAATTTACATTAAGCTTCACTTTTGTCTTTGTGTGTGTGTGTGTGTGTGTGTGTGTATGTGTGTGTTGTTTTGTTATCCTCACCCATTGCTTTTTAGAGAGAGTGGTTGGGAGGGGGGAGACAGAGAGAGAAACACTGCTGGGAGAGAGACACATCAGTTAGTCGGTGGTCCCTTCAGGCCTGCATAAGATGCATTCTTGGTGTTACACATTCCATGGGTTTGGACAAACGTATAATGACACATGTCTACCATGACAGTACCATACACAGTGGTTTCACTGGCCTAAAACTGTCTCCACAACTTTGCCTTTTCCCAGAATGTCATAGAGTTAGAGTCATAAGGTATGTAGCCCTTTTAGATTGGTTTATTTCACTAAGTGATATGCATTTGAATTTCCTACACGCCTTTTCACCTTGTCGAAAGTGAATGGAGAGTAAGTGTGAGAGTTTATTTCTGGGCTTAGTTCTAGTGTACCGTCAATCATTGTCCGTCCTTGTGCTGCATCTCACGCTTATGCATCTTGGTCACTGTCGCTTTGTAGTGAGTTTGAAATCAGGAAATGTAAATCCTTCCATTTTGTTCTTCTTTTCCAAATTGTTTGGATTATTTAGACTCTTCAGTTTCCATGTGAAGTTGGGATCAATTTATTGGTTTCTGCAGAGAAGACAATGACATTTTGTTAGGGATTGTTTTTGAATCGCTAGGCCAATTTGGGGTCAGTTGCCATTTGAACAATATTGTCTACTGATCCATAAACATAGGATGTCTTTTCTTTAATTTATTTCAATAATATTTCTTAGTTTTAAGAGTTTAAGTTTTGCCCTTCTCTTATTAAATTTATTCCTAAGTAAGAATGAGACTACGTATACAAGCCATTCTGATAGTGCAGCTATCGTCTCAAACCTTGCTAGTCCTACCTCAGGCCTATGATTTTCTCAAAAGAGATCAGTCCAGAGATTGGATGGCACAGCACAAATCTAAAACCTGAAAGATGGAGGAGTAAACTGAAATGTCTTTGTTATAAAGTCCACTTCACAGCCTTTGCTGCACGTTCAAATCACTTGGGAACTTAAAAACTATCCATTAGATAAGAATCTCTCGATGTGAGACTCAGCCCTTGATACTTTTTAAGCTCCCCAGATGGGCATAGTTCCCTCCCTCCTCCCTCCTCCCTCGTCCTCTCCCCAGCACATTTTCCTTGCCTCTCTCTCCTAAGCTCCAAGGGCCCTTTTTTTGGCCTCTGTAACTTGTTTCCTGAGCCAATTTCTTCTACGGCTCACTTCTACCTCTGAGACTTTCTAAATAAACTTTTGCTTGTATTTGAGTCTTGGCTTTGAATTTTTTCTTAACCAGAACTCAAGTAAAGAATAAAAACTAAGAGAAGAAAGAAAAGCTCCCCAGGTTATCCCAAAGGGTAGCTAAGACTAAGAATTGCTGTTACAACATATCATCTTCTAGTCAGAGACTGCCATCATGGTAGCAGTGATTTATTTCGTTTTTAGGTTGAGATTTCATCTACCCAAATTAAAATAAGTGAAAATAAAGCTGTACCATTCCAAATGATTTGGGAACTGCTTTGAGGCATACTTTTTGGAATAGTGTTTGAATTAACTTACTCAACAATGTATTTTAATGAGGGCATATGCTGGGGGGTTGGGAAAGCCAGGGGGAGGTGCGGGGGGAGCAAACATATGTACTACTATTTGTAATACTTTAAACAATAAAAAACAATATATTTTAAAACATTTCAAACAGTTACAAAGAATAGTTCAAAGAACTCCCATGTGTCCCTTACCTACCTTCAACAACCACCAGCTAATGATCATTCTTGTTTCATCTGTGTCACCACCCAGTGCCCCCCACCCCTAAATATTTTGACATAAACCCTCGACATAATATTTCATCTGTAAAATTTCAATGGTAGTTCTGAAATATTGAGATTGTAATTCTAAGATTGTTCTTAAATATCCTCAATAGCATTATCACACTTAAGAATGCTTTAACAACATGTGGTAAATTTATATTATGCAGGAAGACAGGATAAGAGAACAGAAGATATATCATGAATATTTGGCACAGCAGCGTGGAGAAGGAAATGCTCAGGAGAAGGAACTGGACAGAATATTAGAAGAAGAGAAGGCAAAGCAGTGGGCGGAGAAGGACAAACAGCTGAAACTCGAAAAGGAGGCCAGGAAACAGCTTATGAATGAGGTCATGTGCACAAGAAAACTCCAAGTTCAAGAAAAGTGTAAGGAAATGAATTCTATTTTAGTTGGGCCTTTACTGAACTTAAGTAGCATCCAAAATATGTATTAAATAGGCATTGTCTATAAACTACTATGAGGGATGTAAAAGGATTCAGGCAAGATCCCTGCTTTGCAGGTCTTATCTAAGTGTGACCACCTAAAGCACCTGGGGAGGGTTATACCCCAGCAGACTCTGAGCGGGCGTAGGGGAGACGTTCCGAAGGTAAAGGAACAGCATGACTAGTCTGTGGGCCTTCGTGATTATGAAGGAGAGTGAGAAGGTAGAGCAAGACACACATCTCCCCGTCCTCCCCTTTAGCTGTCCCTCTGTGCTTTCTGCAGGTGTCTCCATACCTCCCTACCTACAGACCTCTGCGTGGATAGTTTTCTCTATGGTGCTTTTGATCTTGAGGAATTCTGGACATCTTCCAAGGCAGCTCATATGTCTCATTCCTCAAGAGGCCCTCCGTGTCACCTGTTCCTACTCCTTCTGGGATTTCACTATGTCCTGCTCAGGTCTTAGCACACCGTTGTGTCCCCTGAGCTCCAAACAGCGCTTGCTTTCGACAGGAAGTATCTGTAGAGAGTAGGAACCGCCACCTCCAGGTTCCCATCATCCCATGTCCAGCCAGGTAGACAGTCGATTCACAGTGAGGGTGCCATCAGGCTTCACATTAGTTGTCTTTGCAAGAGAACGCTCAGCTTGGTTCCCTTGGTTAATTCTCCACTCCAGGTGTTATAACGGAAGTTAAAAATTAAGCCCGCCCAGCCTCTGATGCTCAGCGGTTGAGCGTGACCTATGGACCGGGAGGTTCGGTTCAGTTGCCATTCAGGGCACATCCTGGGTTGGTCTTTGATCCTGGTCGGGGGCATGCAGGAGGCAGCAGACAAATGATTCTCTTTCATCATTGGTGCTTCTATCTCTCTCTACCTCTGCCTCCCTCTCTGCAATCCATAAAAAATATTTAAAAATTATTAGGTCAGTATTAGAAGAAAGCTTATCAATGAAAAAGATTCTGTATTCATCCATGATAAATAATTCAGAAAAGACTGAGAAAACAAAGAATGTAAGCATTTGGGACCATTTATAAGGAAGGATACAAAGTCAGCTATAATTCCATCAACCCATTAATAGCTACTATTCACAACTTCCTGTATTTCCCTCCAATGTATGTATTTTAAAATATATTTTTACTGATTTTTGACAGAGAGGAAGGGAGAGGGATAGAGAGTTAGAAACATCGATGAGAGAGAAAAACCAATCAGCTGCCTCCTGCACACCCCCCCCACTGGGGATGTGCCCACATCCAAGGTACATGTCCTTCACCGGAATTGAACCTGGGACCCTTCAGTCCACAGGCTGATGCTCCATCCACTGAGCCAAACCAGTTAGGGCTCCAATATTTTTATTGTGTATATAATTTCCTCCTACAAATCAGGGTCATGTTGTATATATTGTTTTATAGCCTGGATTTTCCACTTATTATAAATATTTTCCAGGTCATTTTTCTTCAATTATAAGATTTGTAATGCTGCCTTGAAATCCATTATAAAAATGGACCATAATTTATTTTACCAAAACATAACTAATGGACCTTCAGATTGTTTGGAATCTTCCTACTAGTACTTTAGCATTGCAGGTTATCATGATTAAGTGGCAGATGAATGTGTTACATTTGTCCTAAAAGCTCTGTAAATAGTTTATTTGGCTTATATATGATTGCTTAAGATAAATTTCTGTAAGTGGATTTGGGGAAGATATGTACATTTCAGATGTGTATTGCCTGGTTGTGTTTATTCTTTTGTGAACTCTGTTTTCTTTGTCATTTTTTTTCCTGTAGGGATGCTTCAATTTTTCTTATTTAATTTTAAAAAACCTTCTATACTAAGACTTTTAAAAATATTTATTTTGTAATAAATAAAAGTTCTCATTAACATTAATGGCAATAGAACTATTTGTCCTCAAGAAGAGAAAGTTCTATGGTAATTGGTTTGAAAAAGGCTGAGCATAGAGTCTCAACAAAAAAGATTAAGAGAAAATTGCCTAAACCATTTTTGCTCAGTGGATAGAGCGTCGGCCTGTGGACTGAAGGGTCCCAGGTCCGATTCCGGTCAAGGGCATGTACCTTGGTTGCGGTCACATCCCCAGTGGGGGGTGTGCAAGAGGCAGGATGTTTCTCTCTCATCGATGTTTCTGACTTTCTATCCCTCGCCTTTCCTCTCTGTAAAAAATCAATAAAATATATTAAAAAAAAAGATTAAGGGAAAATCTGTGTAGATCACATAGCACATATGAACCTAACCCCTGCTCTTTCCTCAGTGGGGATAACTACTTCTGCCTTATTGGCCGGCCCCAGCCCAGTGATTCTGAGCTCTGTCTTTCTAAAAATAATGCGCCGCCGATGCCCAGACAGATGTCAGCAGGTCTGGTCTGAGAAAGCCGCTTAGCCAGCACTGTGTTGTGTCTCTAGTGCAACGGAAAGCGAAGGAGCGGGAGGAGCGTGCTCTGGAGCAGGAGCTCATCCAGGAAGGCCTTAGAGAGCTCACCCGTGAGGAGCAGGAGAATTCCGTGAGGTAGGATTTTGTTTTCTTTATTATCACTTACTATCTAAATAGGAAACGGAGATTTTTAACACAGAGGGCCACGGGCCATCCTTCTTGCATCCCTGACGTTATTTTACATCAGTGCCGTCGGGTGCTACGCAGCGTTCCTGCCAACAGTGGACTGCAGGTACGATGATGTCCCGAGATGATAAGAGAGTTGAACCCTTCCCATCACCTAGGGCTGCCGTCGCTCCAGCTCCAATCATGCCGCAGTGCAGCTCACTGTTCCCATGGTTACCGCGACACGGTGGGAAAGCCCACTGTGCCGCCAGGAGGATGAACGCATTGTGGTCTGTGTTTCCGTCTGGTGCCTGGTGGGGATCGAACCAGCGACCGTGCAGTGCACGGGACGACGCTCGGCCAACTGAGCCGCACAGGCAGGGCCTGTTCTGTTTGTCCTGTACCTTTGGACGTGTTTGGATACACAAGCAGCAGGCTTGAAGCCTAGGTGTGTAATAGGCTATCCCAGTGGTCGGCAAACTCATTAGTCAGCAGAGCCAAATAGCAACAGGACAACGATGGAAATGTCTTTTGAGAGCCAACTTTTTAAAACTTAAACATCTTCTAATGCCACTTCTTCAAAATAGACTCGCCCTGGCCATGGTATTTTGTGGAAGAGCCACACTCAAGGGGCCAAAGAGCCGCAGTTTGCCAACCACTGGTATCCCATCAAGGTTTGTATAATGCACTCTGCAGTGTTCACACAACGAAATCACCTGACACATTTCCCGTGTACCCTGTGGAAGTGATGCATGACTATTATATCTGCTCTAAAGGCTACCGTCACTACAGAATTTCATATGAAAATAAGCATCAAGGTGCCTGGCTAGCTCAGTCGGTAGAGCACGAGACTCTTAAAACAAGTAGCAACCATCCTGGTAAAATTAAATTCTCTTGCTGTTGTGTACCTTCTGAATATGCTACTTGGGTATTGAACTGAATGATCATCTTTCTTTTATTTAGTTTTTGTTAATCCTCACCTGAGGATATTTTTCCATTGCTTTCAGAAAGAGTAGAAGGGAGGGAGCGGGGAGAGAGAGAAAGCCACTGATGTGAGAGAGACACATTGATTGGCTGCTTCCTGCATTCACCACAACGGGGCGAGGAGTGAACCGCAACCCAGACGTGTGCCCTTGACCGGGAACCAACCCAAGGCTCTCGGGTGTGCAGTCCGATGCTCCAGCTACTGAGCAGCATTGGCTAGGGCAGATGAGCATCTTGAAAAAATAACAAACTAGAAAAAACTTTTAAAATCAGGCACCAAACCTATATCCTAATGAAATAACTTGATGACCCTTCGCCCAAGGAAACAAACTGTGAAAATAGAATCTGCCACAGAAGCATATGCATGCTATAATCTTTATTTCTAATGAAAGCTGATATTAAAAATGTGGCTTATCACCAAAACCGGTTTGGCTCAGTGGATAGAGCATCAGCCTGCGGAATGAAAGGTCCCAGGTTCGATTCCGGTCAAGGGCATGTACCTTGGCTGTGGGCACATCCGCAGTAGGGGGGTGTGCAGGAGGCAGCTGATCGATGTTTCTCTCTCGTCTGTGTTTCTAACTCTATCCCTCTCT
Organism: Antrozous pallidus; assembly: GCA_027563665.1. Taxonomy (NCBI): domain Eukaryota; kingdom Metazoa; phylum Chordata; class Mammalia; order Chiroptera; family Vespertilionidae; genus Antrozous; species Antrozous pallidus. The sequence continues at coordinate 89,279,044 of CM050518.1, read as the reverse complement.
CTCTCTGTAAAAAATCAATAAAATATAAAAAAAATGTGGCTTATCGATTACAAAATGGTGCAACTGCTAAGGATAACAGTATGAAATTTCCTCAAAAAATTAATAATAGAACTGTCATATTGTTGATGTAAGAAATGTCCAAACCTGTAGAGAACGTGTAGAGCTTATTTGAGCCAACACTGATGATCTGTGCTCTGGAGACCGGCTGTTTCACAGTTTCACTTAAGCATCTGGAATAAGGAGGGAAGAGAAGGAAGAGTCCCTAAGGGTGGGAGAAAGCAAGGATTACAGGATGGTTAACGGGATTATATGCTTTTCTGAGTGGTTATGCTTATTTCACAATGTGTTAACATATATGCCTGATGCGTGACTACTCACCATGACCTGCCCAGTTAGGAATTTATGACCAGGTCACCCTGTGAGGTTACTTTCCATAGAGCTCCTGCTTAGGCCACAATATGATCTGGCAATTTCATTTCTGAGTATGCATCCAAAATAATTAAGAGCAGGACCTTGAAGAGCGATTTGCATGGCCATCTTCATAGCAACACTAGTCACAATAGTCAAGAGGTGGAAATAATCCAGATGTCCATTAGCAGATGAGTAGATAAACAAAATATGGAATCTGTATACAATGGACTATTACACAGCCTTAAAAAGGAAAGAAATTCTGACACATGTTACAACATGGATGAACCTTGAGGTCATTATGGTAAGTGGAATAAGCCAGACACCAACATACACTGTGTGATTCTGCTTACAGGAGGTACCTAGAATAGTCAAATTCAGAGAGACAGCAAGTAGGAGGGTGGTTACCAGGGGCTGGGGAGAAGGGGAAAAGGTGAGTTTTCAGTTTTTGATGGGTATAGAATTTCAGATTTGCAAGATGAAAAATCCTACAGATTTATTTTACAACCATGTGAATATACTTAACACTTAAAAATGGTTAAGATGGCAAATTTTACATTATGTGTTTTTTACCACAATAAAAAAATCACACTATAAATTTTAAAAAAATTTAATCCTCACCCAAGGATATGTTTTTACTGATATTTATAGAGAGAGACAGGAGAGGGAGAGAGAGAAACATTGATGTGAGAGAGAAGCATTGATTGGTTGCCTCCCAGTATGTGCCCGATCAAGGACTGATGACTGCACCAGCACCCGGGGTGTGTGCACTGACCAGGAGTCCGACCTGCGACCTTCCAGTGTCTGGGACGACACCAACCAACAGAGCCACACCAGCCAGGGCTCACCGTATATCACTTACTTATTTAAATATGTTTTATTGATTTTTCAGAGAGGAGGGGAGAGGGATAGACAGTCAGAAACATCGGTCAGCTGCCTCCTGCACACCCCCCACTGGGATGTGCCTGCAACCAAGGTACATGCCCTCGACCGGAATCGAACCTGGGACCCGTTGGTCTGCAGGCCAGTGCTCTCTATCCACGGAGCCAAACCGTGGGCTTCGGCCCACAGAATAAATTTAAAATGTGGCTTATATATTTAAAATGCTGCTTATCCATGGAACAAATTGCCCAGTTAATACTGAACAGAATGAGGCAAACTCACCCACCTGGTCACCAGCAATGCGAGACCACTGCAGGCTTTCCCGTGGGGCCTGGCCCTCCGGTGGACAGACGTGGAGGGGAGTAAGAGAGGGGGTGGAAAAAGATCAGAACTCTCCACATCTCAGTGAATATTTTGAAAAATTCCCTCCCTAAAAATTAGTATCTGTTCTAAGATTATCTTAATTATTACATATTGAACACATTATTGGATTGAGCATCTGTTTCTTCCCCACTCACCCTGATTTTAATTTCACCCCACCAATGACATGTTAATTATAACGCCCTCAATAACTCCAAATGCTTCTGTAACTGTCCCCCTGGGCGTTTCTGATTCTGCAGACTCTCAGGGCTGGCCCAGGAGTACCGGCAGCAGCTCCGGATGCAGGTGGCCCACCAGCAGCAGGCCCGGGAGGCGCAGAAGGAGGAGGAGCGCCGGGAGCTGGAAGCGGGGAGGGCGGCTGACAAGCTGTGCAAGGAGAAGATCCAGGCGCTCCTGGGCAACTACAGGGTGCCGCTGCGCCTCGTCCACCCCATGCGGAGGGCGTGCCCCGCCAAGCTGCCTCCGTAGTCTCTAAACACCAGTGTGTGTCAGTCTTTTACTATTTCTAACTAAAATACACTTATATGTTCCTTTGAGCCCACAGGTAAACTTCCTTTTCCTCTGAGTTTGCATAATGACACATCATTTTGTTCCTTTTTTCGATTCCACAGACTTACAAATCTGAATGACACTTCATGTCGCGGTTATTTTCCTCCCCTCGCTGACTTCATCCCATACCGTCTAAAACGCTAACCCTGTTTTGTGGGGGGTTAGGCCTGGGAATCTTGGGCACTGTGTAAAATATGTTTCACTGGTTCCGTTTTTAAAAAGGTAGAAATGAAACATGTTCATAGGCCTAACATTCAACATTAAAATTATCTTCACTTCCTGAAGTTTCCTTCCAGGTAACTCTCAGGGACATTCATACAGAAGCTCGGTTTCACATTATAATCACTGTCACATTGCTTCACATATCATGTTTCTAAAGCATAATGGCCACACAGTAATCTACTGAGGTAGAGTACTATAATTTATTAAACGTTGGCCTTGGTTTAAAATTTGTCACTACTACAAATTACACTGTAACAACAATATTCATTTGAATTAGTTCCTTAGGGTCAATTAATTCCCTGGAGTGGGATTTCTGGGTCAAAGGGGATAAACATTTTCATATTTTGCTTTCAACTGCCACATTTGCAAAGGCAGTTTTTAGAGAGGTAGGCTATTTAGAGAAATGTTTTCAAGACCAATTGGTATTCTCTCTGTAGATTTAAAATGTATTTAAGCAAATTATGTGCTAGACTCCCGGGAGTTTTGGTTTTGAGTTTTTATCTACTAACTAGAGGCTCAGTACACAAAATTCATGCATGGCGGGGGCAGGGGGTGTGTGTCCCTCAGCCCAGCCTGCACCCTCTCCAATCTGGGACCCCTTGAGGGATGTCTGACTGCCCGTTTAGGCCCAGTCTCGGTAGGATTGGACCTAAATGGGCAGTCGGATATCCTTCTCACAATCCAGGACTGCTGGCTCCAAACTGCTTGCCTGCCTGCCTCCCTGATTGCCCCTAACTACTTCTGCCTGCCAGCCTGAGCACCCCCTAACCACTACCCTGCCAGCCTAATTTATGTCTAACTGCTCCCCTGCCAGCCTGTTTGCCCCCAACTTCCTTCCTCTGCCAGCTTGGTCACCCCCAACTGCCCTCCCTTGTCCCTCCCAACTACTCTCCACTGCTGGCCATTTTGTGGTGGCCATCTTGTGTCCACATGGGGGCAGGATGTTTGACCACATGGGGAAGCCCTCTTGTGTGTTGGAGTGATGGTCAATCTGTGTATTACTCTTTTATTAGATAGGATAGAGGCCTGGTGCATGGGTGGGGGACAGCTAGTTTGCCCTGAAGGGTGTCCCAGATCAGAGTAGGGATTCCCTTGGAGCATGGGGTGGCCTGGGCGAGGGGCCTATGGTGGTTTGCAGGCCAGCCACGCCCCCCAGTGACCCGAGCAGAGGCCCTGAGATCTGGGATTAATTTATGTTCTACAATTAAAACTTTGTACCCTGGAGTGGAGCCAAGCCTTCTGCTTGCTCTGTGGCAACAGCCATTTCTGTTTGGGTTTATTTAAATTCTATAATTGAAACTTTGTAGCCTAGAGTGGAGGCCTAGGCACTAGGGCTGCAGAAGCTTGGCTTCCTCCATCGCTGGGTCAACCCTAGCCTCTGCGCTCTCCAGCTGCGTGGCTGCCGCCATTTCGGTTGGGATTATGTATCTTCTATAATTGATACTTTGTAGCATTGAGTGGAGGCCTCGCTTCCTCCATTGCTGGGGAAACCCAAGCCTCCCTCCTGCTCTCAGTGGCCGCAGCCATCTTGGTTGGGGTTTATTTGCTCCTGACTGGCTGGAGGGTGTGGCTTGTAAGCATGGCTTGTGGGTGTATTGGAGGTATGGTCAATTTGCATATTGTTCTTTTATTAGATAGGGTAAGGTATATCACATGAACTTATTTGCAGGTCCTAAATAACTTTGCATAGGTAGGATAAATGCCATTTGGTCATGTTATATATATTTTAACATGTTGCTACATTTCATATATATGTGTATGTATATATTTATATACACATGCGTATAATTGCACCAAGATTGTTGATCTTGGTCTATTGTATAGCTTGGCCTATTGCGAAGTCTTGGTCTGGGTTTGTTATGGTATATTGTTGGCCATGTAAAGGTATGAGTGTAGGGCCCTAATCAGAGAGGGCTGCTGTCCTTATTTATTTTTTCCACCACGTTTATTCCTCCTCCCCCTCTCCCCGCTGTGCCCTTCCTTACAAGAAGAGGAAAAGACATCAGAGATTGCTCTCCCGCTGTGTGCAGAGAGGACAGGTGAGGATGCTGTGAGGAGGTGACCGTCTTCAAGACCGAAAGGGAGTGAGTCCTCACCAGAACCAACCTGTTGGCAGCTTGATCTTACACTCCCAGCCTCCAGAACTGTGAGAAAATAAATGCCTGCTGCTTAATTCCCGCCCCCCACCTCTTCCCTCCTCACCCCCCTCACCCCAGCTTCCTGGGATTTGTTATAGCAGCCCTAGCCCACTAACGCAGAGCCCCGTCTTACTCCCCTTAAAGTCTGTCATAGTGCCTGACACACAGACACGACCTCAACAAATGTTTGGTGAACCGAACTCTAATCCCCGACTGAATGAGTGCCGCACGGTCCTGGCAGAGCGGGTCTGGGATCTCGGACAAGCCCAGGGGCCAGCTCTATTCCAGCACACCCAGAAGGCAGACAGGCCACCAGCCCTTACCTGTAAAGGGAAACCCAAAACTCTATGAAACCACAAAGTTTGATGCCAAACCTCATTTATCCGCAAAGCCTGACCTGAACAAATGGGAAGCAACTTAAAACGACCTGTTAAAACAACAACAACAACAGCAACAAAAAGATCTACGTTTTACTATCGAATTAGCGATGTTTTAGATTACTGGGCTCCACCCTTGCTCTCGCTGAGACTGTACAAAACCAAAGCCTCAGACATCTGCTATCTGCTCACTTTTCTAAAATCCCCAAGGTTCAAACCTCAAAACATATCTGGCGCCAAGGGCTTTCGGAAAGGATTGTGGGCCTGAGGTGCAAGGGGTTAACACCACCCCTCGGCTGTCAGCCGGGGCAGAGCATGGGACACACGAATTGCCCAGTGTGCACATAAGCCGCGGTTGCTGTCTGAACAGAATGAGCAATAACTCAATCCTAGACGGGAAGACGTGTGATGGGAATGACAACGTGTTCATTGTGTGCGGGCCTGGATGTCAGTGTTGTTTCTGAGCAGTTCATTTCCTCCACCTACAAAATGTGCTGAGTACACCTCTCAAGGATGTGATGAAAAGGTACAGTATTACCTCGGGAAACTGCAGCTTTTTACAAATTATACTTAACAACTGGAGAAATCAATAAAAATGCAATTAAAACACCAACAATTATTCATTAAGCCTGTCCGCACTAATACTATAAACAATGGGAATAAAAAGAATTTGCTGAGTTTACCAAGCTCAGTGTATTTTTAGCAGAGCATCGCCCAGTCTCCAGTAACCGGCGCTCCCCGCTGGCTCTGACAAGCCCTCTGCTGGCCCCGGTGGATCACGGGAATCAGACTGAGGAGGCTACCGCCTGGCTGAAGAGCAAGACCTACAGACAGGAAATGGCTGACAACAGGACCAGGCAACATACAATCAAATGCTGTCTCAAACACAATGAAGGGAGTAGAGGAGACATTGTTGTGCCTTCCTTAAAGGCCCTAGAATCACTGGAACTGGTTTGGCTCAGTGGATAGAGCGTCAGCCTGCAGACTGAAAGGTCACAGGTTGGATTCTGGTCAAGGGCGTGCACCTTGGTTGTGGGCAAATCCCCAGTAGCGGGTGTGCAAGAGGCAGCTGATGGATGTTTCTGACTTTCCCTCTCCCTTCCTCTCTGTAACAATACAATATATATGTTTTAAATAAATAAATAAAGGCTCCAGAGTGTCTGTGTCGCTGAGCTGAAGGGAGACACCTGGCTGGAACACGGGCAGAGAGCATGTGTGAGCTGCCTTTGAAGAGCACGCGCCTTTTTTTTTTTTTAATTGATTTCAGAGAGGAAAGGAGAGGGAGAGAGAGAGAAATAGAAGCATCAATGATGAAAGAGAATCATTGATGGGTTGCCTCCCACCCACCCCACAGTGGGGACCAAGCCCTCAACATGGGCATGTACCCTGACCGGGAATCGAACCCTGGCCTCTCGGTTCATAGACCGATGCTCAACCACTGAGCTATGCCCAACCGGGCAGCAGCCCACGGTTTTTGTGTAGATTTTATGTTTACTTGGAGTGGCTTCTCGGGGGAGCTTTCAGAGACGTGGAAGGGGGCGGTACTACCTGAGTCCCACTGTGGCCACCCCAGTGCTGCCCCGGAGTTTGGGAAAGGGAGAGGGTTATGACAGGCGGGGCTATCTGGGAAAGCGTCTGGGGAAAGGAGGCCCTCAAACTGGCCTTACAGGTTGAGTGAAGTGTAAACGGCCTAGACAAGGAAGAGAATATTTGGAGGTGAGTCTGCTGGCGGGGGGAGAGGGTGACTCTCCCATAGTGAGAAGTGGACTCGACGGGAGGATCTATTTGGGGCCGAAGGTCAGACTGTTCTGGGACAGACTGAAAAGTCCCATCCTCCAAATTAGAAAAGGGAGCATTTCCTGAACCCCACCAGATTTCAGTGGAATTTCAGTTACTGCCCATCACGCATGCTGTGTGGCCAGACCACCTTCCTCCCTTTCTCACGAAGGGCACAGTTGTGATTGCATGATTTAACACCACTAATAACGGGACTATTCATACCAGGAGGAAGAAGGTGCGCTGTTAGGTGACAGGCAACAGGGCCTTAGTAGCTTTGAGAGTTGGTGCCTGGGAGGTCGATTGACTTCTCTTTTAAAAATATATATTTTATCAATTTTTTACAGAGAGAAAGGGAGAGGGATAGATAGTTAGAAACATCGATGAGAGAGAAACATCGATCAGCTGCCTCCTGCACACCCCCCACTGGGGATGTGCCCACAGCCAAGGTACATGGCCTTGACTGGAATCGAACCTGGGACCCTTGAGTCTTCAGGCTCACGCTCTGTCCACTGAGCCAAACTGGTTAGTGCTTGATCGACTTCTAAGGCCAGTTGAGAGGTCAGAAAACCGAGGGCAGCAGTCACCTGCCTTGCCTGCCAGGAAACTGAATGAGATGATCCGAGCAAGGGCGAGCACTCAGCAAACGCTACAGCTCGGCACCAGAAACGGGTCCTCCCAGTGAGGCCACGTAACCGCTCACACGTGCTCAGCCGCTGTTCCTGGTCAAGTCACTCCAGGTCCAGAAGAACAGTATGGCTTTCTCGAGGCTCTAGCGTCTTCAAACACACCATCAGTACTTACCCACAGCCAGTCAGATGTGTTCGGCATCTTATAGGGATTTCTAGGGTGACTTAGTCCTCACAGCCATGGCACTTGACAGGGATTTGTTCTTCCTTTCTGTGACTGTGGTGTCACGTTCACACGGCACAATGCGAACGGTGCCCAGCGTGGGGGTCTCTCCGGAGGCGGGCTGCAGTCTCGCTGCAGCCCGGGAGCAGCCAGGCCTGGCACCTGACGGGCGAGAGGCTGGGGGCAGCTCCGTGATTTGTAGGAAACTGGGGGGAGGGGGGGTGCAGATCGGGCCAGACCGGGATTTAGGGCAATTACACCCAACAACAAATCATCCCGTTGTAAATCAAATTTCCAGTCCGGAGCCAACAGCGGGGGATGGATGTCGGCAGAAATGCGGGGGGGGGGGGGGGGGCATCACCCAGATTTAATGAGCTTTCCCAACAATGGGCCGCAGCAGGCCCTGCTGTCAGGAACCGGGGGGATTGGCAGAGAAATTACTCTTCCTGCCAGCGGAGGCACCCATGCCAGTCCCGCTACATAGTAAAAACTACAGAAATCAAGTTCTGGCAGTTCCCACTCTGCCTCAGGCCCCCTCCCCCCATGACATTCATCTCTCTCTCTCTTTTCAAACATATATTTTATTGATTTTTCACAGAGAGGAAGGGAGAGGGATAGAAAGTCAGAAACATCAATGAGAGAGAGACATCGATCAGCTGCCTCCTGCACAACCCCCACTGGGGATGTGCCTGCAGCCAAGGTACATGCCCTTGACGGAATCGAACCTGGGACCCTTCAGTCTGCAGATCAGCGCTCCATCCCCTGAGCCAAACCGGTTTTGGCGACATTCATCTCTTGTCCCAGCTCTGCACCCAGTGGGCAGGACCCCCCTTTATGACCCTCCCATGACAGACACACCACTCATGTCCTTTCCTCCTACAAGGACACGGCTGTCCACCTCCTCCCACACCCCCAAGCCAGTTCTCTCTTCCTGCCCCCAAGCTCACCTGTCCTCAGTCCCATGAGTGCAATGCCCGCCCTCACCTGAAAATGTTCTGGCAAACTAGTCCCAGAGCCTGGATGACTCGGGTTTGGACCGAGAGCTCCATGGACAAACCTCCTCAGGGCGCGTGCCACCGGGAGACCGCTTCAGACGGACCGCAGGCTCCCGTTATTTCGTCGTGAACTCGTCCATCAGCAGTTGTGTCTCTGGGTCAAAGGAACTGTGCATTTCTTTTCTTTTTTACAGAGAGGAAGAGAGAGGGATAGAGACTTAGAAACATCGATGAGAGAAAAACATCGATCAGCTGCCTCCTGCACACCTCCTACTGGGGATGTGCCTGCAGCCAAGATACATGCCCTTGACCGGAATTGAACCTGGGACCCTTCAGTCCGCAGGCCGACGCTCTGTCCACTGAGCCAAACAGGTTTTGGCGGGACGGTGCATTTCAGTGTCTGACCATAACTGCCAGTGAGCCAGCGAGATCCCGTCCACGCTACTGACTAGCAGCAATTGGATGATGGAGCCAGGCTGTTATGGGAGGATGAACCTGACCCCTGTGGGTTTCTTCCAAGGGTTTTGTACACAAAGAGTGCATGTTTCAAGTCACACCGGAAGTGCCGGAATATCTGCTGACTCGTCGGGAAGGCTGGGAAGACACGCAGCTGGACAAGGTGGCGGTGGTCACCCCCCTGTCGTCAGTGTGGCAGCGCTGTGTCCCCGGGCCGGCACCCAGCACCTGCTCTCCCGCGTGGGGGTGCAGGGCTTGACTGCCCTGTCCACCCGCCCAGCTTGGAGCACGCCGGCAAGCAGGCTGCTCAGTTCTGACCTCTCACAGCACGTGGCGTGCGGTCCACAGACCTGTGTGTCTTCAGCCGGAAGGACATTTAATTTTGCCTGTGGTCAGAGCTGGGTGGCCCGAGAGCGACAGACAGCTCACAGTGCTGCCTCCGTCTGCCGTGGGGCACTGATTAAGAACCGCTGACCCCAAAGCCACGAAGATCCCCCGGGGGGAGTCCTGGTAGGAGAGGAATCAGAGCATCAGGAATCTGCAAGCAAAGCACAGGCAGGCCCAAGCATCTAGGCGGGAATGTTGCGAATCCTGGGACAAAGTTACGAAACACGGACTTACACCTGGTGGCAGCCCCGAGGCTCAGCCTGCCGGTGGCGGTGCGGGGTGTGAGGAGCGGGAGCGGGAGCGGGAGCTGGGCCCTGAGACTCACCGCCGGCTGACAGCTCTGAGACCAGCTTGAGCAGAACGACAGGATGCTTGAGTCAAAAGATGCCTTACGCGTGTGAGAATCTCACAGCCTGGTTTACGGAGTAACACGTGTTGAAATAGAAAGAGGCCGTAAACTTTTAGTAAGAGCGTAAAAATAAAGTTCTAAGTGGATGCGTCCCCACGCCCCAACGCTGTGCAGGCCGGGATGCGAACACTGTGGAGGTGCCGGCTGGTGGCTGCTGACGGGCGGGCGGAGAAGAGCCGCCTCGCGCTGCGGACGTGCAGAGGCTCTGCTGCAGAACCACCCAGAAGTGTTCAAAGCCCACACCCCAGACCTTTAAACTGGAGCTTCTCGGAGGAGGCTCAGGGCTCAGAGTTTTGGGAGTGGTTCCCCGGTGATTCCAATGTGTAGCCAAGACTGAGAACCATGTTCTTAAAGCGTGGGGAGGATGTGGAGACAGAAAGCATGCGATTTACAGGGTTCTTTAATGAAAGCAAGCTCTGCGGTCCATCCTTAGACCAGCCTCTGGCTCCGATTCCCTCTCACTGTACAAGGAAGTCTCACCTGGCACCAGGTAGAAACTTGGGCCCCACAGCAAGGGGTTCGATTGGGATTTATTCACAGGTGATACGGGGTGAAGGGCATGCTTTCTGAGCAAGCTGGGTGGGGAGAGATTGCCAGTGAAGTTCTCTGCTACTCAAGCAGGGCCTGTACCCTACTATCAGCCTCCTCGCTCTTCCCAGAAATGTTCAGGCTACTCCCAGCCAAAGCCCAGCTGTGTGGCTTCGGGCAGACCCTGGCCCCCCTCTGAGCCGCAGTTTTCTTTCTTTATTTGTTTAAATTGATGGATTGATTTCTTTAGAGAGAGGAAAGGAAGGAGGGAGGGAGGGAGGGAGAAAGGAAGGGAGGAAAGAGAGGAACATTGATTTATTGTTCCATTTTTTAATACATTCACTGGTTGATTTTTGTATGTACCTGACTGGGGATTGAACCTACAACCTTGGTGTATCGGGACGATGTTCTAACCAACTGAGCTACCGGGAAGGGCCTGAGCCTCAAGTTTTCTCATTTGTAAAATGAGACAGTTGGACATTGGCCTGTTGGAAAGAGCAGGGAACTGTGAAATATTGAGAACGATAGGAAAAGCAAATATAAAGCTAGCTATTGGGAAAAGTGTCCAGAAGAGGGTGCAAGATGCTTTGGATGATCCGTATGTGGCTCCACCATCCCTCGGAAAGGGGCCCTGGAGCCGATTACTGGGGGGGGGGAGTAAGAATGAGGAGGACAGAGGCTCAGAAGGAGGTCAGCGGGTGTGCAGGCTGTGGGCACGCAGGCTGTCGGGGCTGCGTGTACTCTGAGCCGTACCACCTCGTTTCTCTCCTCCCTTCTCTGCTCCCCAACAGACGTGTCGTTCCATCCTGCAGGAGGGCATCGTCGCAGTTCCCTATACCATAGCTCTCGGCCTGTGAACAGCTTCTGTGAACGGAGATCTCGGAGGTTCTGGAGAAGCACAGAAATACCCTCTCCCTCTCTCCCGGAAAAGAAGCCAGTCCTTTTGCAGCCGAGTCCGATGCCTAGCGGGGACCAAGGCCTCCAATTCCATTCGGGATTAAAGTCCAGCTGCCAGCAGACCTTCTCAAGGGCGCACGGGCCTTGCAGTCGGGCTGAGTTGTAAAGGACTTGACAGCAAACTCCCAGGGAGCCAGCTGTGAGGTGGGGCTTGGGCCCCCAGGTTAGCCTTGCACAGATGGCACACAGCACCGGCGACACAGCTCGCCACGCGCTTCGGTGTCATGAACCAGGCGTATGGAGGGCAGCCACCAGGGCACAGCCTTGTGCAGCCTACCCTCCCAGGAGTAGACTGCACCCTCCCGGACAGCGACAATCCAGCCTCTGCTTTCTCCAGGGCAATGGGCTCCCTTCTCCTGGGACGCCTGCTCCTCTCCTGACCTTATTTCTCCATCATGACTGTCCATCTCGCGCCTGGAAACGTCCTCCCTGTGGCCCGGCTCTGGCCTCCATTCAGCAGAACCAGCCTGATCTCTCGCCACACGACAGACCTTCAAATATCTGAAGACAGTTACGACATTCCCGTCTCCCCCGCCGAGTGCCCCGGCCTCTCACCACTCCTCATGCTCGGAGGCTCAGCCGAGACCCCGGAAGTAAACCGTCTGGCAAGCTTCCTGGGCAGCGTTATTGGAAGGACGGGGAGAGCACATTTGATTGTGGGATGAGGCATTCACAAAGCTCTGGCCAAGAGTCGGATTCCCCTTAGAGATGGGGTTCAGGTCCATGAGCATGAGTTGAGTTTTTAAGTTGTGCAGGCCTGGGGGAAGCTGGAAAGGTGGAACCGAGTTGGGGATGGGGAGAAAGGATGGAAGCAGATCTTTTAGAATTACGGAGCTTAAAACATTCAGGTGCTCAGGCCCACGCTTGGCCAATATATCAGAATCCCTGAAGGTGGTGGGGCGTGCCTTAGAGCGGTTCTAGCTCCCCAGGTGAGTGAAACAGGACGCTGCACTCCGGGTGGGAAGGCCTTAAGTAGGGTGCACTGAAGACCCCTTCCAGGGTGTGGCTCTCTAGAAAAGCCGCCCCAGTGGGTGCAGATGGGCCCCTGGCCGGCCGAGAGCCACCTTCAGACCTGGCCCTCCCTGAGGCACCTCCAGAAAAGCAGGGCTGCCTCCTGTATGTCTGCTCTCCCCCCGCCTCCCCCCCAACTCCACCAACTCCAGCCAGTTCTCTCTTTGGCTGAAATGTCTACTCCTTAAAATATTTTTGTTTTTCCTCACACAAGGGTACTTTCCCATTGATTTTTAGAGAGAGAGGAGGGGAGAGAGAAAGACAGACAGAGAAACATCAGTGTGAGAGTGACACGGAGATGGATGGCTGCCTCCCGCACGCCCCCCACAGGGCCAGGCTGAGCCTGGAAAGGAGGTACATGCCCTTGACCGGAAGTGACCCCGGTTGCTTCAGTCCCAGGGCTGATGCTCTATCCAATGAGCGAAACCGACTAGGGCATGTCTACTCCTTTGTTTACCTTCCTGTTTGGCTGAAATGTGTACTCTTTGTTGTCAATCCTCACAGAGAATATTTTTCCAGTAATTTTTTTAGAGAGAGGAAAGGGGGCAAGGAGGAGAGGTGAGGGAGAGGGAGAAACACCTGTGTGAGAGACACGCTGACTCACTGCCTTCTGCTCTGGCCGGGTTGGGACCCCGCCACCCTTCTGTGCGGCCAAGCTGCACGCTGGGGCTCCTGGAACGTCTCCACTGGAGTGGAAGAGGGAGTGAGGCTGCTTCGGGCAGCCAGCTCCCCTGGAGAGGAGGAAGAGCCACATATGGCCCGTGGGGAGCAGGATAGGGGTTGGGAGTGTGGGGGGAGAGGGGCTGGGAGTGTGGGGGGAGAGGGGCTGGGAGTGTGGAGAGGAGCTGGGAGTGTAGGGGGGGGGAAGAGGGGCTGGGAGTGTGGGGAGAGGGGCTGGGAGTGTGGGGGAGAGGGGCTGGCAGTGTGGGGAGAGGGGCTGGGAGTGTGGGGGAGAGGGGCTGGCAGTGTGGGGGAGAGGGGCTGGGAGTGTGGGGAGAGGGGCTGGGAGTGTGGGGGAGAGGGGCTGGCAGTGTGGGGGAGAGGGGCTGGCAGTGTGGGGAGAGGGGCTGGGAGTGTGGGGGAGAGGGACTGGCAGTGTGGGGGAGAGGGGCTGGCAGTGTGGGGAGAGGGGCTGGGAGTGTGGGGGAGAGGGGCTGGCAGTGTGGGGGAGAGGGGCTGGCAGTGTGGGGAGAGGGGCTGGGAGTGTGGGGGAGAGGGGCTGGCAGTGTGGGGGAGAGGGGCTGGGAGTGTGGGGGAGAGGGGCTGGCAGTGTGGGGGAGAGGGGCTGGGAGTGTGGGGAGAGGGGCTGGGAGTGTGGGGGAGAGGGGCTGGCAGTGTGGGGAGAGGGGCTGGGAGTGTGGGGGAGAGGGGCTGGCAGTGTGGGGGAGAGGGGCTGGCAGTGTGGGGGAGAGGGGCTGGCAGTGTGGGGAGAGGGGCTGGGAGTGTGGGGGAGAGGGGCTGGCAGTGTGGGGGAGAGGGGCTGGGAGTGTGGGGGAGAGGGGCTGGCAGTGTGGGGGAGAGGGGCTGGGAGTGTGGGGAGAGGGGCTGGGAGTGTGGGGGAGAGGGGCTGGCAGTGTGGGGGAGAGGGGCTGGCAGTGTGGGGGAGAGGGGCTGGCAGTGTGGGGAGAGGGGCTGGGAGTGTGGGGGAGAGGGGCTGGCAGTGTGGGGGAGAGGGGCTGGCAGTGTGGGGAGAGGGGCTGGGAGTGTGGGGGAGAGGGGCTGGGAGTGTGGGGGAGAGGGGCTGGCAGTGTGGGGAGAGGGGCTGGGAGTGTGGGGGAGAGGGGCTGGCAGTGTGGGGGAGAGGGGCTGGGAGTGTGGGGGAGAGGGGCTGGCAGTGTGGGGGAGAGGGGCTGGGAGTGTGGGGAGAGGGGCTGGCAGTGTGGGGGAGAGGGGCTGGGAGTGTGGGGGAGAGGGGCTGGCAGTGTGGGGGAGAGGGGCTGGGAGTGTGGGGGAGAGGGGCTGGGAGTGTGGGGGAGAGGGGCTGGCAGTGTGGGGGAGAGGGGCTGGGAGTGTGGGGAGAGGGGCTGGGAGTGTGGGGGAGAGGGGCTGGCAGTGTGGGGGAGAGGGGCTGGCAGTGTGGGGGAGAGGGGCTGGGAGTGTGGGGGAGAGGGGCTGGCAGTGTGGGGGAGAGGGGCTGGGAGTGTGGGGAGAGGGGCTGGGAGTGTGGGGGAGAGGGGCTGGGTGTGTGGGGGAGAGGGGCTGGGAGTGTGGGGAGAGGGGCTGGCAGTGTGGGGGAGAGGGGCTGGCAGTGTGGGGGAGAGGGGCTGGCAGTGTGGGGGAGAGGGGCTGGCAGTGTGGGGAGAGGGGCTGGGAGTGTGGGGGAGAGGGGCTGGCAGTGTGGGGGAGAGGGGCTGGCAGTGTGGGGAGAGGGGCTGGGAGTGTGGGGGAGAGGGGCTGGCAGTGTGGGGGAGAGGGGCTGGCAGTGTGGGGAGAGGGGCTGGGAGTGTGGGGGAGAGGGGCTGGCAGTGTGGGGGAGAGGGGCTGGGAGTGTGGGGGAGAGGGGCTGGCAGTGTGGGGGAGAGGGGCTGGGAGTGTGGGGAGAGGGGCTGGGAGTGTGGGGGAGAGGGGCTGGGAGTGTGGGGGAGAGGGGCTGGGAGTGTGGGGGAGAGGGGCTGGGAGTGTGGGGAGAGGGGCTGGGAGTGTGGGGGAGAGGGGCTGGCAGTGTGGGGGAGAGGGGCTGGCAGTGTGGGGAGAGGGGCTGGGAGTGTGGGGGAGAGGGGCTGGCAGTGTGGGGGAGAGGGGCTGGGAGTGTGGGGGAGAGGGGCTGGCAGTGTGGGGGAGAGGGGCTGGGAGTGTGGGGAGAGGGGCTGGGAGTGTGGGGGAGAGGGGCTGGCAGTGTGGGGGAGAGGGGCTGGCAGTGTGGGGGAGAGGGGCTGGCAGTGTGGGGGAGAGGGGCTGGCAGTGTGGGGGAGAGGGGCTGGGAGTGTGGGGAGAGGGGCTGGGAGTGTGGGGGAGAGGGGCTGGGTGTGTGGGGGAGAGGGGCTGGGAGTGTGGGGAGAGGGGCTGGCAGTGTGGGGGAGAGGGGCTGGCAGTGTGGGGGAGAGGGGCTGGCAGTGTGGGGAGAGGGGAGAAGTGCGGACTTCCCAGAGAAGCGCACACCCCTCTGAGCTGGGCGGTGGTAACCACCTGGAAGCTGCGGGAAAACCGCAAAGTGGAGGGGTGCAGCCCCAGCCCCCTGGGAGCGTTCAGGGGGGAGGGGCGATCTGGGGGAGCCCGCACGCAGCGCTCTCGGACACGCCCGGTCCGGGAAAGAAAACGTTCGCGCTGCAGACTTGTCCTCCGTTCCTCTCGGCCGCCCCGCTCCCCGCGCCCCGCTCCGCACTGCGGCCCGCCCGCCTCCCGCACCACCGAGCGCCCGGAGCCAGGCCGGCAGGTGCGACCCCGGCGCTCACCTGTCCCGCGGCGCCCGCGTCCAGCAGGGGGCGTCCCCGCGCCCGCCTCCCCGCCCCGGGCCGGGGGACCCCGCGGCGCCGGGGGCGGAGGGCGCGCCCGCCCGGCCTGCAGGGCGCCCGGCGGAGGCAGCGCCCGGGCCGCCGGCCCCCACGCCCGCCCGCCCGCCGCCCGCGCGCGCCGCCTCCCGTACCTGCGCGGGGAGCCGGCCTCCTCCCGCCCGGCCCGCCCAGCCCGCTCCCCCCCGCTCCCCGCCCCGCCCCGCTCCGGCCGCAGACGCCGCGGGAGTAAAGGTCGGGGAGCTGCGGCCGGGCGCCTCGGGAAGCCGGCGGGTCGGGCCGGGCCGGCCGGGGCCGCGGACACAACTCTCAGCCGGGAAGATGGCGCCAGGCGGGCGCGCTGCGGACTGAGCCGCGGGCGGAGGAGCCGAGCCGCCCGCCGGCCCCGGCCCCGGCCCCTGTCGCCGGCCGCGGGCCATGTCGCTCAGCGAGCTGTACTGCCAGGTGGGTGCGGGCCCGGGCGGGGCGGGCCGGGCGCGGCGGGGGCGCAGGTGAGGGGCGCAGGTGAGGGGGGCGCGGACCCGGCGCCTCCCCGCGGCTCGGGGCTTGGAGCGCGGCCGGAGCCCTCCCCCACCCCCGCCGTCCCCGCTGCGCCCCGAACTTCGGCGCCGGAGAAAGTTTGCTGTCCGGAGCGCCCGCACGCCGGCCGCTGCTCTGCCCGCCGCCCCCTGCTCGATCTCCCCGATCCCCCCCATCCCTCCGATCTCCCCGATCTCCCCGATCTCCCGATCCCCCGATCCCCCATCCTCCCGATCCCCCGATCCCTCCGATCTCCCCGATCTCCCGATCCCCCCGATCTCCCGATCCCCCGATCCCCCCGATCCCCCGATCCCCCCGATCTCCCGATCCCCCCGATCTCCCGATCCCCCGATTCCCCCGATCCCCCGATCCCCCGATCCCCCCGATCTCCCCGATCTCCCGATCCCCACCATCCCCCAACCCCCCCATCTCCCGATCCCCCATCTCCCGATCTCCCGATCTCCCCGATCTCCCCGACCCCCCCCCATCTCCCGATCCCCCCATCTCCCGATCTCCCGATCTCCCCGATCTCCCCGATCTCCCCGATCTCTCCGTGGGGCGTTGCCAGTTCCCCGCGGGCGCACATCGGGTTGGGACCCCGCCCGGTGCTCTGCAGCGTGAGCTCCCAAGGCGCCCTCCTAAGGTTTCTGGGGCGGCCTTCCTCCCGGTACCTACGAGGGGGACCCCGGCTTGGGGGAGCTCCTCCACCTGGGGATGGGGAGAGGAGGTCCCAGCCTGGTGTCCGGGGTGTGGCGGCTGGGGTGGGTGGGGCGGGTGGGCCGGGGGACAGCGAGGCGGGGCAACAAGGTCACCCCCCCCCCTCCATCCCGCCCTTCGGAGCGCACGGGGCGGCTTCGTGGCTGCGAGGAGAGGGGAGGGGGTTTCCAGGTGCTGGGGGGGGGTGGGTGCGTGGGGATGGGCGGCGGACACTCCGCTTCCACGCGGTGGGGGAAGTTGGACCAGCTGCTTCCCGAACCCCGCGGGGTCCCCCTGGTTTCAGCTTGGCCGGGGGCAGGGGGGACCCTCTCTTCTTAAGTAAGTTTCGGGTGTCCGGACGCTTCGCCTGCGCTGGGGCCGGGACACTGGACGGTGTCTGTGCCCATCCGGGTGCTGAGGGTGGGGCTGGGATTGGGGGGTGGGGGGTGGGGGTGTGAGTCCGGCTCCGGCCGGGCCAGGTCTGGGCAGAGCGAGAGCTCCTCCCTTCCGTTCTTCACCGGCGGGTCCGGGGCGCTGCCCCGCGTGGGCCAGGCCTGCGGGCGGCCCGCTCCTTTCCTTTGGCGAGTTTCCCGGTGCCGCCTCCTTTGGGGGGGGGGGCGGGCGAATTGCGAGGGCACGAGGTGGCCACCGAGGGTGTCACCTGTCGGGGGGCGGGGCCTCTCGGGCACACCCCTCCACCTGCCCCGGCGGATGGGAGAGGAGGGGCTGGGGCTCCAGCCCGTGCGTGTGAACCCGCAGGCACTTTGGCTTTGGAAGGGCTCTCCCCCCCTTCACCCCCTTCACCCCCTTCCCGGGCGGGGGCTCCGAGCTCAGGCTTCCAGTTCTTTCCGAGAAGCCGGCCTCAGGGACTTCCCTGGGGGTGGGGAGCCGGGGTGCAGGGGAACCCGAACCTGAGTGCACAGCGCTGAGCTCTGCGCCCCTCAGGGGCACGAGTGATGGGGGGAGTGCACCTGCAGCGCACCCCCAAGTCCTCCCACCGGCCTGAGTGGCGGCTGCAGGTTCTGAAGCTGATGCGCAGGGAGTGAGCCCTCCCATGGGGAGCCCTCCCCCGTGCTCATGTGAAAGATGAGCGTTAACCTTTGGGGTGCCCCTGAAGATAACACGTTCGGAGGAGAGCACAGTCAGTCTCTGTGAGACAGAGCGGCTGTGGGGGCCTGTCGGGACTTGAGGAGGTGGGAGCACTGCTCACCGGGAACAGGTCACGGAGGACACGCCCGACACGTGGCTTCCTTGGCGCCATCCAGAGAGAGCTGTTAGGGTCTCTCCCCGGCTGTGGGGGGCCGGGCCTTGCTCTGGTGCCGGGGTTCTAGGTCTTAACCGCCTCCGGAGGTAGGAATCTGAGCTGGAGAGGTGGCAGCGTGTGTTTGGGCCAGTGGCCCTTCTCCCGGGCAGAGCCAAACACCCAGGCCTGGCTGAGAAGAGCCGCGTTGTTTTCTGACCGCCAGCACCTCACTTGCCAGGCCGGATTCTCGGGGTGCCTGTGAATCATAAGGCCGATTCTCTGGGTTTCTGAGACGATGACTCGCTCTGTCAGATAGGACCGACATGGCAGTGTTCCCGTTTATTCTTCCCCTGCTCGTGGGCCTGTGTAATGAGGCCCGCCGGCTCCGCACCACCTCAGAGGACTGTGCAGGATGCAAACAAGTACCGTTACCCCAGCAGCATCTGTACCAGGGATGGACATTTTAAGGCTCTTTATTGATACCTGTTGCTTTGGTGACACAGTCGGGAGATGCTATTGGAATGAGACAGATGTTGTTATTGAAATGAAACCGATGTTATTACCGGACTGAGACACATATTTCAGTCTGTAAGTGAGCTGTAGGTATACACAGTCTCAGGGTTTTAGCTAAGGACTTAATCTGCTAGTCCGGTGGTCGGCAAACTTCGGCTTGCGAGCCACATGCAGCTCTTTGGCCCCTTGAGTGTGGCTCCTCCACAAAATACCACGGCCTGGGCGAGTCTATGTTGAAGAAGTGGCGTTAGAAGAAGTTTCAGTTTAAAAAACTTGGCTCTCCAAAGAAATGTCAATCGTTGTCCTCTTGACATTTGGCTCTGTGGACTAATGAGTTTGCCGATCACTGTGCTAGTCTGTTCCCGGTTATCTAAGAGAAGACTTCTTCCCTTTCCCTCCCTCCACATTGCTACTGTCCTCCTTTTTATTTTTTATTTTTAAAAGTATTTTATTGATTTTTACAGAGGAAGGGAGAGGGATGGAAAGTCAGAAACATCAATGAGAGAGAAACATTGATCAGCTGCCTCCCCCCCCGCCCCCCACTGGGGATGTGCTTGCAACAAAGGTACATGCCCTTGACCAGAATCGAACCCAGGACCTTTCAGTCCACAGGCCGACGCTCTGTCCACTGAGCCACACCAGTATCGGCTCTTCTCTTTTCCGGTCAGCTCTCCACCGAGCCTCTCCTGTGCGATGTGGACGCACTCCTTTGGGGCGCTTCCCATCCGCAAAGCGCTCCTGCTTCCGGAAGACCCAACACCTCACCCTCGAAAAGTCACTTCTTTGGTGCCGAGGCTTTCCCAGGTGGGACGGGGACCTCGGAGCGCATGCCCTGAAACGGGAGTCAGCGCATCCGCTCTTCCGCAAGGCGGGGCTGGCCGGGGCGCCCTCGGGAGCCACACGAACCTGGCAAGTGCTCCGGCTCCGTTCCCGGCCCGCGGGAAGAGAGTGTGGGCGCGTGTGACCTGTACAGTCCCGAACATGTGCATGCATGGCGAGCACCGTGTAATGATAACTGCAGAAAACAGTCTGATTTTCAGTGTCAAATCCGTCCCCTCTGCTTCGGGCTGAGGCGTGTAAGTCTTCTCCCACACCAGGGTTGTTCTGGGTGAAATTTTAAATATTGCTCTTCCAAGCGATATGCTTTGCAGCATGCGTCTAGCCTGCAGAGTGACTGGACGTCACCAGCCTGAAACCTACCTTTCAGTAATCCTTTCCTGCTTGGATTTTAATGGACAGGTGCTGGTTTTCGGGTGCCGCTAGGAGGTGGCTTTGAGCGCAAGGGCCTCTACTCGAAGGCTCCAGTTTGGGGCCAGTCCTTTTGTGCTTTTGGGCTGGTGTCCTCTAGCTGTCCCTTCCTTATCGATCAGGTCACGCAGGTTTCTCTGGGTGCCAGTCCTTCCCTGCCTCGAGCCCCCCTCTCCCTTTCCCCTCTGTCCCCCTTTCTCAGGTGGGCCTATAAACCCAGTGGGCCCTACTTGGGCCTGCCGGTCACCACCAGAGTTCCAGAGTTTCTGTGCAAATTGTCAGTTCACAGGGCCGTCCTCCGCCCGCCTGTCGCCTGTGTGCACCCCGCCCCCCATGGATAGTCTCTCTCATGTCACATGTCCCGGTTAGGCTGAGATGGGGAGGACGGGGCTGCATGGAGCACTCGGGAGCCCCCAGTGTGTGTCGTGCTCTGCCTTAATAGGGGCTTGTTTGGGAGATTGTCCCCAAGCTTCCCCTGAACCTTCATCCCCCCAAGTCCTGCTGGAGCCTTTGTGGCCATTTGCAGACACCCAGGGTCCCCACTCGGCCTCTTGGAAAGCTTGCTTTTTAGCTGTCCGTTTCTTCCTGTTTCCTGTTGGTTACAGTGTGCCTTGCCCTGTCTGGTTTGGCTCAGTGGATAGAAGGGTCCCAGGTTCGATTCCGGTCAAGGGCACGTACTTTGGTTGTGGGCACAACCCCAGTGGGGGGTGTATCTCTCTCATCAGTGTTTCTAACTCTCTATTCCTCTCCATTCCTCTCTGTAAAAAATCAATAAGATATATTTAAAAAAATAAAGTGTGCCTAACCCTGCATTTCATCAGCTGCAGGAGCATCCCCATCAGAGGTTTCTGAAGCCCCAGGTCTGGTGGGAGTCGGAGTACATTATTGCACTTAACTTTGCTTCAACAGAGATGGCATTCTCTTCGCCAGGCACCTCAGAGTGGAATAGACGTTCTGGATTCTGGCGAGATTAAGAAAAATACTATCATTTTCTGTGGTAAGCTTCAGCTATACACTATACTGCTTACCATATAGAGTCCAATACTGCTTCCCCCAATGCGTCCATCACAGTACAGACAGGATTTCTCCCTCCCCGCCCTCCCCGTGTCCTGCAGCGGCATTTGTCACGGGACCGGGCGAGTGAGGGAAGAATTACTGCAAATCAGGAGACAATCAAAGCGGGGGGTGGGGGGGGGGAGGATCCCACACCCCCCCCACCCCCGCTTCCCCCTATGCCCTCCACCCCCCCTGGGAAGGAGCAGGAACAGTCTGGAAGAAGTTGTAGCCTTAAGCTGTGCTTTCCGCCTTCGGTTACAGGTTTAAAGGACCATGAAAAAGCAGTTTTCACCATGTGCCCCCTTTCCCTGTCAATACAAATGGTCCTTGGGACAGTTCATACAGGGCAGGAAAGGCAGGGCTCCGAACCCCCTCCCAGAAACAGCTTCTGTTACCCACCTGGGAGCGGTCTCCGGGCCTGGCAGTCAGACACGGGGGCGGTCTCAGGCGCTGCTGGCACTGGAGGGGAGGCTGGTCCCCACAGGGATGAGCTGGGAGCGTACGACAGCAGATTCCCAAGCTGCAGTACAAACATGATACTAAATATCGCATCCACATTTAAAAATATATTTTTTTATTGATTTCAGAGAGGAAGGGAGAGGGAGAGAGAACCGTCAATGATGAGAGAGAGCCATTGACTCCCGCCTCCTGCACACCCCCTACTGGGGACTGAGCCCATAACTCAGGCCTGTGCCCGCGTGGGAATTGGACCCTGGTTCATAAGTGGGTACTCATCCACTGAGCCAACTGGCCAAGCCGATTTGTTTTCTTTCTCTCTTCCTCAAAAAAAAAAAAAAAGTGTCCCAAATATAGGCCCCCAGAGAGGTTCCGTCTTCAAATAGGGCCAGATGGCCCTTGCCGCTGTTGGTCGGTGGTTAGAGCACCGGACTGTGCACGGGAGGGTCATGGGTTCGATTCCTGCTCAAAGGTATGTACCTGGGTTTCTGGTCCGCTCCCCTCCCGTCCTGGGACTTGTGCGGAAGGCAGTTAGTCCAAGTGCCTCTCTCACATCCCTCTTTCTCTCTCCCCCTCCCCCTCCCAGTGAGAGGCAATGGAAAAATAGCCTCCGGTAGGATTAGGCAGAGAAGAAAGGGTGTAACAATGTAACAAAAGGGAGATGTACACACATATTGTGCAAATGAAAGAGTGTAACATTATTTCTCATCATAAATGTAACCATCCTTTCTGCCGTCTGCTTTCCAGGCACTTTGCCCGGCACCCTCTCGCCCTGAAGCCCCACAGTGAGAGCGTTCTCTTTCCTCGCTGCCTCGTGGGCATCACTGTCTGTGGGCATCGCTGTCTGTCTGGTGGGCATCGCTGTCTGTCTGGTGGGCGTCGCTGTCTGTGGGCATCGCTGTCTGTCTGGTGGGCATCGCTGTCTGGTGGGCATCGCTGTCTGTCTGGCGGGCATCGCTGTCTGATGGGCATCGCTGTCTGTCTGGTGGGCATCGCTGTCTGTCTGGCGGGCATCGCTGTCTGATGGGCATCGCTGTCTGTCTGTGGGCATCGCTGTCTGTCTGGTGGGCGTCGCTGTCTGGTGGGCATCGCTGTCTGTCTGTGGGCATCGCTGTCTGTCTGGCGGGCATCGCTGTCTGGTGGGCATCGCTGTCTGTCTGGTGGGCATCGCTGTCTGTCTGGTGGGCATCGCTGTCTGGTGGGCATCGCTGTCTGTCTGGTGGGCATCGCTGTCTGGCGGGCATCGCTGTCTGGTGGGCATCGCTGTCTGTCTGGTGGGCATCGCTGTCTGTCTGGTGGGCGTCGCTGTCTGTGGGCATCGCTGTCTGTCTGTGGGCATCGCTGTCTGTCTGGTGGGCGTCGCTGTCTGGTGGGCATCGCTGTCTGTCTGTGGGCATCGCTGTCTGTCTGTGGGCATCGCTGTCTGGTGGGCATCGCTGTCTGTCTGGCGGGCATCGCTGTCTGGTGGGCATCGCTGTCTGTCTGGCGGGCATCGCTGTCTGTCTGGCGGGCGTCGCTGTCTGTGGGCATCGCTGTCTGTCTGTGGGCATCGCTGTCTGTCTGGCGGGCATCGCTGTCTGGTGGGCATCGCTATCTGTCTGTGGGCATCGCTGTCTGTCTGGTGGGCGTCGCTGTCTGGTGGGCATCGCTGTCTGTCTGTGGGCATCGCTGTCTGTCTGGCGGGCATCGCTGTCTGGTGGGCATCGCTGTCTGTCTGTGGGCATCGCTGTCTGTCTGGTGGGCGTCGCTGTCTGGTGGGCATCGCTGTCTGTCTGTGGGCATCGCTGTCTGTCTGTGGGCATCGCTGTCTGGTGGGCATCGCTGTCTGTCTGGCGGGCATCGCTGTCTGGTGGGCATCGCTGTCTGTCTGTCGGGCATCGCTGTCTGTCTGGCGGGCGTCGCTGTCTGTGGGCATCGCTGTCTGGCGGGCATCGCTGTCTGGCGGGCATCGCTTGTCTGGTGGACATCGCCTTGTCTGTCTGGTGGACATCGCTGTCTGTCTGGTGGGCATCGCTGTCTGGTGGGCATCGCCTGTCTGGCGGGCATCGCTTGTCTGTCTGGTGGCAAGCGCTGTCTGGCGGGCATCCCCTCGCTGTCTGGCGGGCATCGATGTCTTGGTGGGCATCGCTTGTCTGTGGGCAATCGCTGTCTGTCTGGCGGACCTCGCTTGTCTGTCTGGTGGGCATCGCTGTCTGTTCTGGCGGGCATCGATGTCTTGTCGGGCATCGCTGTTCTGGCAGGCATCGCTGTTCAGTCCTGGCGGGCATCGTTGTCGGGCGGGCCAATCGCTGTCTGGTGGGCATCGCTGTCTGGTGGGCATCGCTGTCTGTGGGCATCGCATGTCTGTCTGGCGGGCATCGCTGTCTGTCTGGTGGGCATCGCTGTCTGTCTGGCGGGCATCGTTGTCTGGCGGGCATCGCTGTCTGGTGGGCATCGCTGTCTGTCTGGCGGGCATCGTTGTCTGGCGGGCATCGCTGTCTGTGGGCATCGCTGTCTGTCTGGCGGGCATCACTGTCTGTCTGGTGGGCATCGCTGTCTGTCTGGCGGGCATCGCTGTCTGTGGGCATCGCTTTCTGTCTGTGGGCATCGCTGTCTGTCTGGTGGGCATCGCTGTCTGTCTGGCGGGCATCGCTGTCTGTGGGCATCGCTTTCTGTCTGTGGGCATCGCTGTCTGTCTGGTGGGCATCGCTGTCTGGTGGGCATCGCTGTCTGTGGGCATCGCTGTCTGTCTGGCGGGCATCACTGTCTGTCTGGCGGGCATCACTGTCTGTCTGGCGGGCATCGCTGTCTGTCTGGCGGGCATCGCTGTCTGTCTGGCGGGCGTCGCTGTCTGTGGGCATCGCTTTCTGTCTGTGGGCATCGCTGTCTGTCTGGTGGGCGTCGCTGTCTGTGGGCATCGCTTTCTGTCTGTGGGCATCGCTTTCTGTCTGTGGGCATCGCTTTCTGTCTGTGGGCATCGCTGTCTGTCTGGCGGGCATCGCTGTCTGTCTGGCGGGCGTCGCTGTCTGTGGGCATCGCTTTCTGTCTGTGGGCATCGCTGTCTGTCTGGTGGGCATCGCTGTCTGGTGGGCATCGCTGTCTGTGGGCATCGCTGTCTGTCTGGCGGGCATCACTGTCTGTCTGGCGGGCATCACTGTCTGTCTGGCAGGCATCGCTGTCTGTCTGGCGGGCATCGCTGTCTGTCTGGCGGGCGTCGCTGTCTGTGGGCATCGCTGTCTGTCTGTGGGCATCGCTGTCTGTCTGGTGGGCATCGCTGTCTGTCTGGTGGGCATCGCTGTCTGTCTGTGGGCATCGCTGTCTGTCTGGTGGGCATCGCTGTCTGTCTGGCGGGCATCGCTGTCTGGCGGGCATCGCTGTCTGTGGGCATCGCTGTCTGTCTGTGGGCATCGCTGTCTGGCGGGCATCGCTGCCTAATGGGCCTGTCCCTCTCTGAGCTGTGGGTAGAGGAGCTGGGATGCGGCTCCCGGAATCGCTCTGCCACCCGCCACTTAGGCAGAGGTCCTCCCCTTTCTGGGGGCGCCCTGCTCTCCCTGTCGGCCGAGCCCATCGCCCTCGCTCGGTGTCTGCATGGCCTCCTCCCCCAGGGGCACCTCAGCCGGACACGAGGGGGCTCTGCGGTGCGGGTCCTGGGGTGGCTGAGCCCGGTGACCGGCTCATTGGCTGTGGCAGCGACCAAGCTCCTGTGTCTGGGCGCCCAGGTCGGGGCTCAGAGCGCCCCCCGGACCCCCCTGTGCCGCCGGCTTTCAGGCGTGGCCGGCTGGTCGGCGGGACTCTGGCGGTGACGTGACGCGGCCCGCAGGCTGGTCTGTCCTTTGCTCAGAGGCTCCTCGTGAACGTGACTGGTTCCTCCGAGAGCCTCGGCCGTTGTGAGATCCAGTGCGTGGTGACGTGAAATCCTGAGAGTGCCGCCGGCGTCCGGGGCCTCTGCGTGGGGTTCGGGGGACCGGCGCTGGAGGCCAGCCCGGCGGAGACCGGCCTTCGCCAGGGACAGGCCGGCCGCCCGTGCCAGCCCCGGCACGGACCGCACCCTGCGCCTCCGGGAGGGGAGGGGGGCGGAACGCAGGCTGTGCCGTGCCAGCTCTCGGCTGGGTGCCTGGCCTTGCACTTCGGACTCTGCGTCTGCTGACTGCCCACCCGGACCCCCGTGCCGTCCCCCCGTGACAGGCTGGTGCTCAGAAATGGGGCCTGACTTGATTTTCCGAGCCTTTGTCCTGGAAGGTGTTTGGGAGGAGAAGCCACACAGAATGATTCCATTTCCGCGAGTTTCTGAAACCAGCGAAATAAGCCAGGGACAGCCAGGGCTGGGAAAGGCAAGCTGGATTGGGGGGGCCGGGATGGGGGGGGGGGGGGGGAGGGAAGGCAGCACTGGGAGCATCTGCGAGAGAGCGGGGTGAGTGCGCAGGCGTTCACTTCACTCCCGCGCCTCCTCAGTTACGCACCTAGAAACGGTGCTGCTGTGGACATCGGATGAGCTCCAAAGCCAAAATTTAAAAAACTTTGAGATTTTCTGATTCTCCATTTTACTTTTTTCCCCTTCATTATTTTTCATTATTCCTCTGACTGGCTTATTTCGCTTAGCATTCTCCTTTTACTTTTTTACGTGCATGCAATTGATGGTCGAGCGTCTGTATTGGCAAAACTGCTCTCATTGACAATCGAGGTTGAATCTGATCCTCATATCTCTCCCAGTTGCCAAGATTCAGCTTTTTATAAATATTGATTTCAGAGAGGGAGGGAGAGAGAGGGAGAGGGAGGGAGAGAGAGGGAGAGAGAGGGGGAGAGAGAGAGAGAGAGAGAGAGAGGAACATTAGTGATGAGAGAGAATCCTGGATCGGCTGCCTCCTGCACTCCCTCTGCTGGGGATCCAGCCCGCAACTCGGGCACGTGCCCTGATGGGGAGTTGAACCGCGACCTCCTGGTTCCTGGGTTGATGCTCAGCCCCGGAGTCACGCCGGCGGCGGATCAGCCTTGCGTTTTGTGGAGACAGTCAACGCCACCGAGTGGGTTTAAGCCCACCTGTGCGCGGCTGTTTCCGGGCCCAGGCCTTCTCCCAGCGGGCCACCTGCACCCTGCCGGGGCCTTCTCCTGTTGTGGCTTCGAGCACCCCCTGCGGGGCCCACCTCTCCCTCTGGCACTTGCCTAAATCCATGGAATGTGAGACCACGCCAGGAGATAAGGAAATGTTGTTTTCCTTGTTTCTGTGCCCAGAGGCTCAGCACCAGGTTTGAATGTGGGGTCGCAGCGAAGCACCATTTGTGGATGAGTACGTTACTACAGCTGCTGCCTTTCTGAGTATCCTGATTTTACACATAGCTCCGAGTACACACGCCTGCGCATATATATATATATATATATGTGTATATATATATATATATATATATATATATATATATATATATATATATTCTGCGCTTCCTATCATTTACATGAAAAGCACAAGCTCTTTCTGTTTTCCCAATTAGCCCCCAGGTGTTATCAGCAGTCTCATCAGAACTCGGCGGTATTTGCATGATTGGGTCGAGGCAGACGTGAGTCTGCATCCTTCCCGTGAGAGCGGACGAAGCAGGTGGCTTTCAAAAGAGACAATGATGGATCGAGACGGTGATGGTACTCCTGGTTTTCAGCCGAAGTTGCAGGCCCTCTCTATGCGCTGGGAGCCAGCAGCTGTGCGGGCACCTCCGCCTGCCAGTGCCCGGCCGCGCCCGTCGGGGAGGCAGGGAGGAAGGCCCATGGCTGCAGGCAGTCTTTTGACCTGGAGTTCTTCCCCGTCCAGGGGTCCAGGGGTTGTGTGACTGAGCACCCAGGAGACGTTAGTGCATGAAAAGGAGGCACACGGCTTCATCTCATCTCCTCAGAGCTAATCACATTCTCAGTTGGCGCCGGCTCACAATGAGGGCTGATGTTCATTGTAAAATAAGGAGAACTCGAGTCTCCTCAGCTGCAAACTGTTTCTTTGTGATCAAGCTGCTTGCTCTTTGTCATTGCCATTTTAGCGTGCGTGTGCGTGTGCGTGTGTGCGTGTGTGAACTATGTAACAAGCCGCGTGCGCTGGAGCGCTGAGAGGCCCTTACACTGTGGTTAGTTTCATAACGGACATGCCAGATCCCACCCATCTGCACGAATGCCTTTTCTCTCGGGAGCGCCTCTTTGGCGTCGGTCAACGCCTCTTCTGAAGCTGGCTTTACATCTGGCGGGGTGTGTGTCCTTGTTTCGTTCATACGGTGCAATAACTTTATGCCTGGAAGGTAGGCTTTCTGTCCCAGAAATGCCCGAGACTGTTCGGAGAGCGGAGCTGGCTGAGTGTGGTGGGGCTGGCCGGCACATTTTGGTTACGGACTAAGGGTGACTCTCGGGTGCTCTCCTCTGTCTCCTCCGCAGGAGCGGGTGCAGCCAGGCCTCCAGACGTCAGCGTAGGTCTGGAAGAGAATCGTTTGTATTAGCAGTTGTGGTCTGTTTGCTTAAAAACTTGAAGGCTCACAGAACTTTATAGTTAACACTGATTTTTTAGTCCCACTTAACTGTCTGAATATCCACACGTAGATGGATCTATATGGGTATGTGTTTGCCTTCGTGTCATGACGAGTGGAAAGCATTGATAGATATCTGTGGATGGAGTAATCGCACGGAGAGTTTATTCCGCTTCCTAAAAAGCTCTTTCGAAAGCAGATGGAAGGAAGCTCTTTGTGTGTTCCTTCCCCTGTAATGTTAGCCACTGAATAGAAGATGAGGCAGGAGGATAACATAGCGTTAATCACAGTGGCCGAGAGCTGTAGGCGCTATCCGGTGTCCATGGGGGTGAGTGGGGGAGCAAGGTGCGGTCTGTGCTTGCGTTGGCGTGTTATCCAGCCTCGCAGAGAAGGACATCCTGGCACATGCTACAGCCCGGGCGAACCTTGAGGATATTATGGTCAGGGAACAATGCAGTCACCACAGGACACACACTGTGTGACCCCAGTCCACGAGGGACTCGAGGAGTCAGATTCACAGAGACGAGAGGAGAGTGGCGGTGGTGGGGGGGAGCGGAGGCCTGAACTGTGCACTCAGGAGGGCAAATCTTCTGTGGTGCGTCATTCCTCCATAAAACCATGAACTCTAGGGGAATTGGGGCAGGAAAAAGAGAGGCTAAAAGCATAACCTTCCGACTGCATAGACCTGGATTGTGAGCCCTGTGTTCCCCTTTAGTCAGCTGTGTGACCTTAGGCAACCACTTAACCTCTGGGCTCCGTGATCAGATTATCAGCAGGACAGGGGTCAGAAGCTTAGGGCCTGCTGATGAGATAAGAGGGGAACTTGGGAGCTGTTGCTGGAAGAAGTCTTGCCCTTGGGGAAGGCCCAGGCCTAGGGTGTGTGGGGTGAGTCTGTAGCTTCTCTCAGTCTCCTCTTCCTCCAGGAGCACCAGTCCTGATGGAGAAGCTCTGGGGCTGTGCACGTGCTTGCCTTTTTGAGGTGTGGGGAAGAAAGGAGCAACCGGCATATTAAGGTTCTGGCTTTGAGGACCCCCCACCCCCAATCATCTCAAATCTTCATCCCTAGAGCTTCAGACCCAGACCTGACTCCCGTAGCATACAATCGGGGGGCTCCCCCCACTTTGTGCTGAGAGAGCACCCCACCTGGACACCCCTAGCGGACTCCGGGTCTGTCTTTAGCCCCTCTTGGCACTTGGGGTGCTTGGCTATTTTGGTTTCAAGGGCATGTCAAGATGCGAGCTCCCTTCTGAGGATGCTCTCTCAGGAGCCAGGCGTGGCTGGGCTGAGCACTATGGCTTAACAGGCCCAGCACCAGGGAGCCAGAAAGGGGCCCGCGCCCTCTGAGGCGGTAGGAACCAGGCTGTCCTGCCAGCAGCTGGGCGCAGGCCTTCCACACGGTGCCATCGCTGCTGCCCCTGGCTCTGCTCTTTCTCCTGCTTCTCACCTCGCCTTTCCGAACCTGCAGGTCCTGTTAGATGGCTCCTCGGTCTGCCTGTGATTTCAGCTCCTCACTAAGGAGAGCAGCTCTGAGGCTTCCGTGGGGGGCAGCCTCTTGGTTGGTGCACCTGGTCCAGGGGGCGCCGCCTCAAGGAACTTCGCAAGATGGCCCAGTCCCCTGGAGCCGTGCCTGTTCCTCGGCAAAGGCTGCGGGGGCTGCAGGCACGGGAGCCCTGGTTTCCCCACGTGGGGGGGGCGGGGCTCAGAAGGACCCCCAGAGCTGCCTTTCACCCTGTCGAGTAGGATGGGGGAGGCTTTGGCTGGGCCGGGTTTCATTTCTGGCACTTGTACCCCCCTGCCTGAGTTCGTAGCCTGGGTTCTGTCTACCATCCACTCCTGCCTTGGATTTGGGCGGTGGTTCCCATGTCTGGCTTCCCCTCACACCCTGAAAACAGAGCTGGGATACGGACCTTACAACCGGCGATGACAGCCCACTAATCGCCCTTTTCTTTTTGGGTTTTGTCCGTCTCTGCTGAATGTGTTCTAGGTCCTTTTTCTCTAGCTGCTTCCTCCACTCCCCGCCCCCCACATTCCTTAACTTCTGTAATCCACCCTTAATGAAGGCCCCCCAGGACCGCCCGCTGCTCACATCCCCGCAGTCTGACTGGCTGTGTGAAGCCGAACCCACTCAGCCTGCCCCTGGGGTGACAGAGCACGCCGCCGCGCGGAGAGTTCTTGCTGAGTGGGCCAGACGCTAAGGGGTCCGCCTCACCCACTCACGTCACCCACTCACGTTGGCAGAGGACAGTTTGTGATGTAAGTGTCACACAGGTAGTTGAACCCTTTCAAAATCAGAAAGGGCCTAAGTGCCCGCAGGAGAGGGGGTCGCGAAGGGATGTAGTGACACCAGCAGCCCGAACAGGAGCCTGTGTCGAACCCCGGCCAATGCAGCCGCCATTGGTTAGGCTGCGACTGCTGTGCCCTCGATCCCAGTGGGTCAGCCCCAGGCTTAACGCTGGGATGGAAAGTGGCGCCTCCTGCTTCCTGGGCTTGGCCAGGGGCTCGGCGGCCGCGCCTCCCTGCTGAGCTCTGTTTATGCACCTCGGGTTTTCTCTGTTGTTACCGCAAGGTGGACACCGTAAGAAGCGGTCATTGTTCACGGACTCACTCCCCGTGACAAATGGCGTATAGTCTAGCAGCTGATTCCTGAGCTGCCGTGAGGGCTAAACCAACTGTTTAAAAATTAATTTATTAATCGTTATTGTTGATAGTAGTACAGTTGTTTCCTTTTTATCACCCCAGTGCCCCCTCCACCCAGTTCCCACCCCATCTCAGCTCACCAACTTTCTGCTGACTGGGCCACATCCCACCAAGCTGATCACTGTGGTCAGATGCCTCACTGACACAGTAGGTAGTTGTCAGGGACAGTTGGTGATGTAAGTGTCACACAGGTAGGGACAGCGTGGGGAAGTTGGTAGTTGTCAGGGGACAGTCGGTGATGTAAGTGTCACACAGGTAGGGACAGCGTGGGGAAGTTTGTAGTTGTCAGGGGACAGTCAGTGATGTAAGTGTCACACAGGTAGGGACAATGTGGGGACGTTGGTAGTTGTCAGGGGACAGTCGGTGATGTAAATGTCACACCCATACAGGCAGCGTGGGGACATTGGTAGTTGTCAGGGGACAGTCGGTGATGTAAATGTCACACCCATAGAGGCAGCGTGGGGACGTTGGTAGTTGTCAGGGGACAGTTGGTGACCTAAGTGTCACACAGGTACAGGCACTGTCCAGGCCACCACGTGCCAGCTGGATTTGTGAGCGCTGCACTGAGGCAGGCTGTCTGTGCCAAGAATCCCACCTCCAGCTGCTCCTGGGAGCCAGGACGCCCCCTCACGGCCAGGTGCCTTCCCGCCTGGGTTTGGTGGGCTGGGCTGTGTGTGTAACGGTCAAATAGGTGCGCATTTCTCGATGTGGGCACAGTACTGGGCATGAAAGGTGCATGAGAAGTAGCTCTTCCCTAGGAGCTCACAGTTACATTTCGTTTGGCGCCACCAGGGGAGGGCATCCATCCAGCGGAGGGTAATTGGTGAGGCATCTGACCACGGTAATACGCTTGGTGGGTGGGATGTGGCCCATTGAGCAGAAAGTTGGTCACCTGCGATGGGGTGGGACCTGGGTGGAGGGGGGCAATGCGGTGATATATCAAAAGGGAACAGCTATACTACTATCAACAATAAAGATTAATTAATTTTTATTTTTAAAGTTTTAAAAATATATTTTATTGATTTTTTGCAGAGAGGAAGGGAGAGGGATAGAAAGTCAGAAACATTGATGAGAGAGAAACATCCATCAGCTGCCTCTTGCACACCCTCTACTGGGGATTTGCCCTCAACCAAGGTACATGCCCTTGACTGGCATCAAACCTGGGACCTTCCAGTCTGCAGGCCGGCGCTCTATCCACTGAGCCAAACCAGTTTCGGCTGTTCTGTGAAGTTCTTTGAAAGTGTGATGTTCATCATCTCCCATATAAAATAGCGTTTTTAAATCTGAAATGAATATGTTAACTCTGCTTTGCCTGATGCTGGTGTTCTAAGGCGACTTCAAATGTAACCAGGAACACACAGGAGAGAAACTGTGCCAGTCATTTTATCACCGGGGATGACAAAGGATGATCATAAGGGAGCACAATTGTCTTCTGGGCAGAAGAAATTGTAGCTGCTTCAATTGCTCAGGCTTTAGGGAGGGTACGATATCGATTTTGTGAACTATGAAAGATTGTGATCACATTAACCTCCTGATGCCCTCTTTTGCAAAACGGAGACTTCAGAATGTGAGTTTCACCAAGTTCTCTGGGCAAACTGAGCCCAGTGGTGGCTCCGTTTGGCCCTCACGGGGCATTGGCGTGGATCGAGGACCAGCTGTGGAGGGGATGCGGAACTTGACCCAAAGAATACAGATGTCCTTTGAAGAGACCTCAGTAACAGCGGCCCTTCCTACGCAGCCATGCGCAGTAGGCAAAAGCAAACAACCCCCAAGAAACCAACCAACCAGAACACAAGAAAATCCTGTCCCCGCTGAGAGGCTCTGCCCTGCGTGAGGCAGCGTGGGGAAGTTGGTAGTTGTCAGGGGACAGTCTGTGATGTAAGTGGAGGAGGAGGAGGGAGGGGATTACAAAGCTTTATGATGTAATACAAAATGGTTTCAAATGCTCCAGTGCCCTGTTTGGGCGGTGGGTACCTGGTGGTGGGAGGGAGAAAGGCGACATAAAGAAGGTCTGTCCCCGTTCTTAAGGGACGAAGCCGCGTGCAGGGTGTGAATTTGGGTGCAGACAGAAAGGAATGAGAATGAAGGAGATGAGAGGAAGGGCGTTCGGGGGGCGGAGGGGCTTGAAAGAAAAAGGTGGGGGAGCTGGATGCCTCCCCGCCGGCTGCCGCTGACCGCCCTGCCAGGCCGCCTCTGCCTGA